>JAKWJA010002495.1:65410296-66010296 GCA_027704765.1 Solanum habrochaites
AGGCTTACAATTGATCTATCGAATTCCTTTGTGGTCCACATTGTCGTTGGTTCGCCATGCAAGAAGGTGATTGGTTTGATAATTGTAGGCTCTTCCTCTTGTTGTAGCAGGGTATTGTGCAAAACTCAGGCATTATTTAGGGCATTGGTGTTGCGTTTTGGAAATGGATTGTTGTAGTGGGAAGACCAGCTTCGGAGTTTGTGTAGGGTTGGCCGTTGGACGCTGGCTGATGAGGCCATTCATGGTGGTTGAGAGATAGGTTTACAAAGGGTTTAGGTTTTCAGAGAGCATTTCCCCCTTTCCGTTATGTTGAATATATTTAAGTACACACCTCCCTTTAAAGTGATGTGAGCAAGAATTGAACCTGCAACCTCTTTCAACTGTTGAATCTGGAAATGAGAATCTTTCTTTGATTCAACTTGTATTGCATCTTTCTTTTGCCAACGTATCTTGTTATCCATTCTTTTCCAGGTAAAAAATCCCAAATATTCTGCTTTTAAGATAGTTAAATTTTGTCTTGTCCCATTTTCGGTTAAAATTTGGTTTGGATCTTGTAAATTTTATCTCCATTTTCGGTTAAAATTTGGTTTGGATCTTGTTGAGAATACAATTACATAATAAAAGCATGCTTTCTACAATAGCTTAAACTTTTAGATGAGATTATCACACACTTCAACATGGTATCAGAGTCATCTCACAGCCACCCATACAAAAAAGAATTTCAACGTGCTTGACTCATGAAAAAGAATCTGGCCCGCACGTGAGGGGGCGTGTTGAGAAATAAATGTGTGTTCTCTTTAACAACTTAAGTTTTTAGATAAGATGGTCACACATTTCATCAGATCTATTGTAAGCTCCATGCTATATATGAGATTTTGGTTTGTGCTTGTGTACTATTTTGAATAGTGGCTCTTTCTATCTACAAATTATCTATGTCTAAATATGTGCATGTATGTGCTATTTCTGATCTTAGAGCGAAGAAATCTGTTCAGAAACTGGTATAAATCTCATGCACTTATTGCATCTGTGTGTAGGTTAACTCTTGTTAGGGGCCATTCAGAATAGGAAATCTGGATTTCTATGTAGTTTTCAAATTTTTGGATCTTGAAATGAAAATGTAGTTATGTAACTCTATAATATGAGCTACATCGCTACTTAATGGTTCCATGAGCTCGAATGATATTTTTTGGTTAGATACTAGAGACTTGTTAAGGTTTTCAAAAGGAAGGGTTGCTTGTCAAGCTAGCCTATATATGTGTAATAATAATAATCTAACAATAATAATAATAATAATAATAATAATAATAATAATAATAATAATAGTAATATATTTCTTTCTGTTTTATTTTATTATATAAGAATCTGGAAATATTTGCTTTTTTTTTTTCAACGGCTCCTCCTTCTTTGTCAATACTGCTACTGACCTATGTGTTTGCCTACCTTACTTATTAAAGGTAGTGACAATGGGTTATTCAAACAAAAAGAAAAGGCCCCTACTTAGTTTCGCAAGCCTTTGTCATTGTTTGGTTTATGATCTCTTTGTTTGTCTTTTAGGTCAATGCCTTTGATGTGTGTGCATATACATTTGTTTTTCCATTGAAATTTTTTTAAGCGGCATCCTTTAGAGGTTTTAAAAGTTATTATTAGTATCAGTTATATATATTTAGCGTACTTTTTACTTTTATTTTATTAATTATGATGATATGAACTCAAATGAAGAATTAAGTAGTTTGGGTCTATTATCCAAAGAAATGGAGGATCGGCAAGCATATCACACTTCATATTAGAACATGGGTAGATGAAATGGAGGTTCATATTTGGTGTCTTATGTTATAAGAATGTTTCATTGAGACTTCAAGGTAAAGCTCAATGGAGTGGTGATTAGACCAACTATGTTGTACATTGTACAAAGTTGAGTGTTGGCCGAGTGTTGGTCAGTCAAGAACTCTCAAGTTCAGAAGATGAAAGTAGCAGAAATGAGGATGAATAGATGGATATATGGGCATATTAGGAGAGATACGTTAGGGAATGAAGATATACAGGGGCAAGATGGCGGTGACATCCATGCCAGACAAGATGCGCAAAGTGAGACTGCAATGATTTGGGCATGTGAAGAGGAGGAGCACAAATACCCCAATAAGAATGTGCCAGAGGTTGAAAACGATAGGTCTAAGGAGAGGTAGAGGTAGACCGAGGAAAAATTGAGAGGTGATTAAACCAGACATGCCAGATCTTCCGCTCACCGAGGAGATGACCCTAGATAGGAGAGCATGGAGGTCGAAGGTTAATGTAGACTATCAGTTGGTAGTCGAGTGACCTCTTCCTAGTGGTAGAGCAGGGATCTAGACTGGGGCACCTATATACTTAAGAATATTGTTATTGTGCTAGCATTATCTTATTCTTCATTTCTATTACTTTACTTTGGATATCTTTTGTTTTGTTCAAACCTGTTCTGGGAAATGATTTTCTTGAGCCAGGGGTCTATTGGAAACCACCTCTTTATTCAAAAAGGTGGGGGTAAGGTCTACATCTTACCTTCCCCAAACCCCACTTATAGGATTGGGTATGTTGTTGTAGGATACTAGGATACATATAGCTGACCTCAACTTTTTTGGGGCTGAGACTTGGTTGTTGTATCCTTTTGATGTTTTGTGTAAGAATAGTTGAGTTTACACTTGTTTGTTATATAAGTGATTACTCTTAGAAAGTTATTAAATTTAAGATTGTATTTTCTTGTCTTAGAACCTCTTTTCAATTTTAACTTTATGATTAAGTACTTCTGAAAACTTCCCAGTATGATTGATTTTATGCTTTATCATCATGAACTGTTATCTCTAAATGGAAATTTGATATGTTGAGATTGAGGCACCCTAGGATTTCCTCAATCTGATTAACTTGAGGGGATGAAAAGTTTTGTTCCCTTCTTCTTGGTTTGTAAGAATAACATATGCCAGTCACTCTCTATAGATTAATCCTCAATCTGGAAAAAACTGTTCTTTCTGAATATCCCAATTTAAGGCTGAAGATTTTCTTCAGCTCATAGTTTTCAATTTTTCGCACCTAAAATGTGTTGTGATGTTTTACAGAAATGAATATGTCTGCAAAACAAAGAAGCAGTGTTTTTGACGAAGACCTCTTCAGTGGACTACCAGATGCCATCCTCATCCATATTCTCTCCTTGTTGCCAGCAAAAGATGTTGTCAACATAATGTTAATTAGAAGATTTCATCACCTCTGGCCATTCATCCACACACTCAATTTCGAACAATGCATGTGGCCGCGGCACATATGTGGCTGTTATGCTCGAGGTAGTCGTCCAATCTATGATGAGAAGTATGTTGACTTTGTCCGTCATGTGCTTCTTCGTCATAAGGGCCCAACTATTCATAAGTTCTGCCTTAAGTTACATTTTAGATCATTTTATGACTTTTGGCAAAAAACATCCGGCAGAACAAACATATGGCAGTATGATATCCTGAGGAGTGAGAAAAGGATGGCTAATGAAATTGGTACCTGGATCCAGTTCGCACTAAATAAGAATTTAAAGGTCCTTGACTTGTCTTTCTATGAGCATGGTACAGACCACCCACATGCTTTTTATGAGCTGCCTAATTGTGTTCTAAGCTGTCCTCATTTGGTTGAACTCCGGTTGACATACTGTAAGATAAATTTAAAGAGGAACAGTGAGCTCAAGTCTCTAAAAACATTATATCTTGATAATGTTTTGCTAATGGAACAGTCAATGAATTATATTCTATCTGGTTGTCCGATGCTTGAGGAATTGACGCTGCAGCTTTGCTATTCCCGTAAAGGAATGGTTCTGCTCAATTCAAATTTAAAGAAATTGAAGCTTCACATTAGATGGTTTCAACCAAGGATACGTATCTCCTGTCCAACTCTCCTATCATTCGATATGTCTGGAGCTGTGGAGTTGCTGGATATTGCAAATGTAGCATCTATTGCTGAAGTATCTGTCAAGCGTAATCTAATATTTGACTTCAATGAGGACAATAATTACGAAAACTTGAGTAAATTCCTCCAAATATTTAGCGGGGCCAAAACTCTAAAACTATGCTCCTGGCTTGCTCTGGTACACACCTTTTCTCTTTCTTCATAACTTCTCCAGGTATAATTATGATTCCTGACTCTATGGAAAGATAACCTTTGAGGGTGATATACTAACTATAAACTGGATTAGAGGGGTTATGGTGTTGGGTTTTGTCTTTAACATCTCAGACTCAGGCATCTGTCAATATTTTATGTACATTGTGCAATCAGCCTTTTAAGGCTTTTGTTACTTACCCTGTTGTAGTCGGTACAAATCCTTGTTCATTAAGATCAATACAAAAATCACTATTTATTTTGTTTCTTGAACTCTTATGTTTAATTTTTGTCTGCCTAGGCATTTTCTATGTGGCAGTTGAACAATCTACCATCTCCAACCTTCAGCTGCAAATCTCTTCATCTTCAATTGGATTTTGTGATATGGCACCTACCAGGAATACTGAACTTGCTGAAGTGCTGTCCTTGCTTGGAGAATCTTATCATCGAAATTACTTCTTACGATGAATTTACACCCTACGTATGACAAATTTTAATTGTTTTATTGCTCTTGTTGCTATCTGTGATTATTGCAATGTTTGTTTGGACAGTTCACTAACCAGAGTAGGTATGACTGGGATATCATGTTTTCTAAATTTATTTTCTTCTCCAAAAGATAAACATAGTATTTAAGGTGGATGCTTAATTTTCAGAACTTGTATGGTTTTATATATATTGTTTGACAGTAATCTAGATGTGTTCTCGTCTAGTGTTACCCTAGGAATTTGTATTTTTTAGTCCTATTCAGTGTCTGTTATTATTAAGTTGGTACAACTCTTAATGTGGAGATTTTTTCTTGTGCTTATTTTAGAATGCACTCTCCTGGATTCACCTATATGAGTTTGATGCTGGTGAATATCAGAATATGGTAGATGTTCCTGTCCAGTGCTTGATTTATCACCTCAAGACGGTGAAGGTAGCTGGTATCGTAATGGAGAAACAGATGATTCAGTTTCTGGAATATTTGCTCGGGCATTCCATGGTGTTACAGAAAATGAAGATATTTGCAAAAAAGAAAGCCCCTGGTAAGGCTTATGGAACCTCTAACCCAAATAGTCTTACATCTGGTAAGGCTCATGAAACCTCTGACCCAAATAGTCTTACGTCTGATAAAGCTTCAACCTCTAACCCAAATAGTCTTACATCTGATAAGGCTCATGAATATAAAGAGAGGCTTCTGAATGCACCAAAAGCCTCTGCCGCTGCTGCAGTCTTCTTCTACTGAGGCGAACCCTTCAGACGTATTTAACCAGATGCTTTTAGTTCGAACAGTTTGTTTCTGGGAACTCTCTTGCAATAAACAGCTAGCTGTTATTGGTATAAGTTGTAAAACTCCTGATAACAATATGCACAATGAATTGTGCTGTGGACACAATTTCCTGCATTTTCTGTAATAACTGTTGAACGGTTTCCTGTTGGATGTTATTAAGTTTTTCTTCTGTGAAATTGCTTTACATGAGTACCTAGTAGAGGAGAAAGGTAGATTCATGCATACATACACTGACATGCATCTCATAAAAATACTCCACAAGACTATTCTGTTTTAACCAAGTTTCTTGAAAACCAAAAGTGCTTTTTTGCTGCTGCTTTTTGAAAGTGCTTATTTTAGAGAGTTGAGGTGTTTGTCGAAGCTTTTAGAAAACGCGTAAGTGCTTTTGAGTACTAGCAGGAAATTTTCAGAAAGTTGAAAGTATCAGAGCTTTTCCCTGGATACATAAGCAGATTTTAAAAGCTTGTACTATACATGAAACATAAAGGTTCATTTCATGTTTGTAAGATTGAATATCTATATTAGCATGTCATGCTTTGTTTTAAATAACAACTTTGTGGTAAATAATGGGCTCTATTATTTCTTCTTTCCATAAACAAGATTTTTTGTTTCAATTTGCTCTTTTGGACAATCCATCATCCAGTCCTGTTTCATGTTTTTCATCAGTGTCACCTCCTGAAATTTTCTGGCATGATGAACACAGAGCCAGTGTCCTAGTCTTAGAAAGATGAAGCGGCGTCGGCGCCCGTTGATCAATCTTGATTGATCTTAGCTCTTGCAATTCTTTCTTTAGCCTATTATTTTCATCATTCAGACTCTGGCACCATTTCTTCATGAACTCACAATCTACTTCTGTTTGCTTCAGTTTAGTCCTTTATAACACATATTCAGAATCAAAAATTAAGAATGATTATATAATAAAATAGATATAGTAAATAAGTTTTTAATTACCTTGCTCTTCTATTCTGAAACCAAACTTCTACTTGTCTTGGTTTGAGTTTTAATTTTGCTGCAAGTTCTTGTTTCTGACCCTGCATCAGGTTAGGTTATACGTACAACGATAAGTGTAAGATTTCTTTAGCCTGTCAGTCAGTGCATATAAGTTAAATACATTTAACGATACCATAGCGAGTGTAGTGTGCTGTTTGAAACTGTCTTCGAGCAAAGTTGATTGTTCTTTTGTAAGCCTCAGTTTCTTTCTCATACCAATCTTCTTACTTTCACTGTTAAATTTGGTATAATTTTTACAAGTTTTTGAGCTAGATCCATCAATCTTGCTGGTGTCATGAAGAGGAATAATAGATAGATCTAGACATGTAATTTTTTTCTTATGATGATCACTTGTGGCAAGTCCAAGTGTGAGCCTGGTGTCACAAGCTTCATTGCTATTATTTCCCATAGTCAGAGTCGTCTGTGTTAGAAAGCGTTTTATTTTATTGTCTGATATGATTTGAGAATGGTAGTGAAACTGTTTCATTGAGAAGGATCTTTATATGGTATATGGTTTAGTTTCAACAAAATGAATGAGATTTTGATTAATTGTGTATTAATTACTTATACAAGAGTCATTAATAATTAAGTATGAGTTTAATGATAATTATGGCATGCGTTTAAAACAATTGACTCCTCTTAAGGAAACCAATAACTTACACTTTGAACAAGAATTTTGTTTGACTATTTCCCATAATAATTTTAATGTATTCAAAAAGGCTTTTCCTGTTCCAATTCACTATAGAAACTATTAAAACACATTTATGATAAATGAGATAGGATTGACTCATGCATTTAGTAACGATTATTCATTCATGACAAAAAGAATCATGTTATTAGACTCAAAATTAAAATAAAAACCCCAAAATAATTATCGTGTTTCTCTTTTCGGACAAACACTCTAAAAAAATAAAAATTAACCATATACTACTTCCGTTCATTTGTAGTTGTTACTGTTTGGCTTGACAAATCCAATAAGAAAACAATTATTGATATAGATATTTTACCACACTATTTCTATTAAATGAGGTTTTATGCTACTCCCTTCGTACAACAAATTTTGTCTACTATACTAAAAATAGATACTTGTCCAATCTATGGATAATTTTTCACTTAGTTCCTAATTTACCCTTATAATTAATTATAGTCATTTTTTTATTATATTTTTCAAGACATATAATTATATTCAAAGAATGATATAGTAAAATTACTTTTCTATTTATAGTTTATTAAGGGATGTGTTGAGTCAGTAGTGGACGACGATTAGGCTTGAAAATGATTTTGAAAATTAAATATCCAACCACCACATAGGTCGTTGTAGATAGTGGGTAAGTATTATTATCCGCCGTCACGCGGGTGAACCACACGGGTTCGAATCCCCAGGGCAAGGCGTTATAAATTTTTTTCTAAACTTGTTTGTGTTTCTTTGTTGTTGGTTGTTTCCTTTTTTGTTGGGGGTTAACTTTGAAGTATAAAACTAAGAAATATTTAAGTTTACTGTATAAACTATTTAATAACTTTATCTAGAAAACAAGTTACAAACAAACTTACCCATTGGTTAAGTGATGTAGCAACGATATCAAGCTAATAATTTAACATCTTATGTAAATCTCAAAAGGGATTAGAGGGATAACCAATGTTTTAAAATTAGTTATAGGCAGAATAGTTTCTCCTCGCACATAGAGGCATATTCAGAATTTTGAGATGATGAATGCACTATTTATAAGAAGGTTGATATATGATATATATTAGATTGGTTCGATCTTTAGATTTTTTCTACTGAAAATCGTTAAAATTTTAAATTATAGGTCTAATATTAATTCATATATGTGTAGTGTTGTGTGTTGTTGGTGTGTGTGAACTAATTCGATGCAACCAATTGCTAATCCGATTCCCAACTATCTTTTGTTTGGACCTTGTTTACCACATTGTTTTCATAATATATATTGTATTGTATTGTATTCTATTATACTGTATTATATGGTATATACAATATTTTGTCAGACTGTATTGTTTGTTGTTGTTTAATATTCTTAATCATTCTAGTGTAGGAGGTTTGACTATATTTAAATAATTAAGCTAAAGGGTAAAATAATATTTTTAAAATATTATGTAAAGATATAATTGAAAAAAAAATTAAGTAACAATGGAAATTCGGTGTCCCCCCCCCCCCCCCCCCCTAGATACGCATATGCTTGCAAAAATATAAAGCTTAGAATCTTTTATTTACCATATTAGGTTCTTATCATTTAGTGACGTAAGCATGATGCAAATAAGATTATCATTATGTGACCTATAATTTAATAGTTATGAAATAACTAATGAAAATAAATTATATTGTGTTTTTCTTTTAGTTCGTTTCGAAATATTAAAGAAATTTGAGTCATTACTACTAATTAACTCGAGTCACCACTACTGAACTTAATCATTAATATTTATATTAAAATAGGTTGTATATATTATATTCTCCTCTGTCTAATTTCAGTAATTAATATTTGTATCATAATAGGTCTGCTTATATTATACTCTCTTTTAACTTTATGAAGTTGTGATTCTTGAAATTGCGTTTGACATTGAATATATATTTTATTTTGAAAAAAAAAGTGAATTTTTGTAAATGAAAGTAAAATTTCTCTCAAAAAATTGCTAAATATTTTGAAGAACGATTTTTAAATGTATGATTAAATATATATTTAAAAATAAAAAATTTAATATTTAATTCAAAATTTATAATCAAACAATCAACTCAGTACATTAATTAAATAAGTCAAATCCCAAACTTAAAAGCCACAAGTGGCACCCTATTTTGCTAAATTGCTAATACTAAAAATGCCGGCTAAGTTAATCAAACAGACTCCTCAAACATCACTCTTTGTAAATTAAATAAAAAAATTAATACCATTTATTTCTCCTAAACCCAAAATTAATCCTTATCAATGTCATTTGTTTTCTTAAGGACTCTATCCAAGTCAACAAACATTCAAATTTTCACTTTTAAATCTAAAACCCCAATATTACCCTTTCACCTCCTCAACAAAAAAATCAGATCCGTTTGGATTGACTTTTAGCTTATAATTTACAAGTCAACAGTCACAAGTTAGAATTTATAACTTATGATTTTTGATTATTTTTATTTTTTAATTTTTGAAATAAAGTGTTTTATAACACTTTTAATTTTTGTTCCAAATATTTCAAAATTTGTATGGTTTAATTTTAAAATACCTAAAATAAATTAATACAAACAGATACTAAAACCTTTTTAACTTCACAACATATATTTACTAAAATCCGGCTTAAGCATCTAAGTTGCCGCCACATTTTACGTATTTGTTTTTAGTTTCATTCAGTTTTGCTAATAAACCAAAAATTCAAACAAATTGTGAGATTATTGTTTGTTTTGTTGCTAATTTTGTTTGTTGCTATGAAGGAAAACTATGAAAATGTGGGATTTGGTGATTCATTGAAGCCAAAAAAATCGAAATCTAGAGAAGTAAGTTCAAGATATTTGTCTCCAACTTCGAATTATTCAATTATTGATGATAAAAATCAGTCTCCAGAAAGTATAGTATCGAAAACAAGATCATCAACTGATTATAATAAGCATAAAAGTCTCGAAAAATCGGGATTACTGGGTAAGCTTTGGCCGTCTTCATCTTCTCCGAGTTCAATCATGGATACTTTTGGTAATCACTTAGGAAATGAGAGATCAAGAGACGTTGAAGAGCGAAAAAATCTCAAAAATTCAAATTCTCATCCCCTGTTTTTAAGTAAGCAAAAGAGCTGCACTGGGTTTAGTAGATTTGAGGATGAGAAGGAAAGAAGTAAAGAGAAGGAGAAAAAAAGATCGTTTTTTGGTGGATCCGGAAAAATCAAGTTTCCAGGGAGAATTTCGAATAGTTCATCCAAGTCTTCGAATTTATCGGATGGTAGTACTGGCCAGATTGCCTCTGGAAGATTTTCTGTTGATGCGAATTCGCTTGGAAGAAGATGTAATTCAGCAAGAATTAGATCAGATATTTTATCTGATATTATAGCAAATGAATCAGAATCCGAATACAGTGACATTTGTTCAAATAACAGTTTTGATTCCCCTGTTTTTGGGTATATGGCACCAACAATAAGTTCACGAAAGTCTGGTATCGAAGTTCCATCTAAATATATGCAAGATACATTATCCAAATCGCGAAGATGGAGTTCAGATTGCAGTGTTCCAAAGCCAGAGTCTCCGAAATTAGGACTCAAATTCAAAAATCCAATACAAAAGGCTGCTACTTCACTTAACAGCAAAACTTCTAAATGGGCATGGTCTCCTGGAAGGCCGAATTCGCCTCCTGTATTGATTGAAAATAGAGGGATTTTTACGTCGAATATGAAGCCTCCTACGAGTCCTTCTAAAGGGAAAAGCGTTGGGAATTTGCTCAGCATGGGGCTTGAATTGCTCAAAGGTAAGAAATTTTCTTCTGGTGCAGCATCTCCTCTTAGGCCAGGCATGACGGAGAGCGTTCATCGTTTAAAGATACTTCATAACAAATTGTTGCAGTGGAGATATGTAAATGCCAGAGCTGATTCAGTCCATCACAATATCAGTAAACAAGCTGAGGTCAGTGGCGGAGTCAGAAATTTTTCTAATATATTACTAGAAAGAGTAATTTTTGACCTTGTTTATTTGTTTTTTCTCTTAGACAAATTTAGTATATGCTTGGGATAGTTTAATAAAAATGAGACAATCTGTGGTACAAAAAAAGCTGCAGCTACAGAGGCAAAACCTGGAAATGAAATTGAGTTTTGTTCTTCATTCTCAAGTAAGAACTAATTTAACCTTGACGAATATTGATCAGACAGTAACAAAAAACCATCACAATTTTTTTTCGCGATGTATTGTGCAGATAAAGTTACTAGAAGGATGGGGTTCTATCGAAAGGCAGCATTCTTCAGCAGTGTCAAATTCCGTAGATTGTTTACAATCAGCATTGTGTAGGGTTCCTCTCATTGGAGGAGCAACGGTAAGTCCAATGGCGAATATGTCTAGAAAGTAACTTTTGATCTGTGTTATAATTTTTCGATGGATGATGTTCAATTAACCACCCTTCACTTTATGTGGCTACGTATATGCCACACAGCGTTTCACTGACAAGATTAAGCTTGTAGGTGGAACCACAATCGGCTATTATTGCTCTTCAACATGCATCAGATGTATCTACATCGATCACGTTGAGATTATCCAATTTCTCATCAGGAGTAAGATTTTGGTTGCTCTAGTTTCTAGCATTGCTTATACTGTCTCGGATTTAATTTATATATGCTGACAATATAAAAGTTTATACGAGATAGTTTAACGTGCTTGAAATTTTCGATCAGGCTGAAAAAACTGCAGAAGTAATGAAGGAAATGGCAGAGGTAGTTGTACAAGAGAAGTTGTTGTTAGAAGAATGCTTGGAGCTTTTCAAAAACATTTCAACACTAGAGGTTAATTCCAATTTATAAATCTAATTGCTTGTCATTATACAAGGTACTTATTAGTCGTATGGATATACGACCTCCGCGTGTTATCAATTTATCCTGTTTTACTTTATCGGTTTCAAAAAAATGTTTCATTTCTGTTTTATGGCAATTCTTTAGTTTCAATATTCCACGTAGCATATTTAAGATCACAATATTAAAGAACATTTTAATATATTCAACATAACTTGATAAGATTAGCATTTGAGCTCTCTTTGTAAATCTTTTCTGTGTTTTGTATTGGCAGAGTCAAGAAAGGTATTTAATATGCAGCATTATCCAATTAAGACAGCAACAAGAAAAAGAGAAGAGAATGGTATATGTTTAATCATTTGATCTCAGAAGACAAATGCTCAAGGATTTAGCCATCGGAGAGAGGTGGAGTCAGAATTTCAATTTTATGTGTGTTGAGTCTGAGAAGGATGAGTTTCGAGTGTTAATATCTGAATTCTAAATTTAATATTTGTACATATTTAGTGAACTTCTTAACATACACGTATTCAACTTTCTGAAGGTAGAAGCAAGAGTAGCATTATTTTGTTGATTTATCCATTGTATGTATGTTAGTGACGTACGCAAATTAATTTAGTACAAGCGTGAAGATAGTGGTGAGGTATTCGTATTGGAACTTCAATTAATCCAGATTTGTGTTACGTAAAGCTCATTTAAGGAGGAACTTTTTTAACAGGAATTTTTTTAATATTTAAAACTTCAAGTTAAAGAGTGAAGAAATCATATCCATTCCACCATAGTTTTTATTGATAGCTTAACTTCAATTATAGTTTGGCAAAGCTTGCCACTCTTTTTCTTTCACTTCTTTTTGAGTTAACGATTGCAAAATAATGTTATTTTGACCATAGTTTATCTTTTTGTAATACAACTTGAAAACGAATAATATTTTGTTATAAAAATTAATTTAATAACTTCCGCAAAAAAAAAAGGAGTTGATTACAAATAATTTGTTGTTATTTATTTTTTAAAAAATAAAAATCCGACCAACCGGATTCGAACCAGTGACCTAAGGATTAGCTGAAAGGCTTTGCCCACTACAGTCCTCCGCTCTACCAACTGAGCTATGGTCGGTTGCTGAAAGATATTTGCTTCTAAGTTTATTAGAATCAAATACTTTTTTGCTATCTTTTTCTACAGTATAATTAATACTATATAATAGATTATATAAGTCATAAATACATAATTCTTTGAATTTTTTTCCTTGCACACTTTTCATATATGTCACATTATCAAAAAAATCAAAATATAAGTCTACGTTACAAATGTTTTAATTGTTATTTTTGATATCGTCAAATCATTTATTATAATTTTTTCTAAAAAATTGAATTTCAATATCTTACTTTATTAGTCTAATTTCAATATCATAGTCATCCCTTTCTCATTTCCCTTTTTCTCAATAAAGTAGAGTGAATAACTTTCTTCTTTGCTATTGTTGTCATACCACAAAAAAGTCACATAATCACACTTAATATTCTTCCTCCAACTCTGAAAAAAACACTCAATTATGTGAACTGAATTTATTACATATTCATCTAACTAGGGAATGTTGCTAGTTAACATGTTTAAATTCCTTTAGCAATTAATCACAACATAAATTATATTTTATTCTCTATATATAATATTTATCACTTCACGAATTGAGTTTTTCTATTATGAACTTTAATCGATATGTTGTTAAAAGTATGAATTCTAATTACCATAAAAAAAAATTTAATAATAACAATAGCATAGTTAGTGAAAATCTCACTAAGTGAGGTCTGATGAGGATATAATGTATGCAAATTTTACTATTATCTCGTGGAGGAACAACAATAACATATAAAGTGAAATTTTACGAGTGAAGAAATTTTATTTTTTTAAAATAATAATTACAAGATATATTACTATATACTCCCTGTGTCCCAAATTATTTGTCTACTTTTGAATTGACATAACTATTAACAAAACAGTTATTGACATAGTGAGTTTACCATTTTACCACTATTAATTAAAAAGTGAGTGAATTAAAAATTTAAGATTTTAAGTTCAATTTTTTTCAAAGTAAGTAATTGATGATACAATCAGTGAATTTTTTTTTGTCCTTTCCTTATTTGTCAAAATAAACATATAATTGGAGCGAATAAAAAATGAACAAGTAATTAGGGATCACAGTTATTATCTGAGTGAAAAGGGGAACATAGTAGGAAAACTTACATAAGTATACTATAATAAAAAAATATTTATCATTTATAGCAATAGTATATTTTTTGTTCACTTGATCAGTTTTAATTCATTTATAATACAAGTTTAACATATATTTCAAAAACATTTTTTTATTCACATATAATACAATTTTTAATAATGGATAATCCGTTATCACATATTTTATATTGACTACATTATAATATAATGTGTCAAATTTTTACCAAACAACATAATAAATTTTAAAAAATCCATTATATTCACATATATTGCATATTAATTCATTTTAATCAATATTTGCATATTTACATAATATTACTATAATAATAAATAAATAAAAAGTTGCTAAAAATCATAATTATTTATTAAATGTATCATTTATATAAGGGCACTTTCACATATAGCAACAAAAAATTCATATTGTATGCTATAGCAACCTTTCATATTGTGCTCCATAGAAACATAACTTATATTTGCTATACAATATACAAATTGTGTATTCCTGGCCTACATTGTAATAATTCGCTGGCCTCTTGTCCTGCATATTGTATAAATGTATATCTTTTGCATAAACAATTTGAATCGATTAACATTATGTATATTGCCTATTATAAAGTGTATAGCAAGAAGATCTATGTTTTTTCTCGCTTTATACAAAACAGAAACACAATATATACAATTCCTGTTGTATAAAGTTAGAAAAATTGTATTGCGAACACTGCATTGTAATCATTCGCAATTGGTAATTTGTTGGCCTTTTTTCTCTGCAATATTTGAAGTAAAATATTTTGTAAATTGTATAATTAAGTGTATAACAACTACGATATACATTTTTTGCATGTGTATATACAATTTTCTCTGCTTTAAATACAAAACATAACTAATTATACCCTTCCGTGTATAAAGCTATAGAGGCGAGCGAGAATGGAGATTGGCGAGTCGAGATTTTGGGAGATAGACGCTGACAAATGTTAAACTAATATTTGCTAATAGAGCACATTTAAATCAAACCCTAAGCTATTCCATTTAATTTAGGTTTAGTATGTTTTTCTTATTATATACAATTTTCCCTTTATATAATTTTTGCAATATAGTATTGGGCTGTTTTGGTATAACAGGCTCGGCCCATTCATAACAAGTTGTACTAATCTCTCATATATTCTTCTTCTTTTTCCAATCTGTTTCCCGCGCATCCTTCGCAATCGGCAGGGAGTTCGCGAGTGCGATATGTTGAACAATTCTCCTACAATGGAGGATCTCGACGGAGGAATGGCAAGTGATGTAGAGAGAGAAGAGGAAGAAGCTGTGACCGACTTACTCCGAGATCGATTCCGATTATGCACCATCTCTATTGCTGAAGATGAGGCCAAACAATGCGGTATGGAGGTTTCTCAACCTGTCATCACATGTATATCTGATTTAGCCTTCAAGTTTGCAGAACAGCTATCAAAAGACCTAGAATTATTTGCACAGCATGCTGGTCGGAAGTCCGTAAACATGGAAGACGTTATTCTTTCCGCACATCGGAATGATCACCTGGCTGCCTCATTGAGGTCCTTCTGCAATGACCTCAAAACAAAAGAGCCCAATTCGGAGAGGAAGAGGAAGAAGAATCCCAAAAGGGAAGGAAGACTTGCTCCAGATACTTAGATTAGAGGTATGCCCAGTTTTACCATGTATCAAGTTAGCCTAATAGCTTAGTGAGAGCAGCAACCACAACCTTTTGAAGTAAACAGATTGACAGCATTACTGAAAAGTAGCGCCTAAAGTGGAAGGACAAGAAAAACTTCTGGATTTGAACTTCCATGTCTCATTAAAACGCTTGGAATTATATTTTTGTTTGCCTGTATTCCTATTTCCTTTGCTTCAGTGTCTCTAAGGTTCAAGTACTTTTGTTAGTTGATGAAATGACTTATTGAGAATGTGTCTCGTATATTGAGGCACTCGAAACTGTCCTTTCTAACTTTATGTGTTTTTTTCGCCTAAATAGATTGACCAGCACTAAACTAACATAAAACTAATTGTATGTTGTGATTTGGAAAAAGCAAATGCATATTGATTGGAGAAGTTCAATGGTTAGGCACTGGTGTAGAAGGAGTTTCTGAGCTTTTGAAATAATAGTTGTGGCATTCTCTTTCTTTCGTAGTGAAGGAAGCTTTGGCTTTGGTTTGGACCTGTACTTGTCAGTGAAGTGAGAGCATAAATGGGGCAAAAGTAGACATCTGGCACATTAGGGAGGAAATCTCATCTGAGGAAGGCGGCTGATAGGATAGCTCTATTTTATTCAAAGGGAAAAACAACCTCAATAATCTTTAGGGGGGGCTATATAGGTCTCTGCTGTTGACAACCTATGTATTATCTGCATATTTAGCTTTCATTTTCTTGAAGCTCTTTGTAGAGAGTTTTGGTGAATGGATCACATAATGGAAGTAGAAGGTGGCAGTGAGAACCTTCTCGTTCCAATTTTATGAGTAGTAGATTGAATAACGTTAATAGGAAGCAGAAAACAATATGAATGATAATAATAGAATTGAAACGTCGACTCTGCATTACTGGGAACCTTTTCGTTTGCTTACTTCTTTTTCTTCTTCTACCAAAGACTGGTATAAGTATATTTCAATATCACACTAGCTTGATAGTTGAAAGCCTGAATATATTTATAATTATGAAAGTAATGCAAGTATGGTACAAAGTTTAATTAGATAATATACTTAGAGTTCATGAGACTCCTCATAAAGAGAGAATGTGGATACACTAAAGATTGACTTTGGATTTTCATCAAAGGTCTTGATGTAGTCACCACAAGAGACCATCTGGAAAATTTCCTCAACCCCCTGCAACAATGAGGGAAAAGCCCTAATATATCTCAATGATTTAGCAGACCCTTTATGTGAAAGGAAAGTTTTCTCCAGCACCTTAATCATTACTCCCTCTGTTCCAATATATATGAGTGAGTTTGACTTGACACGGTGTTTAAGAAATAAAAAAAGACTTCCGAAAGTTGTGGTCTAAAATAAGTCATAGATATTTGTGTGGCTAAAAGTCATTCATTAAGGTAAAATAGGCATTTTAAAGTGAATTTGTTACTAAATATAGAAATATGTCATTCTTTTTGGACCAATCAAAAAAAAAGTAAGTCATTTCAAGTAGGACAGAGGGAGTACTATATATTTGTACCATGTCTTTTCTTAGTAGAGATGAAGAAAAAATATTAATCTAGAAATATAGAATTCTCTCAGCTGATTGCGACAATTGCAGTTCGTGGAGTCAGTTGTCTATTTTACACTCAATATGGCATGCTTTCGAAGCATTTGATATAAGTTGCAGTGTCACATTTATATGAGCTGAAACTTTGCATTTAGTGATTGTATCTTTGTCTGGATGGGGCTTGCTTTTCTACGGTGGATATTAGTTGTTCACTGGAGGCTAGAAGAGCAAAGAAGAGGTATTCACATGTTTCTTACAAACCCTGAACATTGCTATACTTGTACTTTTCACTAGTCCAACTTCCAATAATTGGATAGAATCAAATCTTCTGCAAGAATAATGTGGCTTCTTAATCAGTTACTTCACAGTGACCTGTTCAATTTTCAAATGGTAGATCTTTGTAAGCCCAGTCAATTAAAAACTGATAGAAATAGACGAAGGCACTATTGTAGCTTACTTACCTGTATTTGTGTGGAGCTAGAATATTTGGCAGGCATTAGTGAAGACCAAATATGGAAATCTCATACTGTCGGATGGCATGGTGAAATGGTTATTTAAGCATTATTAGATTGAGGAAAACAGGATCCTGCATTTCTTGTATAGATTCCTGAAAGCAGTGACTTGATTTTTTTCACTTGATGACGAGGGTGTTCTAGCTAGCAATCATATTATTCTCATTCTTTAACTAATTTTTTTCGTTCAACTTTCATATGAGTTCTCAGAAAGTAAAAAGAGGTCTTGTTTGACATTGATTCTCTTCTAACAACAGTGCTTCTTAAGGAATGCCTTTCAACTGATGTATTGAAAAAAAAAGGAATGACTTTCAGATTGAATGACTATTCTAGTTTCAATGTCATTTGATTAACTGAATGAAACAGAGTAGACATTCAATTCAATGACTTCTTGAAAATAGTAAGAGGCTTTGAGTGAACCAGTAAAAAAAAAAAAAGATTAAGGGCCATTTAGTATAATTGTTAAGACTTGAAACTTTTGCTGGTATATTTATTTTTAGTTTTAGGAAACAATTCCCCAAAGGGAGTGTTTCTATAAGATACTGAACAGAAATGGACATGTCTTACTAAGTTTTTCCCTATATCCTATTTAAAAAAACTAATGTTTTTCGCCATTAAAAAAAAAACTAATGGTAGGGTTACAGATTTGTTGCTGGTACGTCGATCATATTTTACGTCACACTATATGATTGAAGCTGTATTATGTCTCACATTTGCTAAATGCAGAGTCTAAGACATAATTTGAGTATTGTAATATATATTAGTTGAAGAAAATATTAAAGTGGAAGTGGTAAGAAAGTTTGATTATTAAAAGAAGTGACATCATAATTCAAATTTGATTTGTAAAATGAATTTGATTTTTTGAAACTTGTGACAGGAGTACAAGGTACTGATATTAGTAGAATGGTATTAGTACACAAATTGATGAGTGTGCTATCAATTGGGACGGAGAGTATAATATGCCTTTTTTGGGGGTGGGGATGGGGGTGGAGCATTAATAGTTGCTACTAGAAATAGTTGCTGCCTATTTTTTCTGAAAGCGATTATATGCTAAAAAGTAATCAATTCATTTGTAAATCCTTCTTTCTTTCCTAGGTAGGGGAACCTTCTTTGATCGTGAGTAATGACTTACACTTCGTATTTATTTCTTATTTTTGTAGACATTGGTGCAAGCAGCTCAGTAAGGTGTGAATTCACAAGGCGTTATCCCATGGTTGAGAATTTCTCAAGTCCTAGGTCTCAAAGTTTCTCTCTAATAATCCAATAGGTGGACATGACATAAGTTCCTTTCTTTTCTTTGTATTGGCTTCATCCTGTTGTTATAAATGAAAGTTAGAGTTGTTGAGCTAGTTACTCGTAGACAAAACTTGGTTCGCAAGTACAGTGCAGTTCTCCTAATATTATAACAACATACGAAATGGTTCTGCCCATTGACTTCTCTTGGATATCTTCGTCTTGCTAATGCAGTGTCTAAATTACACATGCATTTCAGACCCCTAGTTTGAATGTCATGCAATCTGTAAATATCTAATGACAGTTATGAGACATTCGTAAGGGTGTTTTAGTTTCCATCTGTATTCTTACCATTTACTTGTCTTCCAAAACATGGGGCTAAAAGTTAAATGCCTCAATTTTGCCTTTACCCAGTGAACTTGAGGAGGCTTCCTTCTTCCTTTGCTCTATTTTATAGTACCTGGTTATGCTTTTTTTTTATTTTGCTTTTCCAATATCTATTTGAGGGCATCAGTTCTTTTTCGTGTGTCTGTGGTTTTGATCAGAGGGGTGAGTGTGTGGGCCGGGGACATTGAATTGTTTAGAAAAGACATAAATTAATTAGTGAATGGAAGCAACAAATGCCTAAACTTAACAGCTGGGAATAGAAATTGAAGTATTTCCCTAAGGCTGCTTAGTTATGAATACTTTCACTGATCTAAATGGAGCATAATGATAACACTTTCTTGCACTGCTGTTAGACTAAAGTTCAGACCTCATCGTTGTGGTCACCATCTTCTCCCTCCTCTCCCAAGCGGGCAGCAGAGCCTGTCGTATTGCTTACCTCTTCTTCTGTGTTCTTATCATTCTCAACTTCAAGGTAATCGTCTCTTAAATCCCTTTCAGCAGTTCTTACATGGTTGGAAGGATAATGAAGATTGAGCGCATGCTTTTGGTCTCTATCTTCTCTGACTCTGTCGGTTTCTCCTTCCGTTCGTGCAGTGTTATCTGGTTTTTGATTTCTGGAATCTTGTGATCCTCCAGAATGATCTTCCGCTTCTTTTGGTTCCTGATAATAGTCAACCTCTTGGTTGTCATCTTCTTTGACATCCCTTTCAGCAATCGTCACACGTTCAGAAGAATTTGAAAGATTTTGAGCTCGCCTTGGCTCTGTATCTTCTCTGATGGTGCTGATTATTTCCTCTGATTGTACTACTTCATCTGCCTTTTGATTTCTGGCCTCTTCTGTGATGCTACTCTTCTTTGAAAGAGCTGTATTTGCGAACCCTTCTTCTTGAGAACTGTGGAGCAGCTCAGTCTCTTTGTTGCCGACTTCTCTTTCCTGCTCTTTCTCAATCTTCTGAGTCATGTCATGAGTCATGACATCTTGGTTCCCTTCCTCTGCATCTGCAAAATTGTTAGGGTTTGGCCGTGTCTTACCAGGTGGACTATCATCATGATTTGTGCCAACATCTTGCATTCTATATCTCCCTGTATCTGGATTTTCTCCTTGTTCTGACCTTATCTGGTTATTGTTTTGTAATGCTGAATCTTCACCTTGTTGAATTTTTTTGGTCATTTCTATCCCGTAATCCTCCTTGTCAGATTTCTTCCTCATGTCCATGTCCATGTCGTTGTCATTTCTGATGGTCCCTTATTTCCAGTATAGTGCCTCCAACCCTCGCGACCCTTTCAGTTTCCCGTTCTTACTTTCAAGAATTTTCTGTTTCTCATGCTAGCAATTCCACGACTTTCCAGATGCATGCCACTTTCATCTACTTGGTGCTTAGCAACTATTTGCCGTCTCTTCCCTCTTGTGGTTCTCATGCGGTCCTTGCTCACTCTTGATGTTCCTCTGCTGTTTGAATTCTTTTGCATTTCTATCTTAGTCACTCCTTTGTCATTTGTTCCAACTTCAGTGTTTTGCTTTTGCACTTGATTTCTATCATGCTCATTTTCCTTAGATGCTTTGTCACTGGTGTACGTTTTCTCATCTAGGTAAGATTCTTCCTTTATTCTTACGATTGTCAGTGTTTTGTATTTGGCCTTTATTAGTTTGAAAAATGGTGGTGATGCTGCTTGGAACATCTTTTTGAGAAGTTGCCAGCTGCTTAGACTGCCCGTATCCAGCTTTCCGTTTCACGTTGTCAAATCTCTCCCCAGTTTTTCCCGTGTTTTCACCTTCTCCAGTGAGTTCCTTCTTTTTGTAATGTATAGCTTCATTGGCCTTGTTGTCTGTCTCTTTTACTGAATTTTCCTGGTCTTCTATTTTGATGGATTCATGCAATTCTCCACTTCTTCTTCGACTGTTTCCTCTTCTTCCAGCAGCCTCGGTGGTGAAATTTGTTGCTGGATTTGATGGGTGATCTGCACTTACTGACAAGACCTTTGTTGGTGAAAATTCAAGATGGTGTTTTAAATCCTCAATTTCAGCCTCTTTCTGTCTTAAAGTTTCAGAAAGTAGTGTAACCTGGGAATCATCGGACTTTGTTTCCATCTGTTTTTCCCTAAGCATCTTAATCTCACTCTGTTTTTCCTCAAGAGTAACTCCAATTGTTCTTTGTTCTTCTTTTAGGGAAGAGATTGTTGATTTCATCTCTGATATTTTAATGTCAAGATCCGTTTTCTGCGTACCAAGCCAGTGTATATTGGATTTCATGTCCTCCATTTGCCTTCTGGTTTCTTTTGCCTGTTCTCTTTCTTTCTGTCACAGGTGACAAATAATGTTAGCTTGGGTAGCATAATAAACACAAAATTATGCTAATGGTGGCAGAAGACAATGCCTATTGTCATTAGTTTCATTGAAAAACTCTGCTGATAATAGATTACTTTGTACAATTAGCTGTTAAACAGTAGATTTACAAATTTATCATCCATCTTTTCCCTTTTATGAAATCAAAATGCACTTTTGTTCATTCAATGATTGATTTAACATCTAGGGTCTGTGATATTTGTCACCTGATCTGATTTAACATCAGATTTTCCCGGAAAATTGTTATAAAACCGTTTATTTTGACCCCGTTAAGCAACATGTACTCTTTCAGTTAGCTGTTCTTTTTAGAGGCAGATATGGTTTCAAGTGTAATTCCTGGCATACTTCATCAAAATAAGTCTAACAACAGAAGTCTATTGGGAAGTATTGTTTCCTGATTTTTCTTGTAAATAGATTGTTAGACATGGACAAGATTTCTTTTTTTTCATTCAGCGGACACATAGGAGAGAGGGGAACCTGCAAGAGGTGTTTAAGGCCATCGAGTTCACGTTCTTTCTCCTTGACAAAGAGGTTGCAGACGCGCCTGTCCCTGAGCTTGTGGAGAGTCATAATTCCAAATACGGCAGCACCAAATGCGAGCAGCAGCACAACTCCATATGATCTTCCAGTGTTTTGACTGTGCAGGTTCCTTTTCATGCTTTTGCTTTATCTTATGCCCTCCAGGAGATGTGTAAAGAGTTGTGAGTAACCTAACAAGAATGGCCTCACTTGGCTGTCTTTAGTAAATTTAGATTAATGTTTCACAGCTTGAGTGCTGCTTGTCATCTCAAAATGGTTCTCAAACTGCTTCCTCTTTCTCTCTCTCTCTCTACATGCAGAAGAGACACATAAATTTGTAGTTCTGATCTATAAGGAGCTAAGAAAGAGTGGAGAGTTTGAAGGAAACATGTGCATCGCATGGTGACTGTACAAAATTTTTGTTTTTGTAGTTACTGCTCCTTTCTCGAGAATGCTTTGTCATGCTTCCTATAGTATTTTGCTCTGACATTTTTAATTTTCGCTTATTTTTTCCTTGAGCGGAGGATCTACCAGAAATAACTTCTCTATTCTATGTAGGCGTAGGATTTGCTTACTTCGCTTACACTCTACGCTCCCCAGGTCACACTTGCGGAAATACATTGGATATATTATATCCTCCTTAGGTCTCGTATGTGGGATTATACTAGATGTGTTGTTGTGGAATTGGCTAGATTTTCCAATTTGAAACCACGCAAAGCAGTTGTTTTTACTCCGCACAAAGTCTCATCTCTCCAAGATGTGAAAGAGTGAAAAGATGGAAAAACTATAATTTTCTAATAATTTATTTGATGTGCACATAAGAAACTGAATATAATAATCATGTTTCAATCTTAAATAAGTTGTCGAATGTTTATGTCCGTTGCATAACATCTATCTTTGAGACATTAGTAAGTTTCATATGAATTTAACTATTACTTGTTTCAATTGAGCATCTGAACACATGATAAAATATTCTTATTAGATACTTTAGATTCAAAAATTGAATAAACTTTTGCGCGAATTTTCAAGTGTCCATAATCCTTAGTATTTTTTGCAGTGAACTATAGGTCAAAAGGTTTGGCCTTATATTTAGCAACAAGCAATCAGTCTCAATTATGTTGTTTGACCCTTTATTAATAAGCATTATGTAATTGCAGTATGATTGAGTAGAACCAAAAAGATCTGATACAAAAGCCTAGCTTCACTTCTAAGAATAAATCCCTAGAACTATTCTGCACCTTAACTTAAAAATTATTAAAAGTATCTCTAATTCACGCTTTTCAGACTCCTCTTATGAAGTTATAAAGAATATATTATTTGTTACAACCCCTATTGATATAGTGTCCATGCGTTGCTCATGAGTCATGACAAAAAGGTAAAAACTAAGTTATGGCTTATTAATTTTAGCTATTATTCAAAATGATTTTTAAAGCAAAAATAAAATTTTGAAAAAAAATTCTAGCTCCAACATGAAAAAAACTCAAACACAATATATTTGGAGTTTCAAATGTATAGTTCAAACGTCAAGAGAGACAAGACAATTCAAGCTCCATAAAAATTTTCTAGAATTACGTATTTTTAACTTATAATTATTTTAATTCTAATACATTGTATAGATTATCACATGTAAAAGTTTGAACTCCAATAGGTAGGAATATTTTGGACAAAAAAAATAATGTTGAATAGTTTTGAAGCTGAAATTATTGTTTTTTAATCAAACATTAAAGTGAAAATTTTTAATTTGTCTATTTGCACATTTCTTTCGATACTGGAAACTTACATAAATATGTTATAAAATAAATATATTTATTATTTATAAAAATACATTTTTTTCACTGGAATAATTTAGTTTAAAAAACACATTAGTAAAATATTGTTGATAACCAATATATTATCACACTGTTAATCACTTATAATAATTGTATCAAATTTTTTTAAAAAAGTATAATATAATTTAAACACTATCCATACATTTCGCAATGGCATAAACCCTTTAATAAATAGTGCATATTTATCGTATATTGCATATACTTCTATAAAAAATTGTTTAGTAATAAATAAAAGTAAGGGTCCCTGATATACCCCTCAACTTTGTCATTTAGAGCTGATATAGACCCCTTGTTATGAAAGTGGCTCATATAACCCCTACTTTGTAAACAATGACTTCACATAGACCCTTTTCCTCTAACGAATGAAAAAAATAATAATTTTATCAAATTTTTTATTATTTTTTTCTAAAAAATATACTCATATGAGTAAATTAAATCCTCGTCAAACAGTTTTTTTTTTTGACCTTTTTTTGTTTCAATGGCTATTTATAATTTATTATTTTGATAATCAAATTCGTATTTTACTAATAGTCTTGTAAAACTTATTATCGCTGACTAAATTTTTTCTTCGCATACAATTAAATTACAATACACACAGAAAAAATAGTTTATTTTTTTCTTTAAACTAAGAGAATGAAAGAAAAAAACCAAATAAGAATAAGAAACGTCAAATAATTTAATAAAAAAAAGTCAAAAAATAATTTATGTATGAAAAATTAAAATATACCTTGAACTTTTATAGAAGAATATAGATAAACCCCAAATAATTTTTTTTAAAAAATTAGAAGTACGAAATTAAATTGTAAAACTAATTTTTTAAACGTCCGTTAATGAACGGTATATATGAGTCATTTTGTAACGGCAGGGGTTATGTGAGCCTTTGTATAACGGTAAGGGCATATATGAGCACTTTTATACGAGGGGTATATCACCCAATGACAAAAGTTGAGGATATTCAGACCTTTTACCCTCATAAAATATCGCTAAAACTAGTAATTATTTATTAAAAAAGGTACTAACTTAACTAATTTTTCAATATTCAAATTAACTATATTTTGACAAGATGGGCTTCAAAAAAAGATGGGCTTGAACAACTATTAAAGCCCAATTGATAACATAGATCACTGGCCCAAACTCCAAATAATCTCAAAATTGTTCATGTGGTGTAGAAATGAATGTTCCATAACCTCTCAATTTTTTCTTACACTCAGCCAAAAAAATTTAATCTCAAGAACAAGAAAATGCTGAAATTGATGTTGGCTTGTTGCAAAGTGTACATATCAGAAAGCAGAAACAGGGGAGCTCTTGAATCAATTGAAAAAGCTGCTAAATTGTTTCCAGAATCCCCCATTATCAACAAATTTGAAGATGAGATTTACAACAGAGTTGGATATACCCTTGTTTCCAAAATTTCTCCCAATTCTTCATCTGGGTCTTCTTCTTTGCCCTTAAAGAATGCATCTTTTGCTATGGTGAAAGCTGCATTTGAGACAATTGATCTCCAAGAACATTGTGGGACTCATCCTAGGCTTGGGGTTGTGGACCATATCTGTTTTCATCCCTTGGGTACAACTTCTTTGGACATGGTTGCTGACACTGCTAAGTCTTTGGCATTTGAAGTTGGTTCTAATCTTAAAGGTTTGTTTTTTATATTTTTAGTCATATCAACACATACCCCTTATAAATGATGTTTTTCTTTTTTTCATAATTGTGGTGTACGGACTAGCTTGTGTGCATCTCGATTAATTTCACGTGTACTGACTCTGTACACATATTGTAGCTACAAAAGAGTGAATCTTGTTGTTTTGCATATATAGATAAGCTTATTGTATGTTTGGGTAGCTAGAAAGATTGAATTTTTGCATTAGTTGTAAGATTAAGTTATGGCACTGAAGGTTGCCTCCAAATGATCAATAAAGTGAGGTTGAGAATCATGAGGTTTGAAGGTTCAAATTTTAGGGGAGAATGGAGACAAAAACGTGATTTCTTTCTATCTGTCTGGCTTGGTGGACAGTTGGGTGGGTACTTGTGCTAGTTGGAGTTAGCATGTACTCGTGTAATACTAGAATTAGTCGAGAGCACAAGTTGACCCAAAATCTGTGAGTCTTTCAAAAAAAAATTTATAGTCCCACTTGACTTATGCCCCTTGGAAGTGAAATTGCTCTAAAAAAGATTGGAGTCTTTGTTTTGCATAAATAGATAAGCTTATTGTATGTTTGGCTTTTATTGTAGCTAGAAAGATTTTGAATTCTTGCATTAGTAGTAAGATTAATTTTATGGCACCCAAGGTTGCGTCCAAGTGATCAATGAGGTGGGGTTGAAAATAATGAGGTGTGAAGGTTCAAATTTTAGGGCGGAGGCCAAAACGTGATTTCTTTCCATCTGTCTGGCTTGTGGACATAGTTGGAGGGTACTTGTGCTGGTGGGAGTTAGCATGTACCCATGGAATTATTTGAGAGCGCAAGTTGACCTAACATCTTGTGAGTCTTTCGAATATTTTTGTAGTCCCACTTGACTTATGCCCCTTGGAAGTGAAATTGCTCTAAAAAAGATTGAGTCTTTGTTTTGCATTAACAGGAAGATCAATAACATGGATACTTAGATGTAGTTGATGCATTTCCTTCTCTTATTTTAAGTTGTAACCAATCTTTCTCCTTCTTAAACCTTTAATCATAATATTGATAAAAAAGAGTTGCAAAAGCATGTGGTTAATATGATATGGAGCGTATGATAATTAGTACTTATTGTGTTTTGATTTGAAACCATGGAGGAACCATAGTCAATTTTAAGGTTTGTTGGTCTTTAATTTCTGAATGTTGCTGTAATAGAGAGGTATTGATCGTGTTTCATCTATGCTTGTTCATTGTTCAATGGTATAAAGATAAAGGACAAATAAATGGCTGTTTTTCACATTTAGGAGTGTTGCATTGGTCACTAATTCACTTTTTTTTGTGGTCTAAAGTTCACTCATTTTTCTAAAGGCTGCTCCAAAAGATGGCAATTGTAACACAAAAGTGAAAAATTACACATGAATTAGGAAGGCTTAAAGTTATATATAAATTGAAGATAAGGTTTGGAACAGTGAATAGGGAAGGCTTGATGAAACTAATCGACGTATACTTGTGACTAATATATGCTGCTATGGACTTGAAATCAGCTTGTTGAGTGGTATATAGTTCTTACATTTGAAAGAGACACATGAGAAAAGCTGGGATGTTGTTTGGTGCCTATAGCTGGTTATTCTGTGTTAAGTGAATCACAATTCTTCATTAGTCAATTTTCCATATGATGTAAAGAAGGTGCTTCACCACTCCATGCTCGCTTTCATTCATAGGATAATCTTCTACCTAGTGGTTTTTTCAAAATGTAATAGAAGAGTTTAATACAATTGCCTTATTTCATCTTCATCAAAAACAATTACCTTATTTCAATCAACGTTTCCCAGAGCTTAATTTATCTCTTTCCCATAAACTTTCCTTTAAGCTGTTTTGACTTCTGACTAGTGTGAGGCAAGCATAGCTAATATGTATGGTTCTCTTTGGCATTCCATCATTAGTGCCATTATTGAAATTTCAATTAAACCACTGCAAAGATGGTGCGAGATTACATGCAGAGCTCTAAATAAGCTTAAGATCTAGTAGAAAACGAATTTTGACACCTTGTAGATAACTACCTCTAATCAATTAAATCATTTAACAATAACAATAGGCTTATCACAAGATTGTCTTGTTTCGTACTCCTAGAAAGAGCTCATTATTACGAAATTGCAAGCCATTATCTGTTCTAAACCGCTTGACCTGTTTTCCTGTTTGTTTCTCAATCAAAACTTTCCATTGTTTGAAAGTTAAGAAAACATCACTTTTGTTTTTCAGGAAATAAACCCAAACTTTTCTTGAATAATCACCAAGAAAGTTAACATATACCTGGCACCACCTTTTGACGGGGTACGTGAAGGACCCCAAAGATCTGGATGAATGTAGTCCAAAGTACCTTTTGTTCGATGAATTGCTGGAGATTTAAAGCTAACTCTTTTCTGCTTCCCGAACACACTGTGTTCGGAGAACTCCATGTTCCCGGTACTTTGTCCACACAGAAGACCTCTTTCTGAGGATGGAAGACCTTTCTCACTCATATGCCCCAATTGCATATGCCAGAATTTGGTGATGTTGGAATCAGATTGGGTAGAAACTGTAACAACACCTGCGATAGTGGCTCCCAACAAAGTGTACAACGTACCAGATCTGTGTTCTTTCACTATCTCCAGGACACCTATAGATATTTTCATAAGTCCACCTTCACCTGTGTATTTGCACCCAAGAGATTCTAGAGTGCCCAATGAGATGATCTTTAAGTCAGGAACATATATCACATTGGTGAGAGTTCTTACCACACCATCGTACATTCTGATTTGAATTGTACATTTACCAAAAACTTTGCAGGGAGCATTGTTTCCCATCAAGACAACTCCACCTCCAAAATATTCGTATGTGGTAAATAAATCCTTTTGGGACACATGATAAGAACAACCCGGATCTAAAAATTCACTCATCGTTGGATTTAAAACTATTACTAGTAGCTAAAAATATTGCTCTGTCAGACTCATCAACAGCTACACTTGCTTCAGAGGGGTCAATATTTTGATGCTCATTTTTGTTTTCTTAATGCTCTTCTTTGTTTTTCAACTTATAGCATTCAGAAATAATATGATCTTTCTTATGACAATTTTTTTTTATGACAATATTTGCGCCCCACATTTCTGTATCTGAACTTTGACCTTGATATATAGACCTCTCCCTACTCGATTCTTTCTTAATATATCTACCTTTTACAACTAAGCCTTCCCATGAGTTACACTACTTCCCAGATATCTGTATCTATCTGTTCTTTTGATTTTAATATTGATTTGATTTTCCGGTAAAGTATAGTATTTCTAATATGCTTAAATGATTGGGGTAAGGAAATAAGTAATAAGACAACTTGACCCTCATCATTAACTTAAGCATCGATATCACTCAAATCCATAAGAATGGAATCAAATGCATCAAGATGTAAGAGTATAGACGCACCCTCAACCATACAAAATATGTAAAACTTTTGCTTTAGGTAAAGTCTTGCCTTTGGTAGTGGTTTCTGCAGGTACTTCACGTAAAACCTCATTTGAGAGATTTAAAATGACACTTCCTCTGGTTCAAAAAGAATGGTTTAGTTTCCCTTTAGTCTGTTTCAAAGAGAATGGCCCCTTTCCTTTTTTTGTAAGAGAGTAAATGTTGGGAAACACTTGTTGAACCTTTCTTTGGAGTGATCTTGTGAGGTTTTGGGGATCACTTAGAGTATTTACTCTAATTTTGTACTGAAGTGCAAACTTCGGAATGTGGCAATGATAGAGGCTATCCTAATTCAAGATATGGCACTAAAATGAAAGGAGAAGAAGCCAGAAAATATGACAGACAAGGATTTGCCATCATAGAAAAAAAAGTTGTACCATCATACCCTTTAGTTGAGTGCTACTAAGGATGTTTGTAAATAATTGCTAGCTTGCATTTCTCTCATATCACATGCCAAGATATACATAAACTTGAGATCTAGTGGACGATGTATTTGGACCAGCTTTGAGCTTTTGATGGATCAAATCATTATACAAAAGCTATTGCTAAAAGTTCCTTTATCATTTTTGTATCTCCTGGAGAAGATCTGATATTAAGCATGATATTACTAAATCGTGGAGATAACGTCTAATACCTACCATCATAGCCTTTGACTAAGTGCTGTTTACGTTCTTTGAACACAATTACTTTGTGTGTTTGTTGCATTTTGCTATGTGTCGACAAATCCATTTCATGGTAGTAGGACGAAGTTGTGCTTTAAGTGTCAAAGTTTTTACTGCTTTTTATTCATTTTAATTCACTAAAAGTGGTCTTAAACGTAGACTGCAGTTCCAACCTTCTTATATGGAGCAGCACAGCAAGAGGGAAGGTCACTTGATTCAATCAGAAGGGAGTTGGGATATTTCCATCCTAATTCAAGTGAGAACCAGTGGATAGGTGGGACAAAATTAGAGACGTTGCAACTAAAGCCTGACGAGGGTCCTCCTCACGCGACTCAAGCAAAAGGTGTTATTACAATTGGAGCTACAAGGTGGGTTGACAACTATAACATTCCAGTCTTCACAAATGACATATCCATTGTTCGTAAAATTGCAAAGAGAGTCAGTGGCAGAGGAGGTGGACTTCCATCAGTTCAATCCATGGCGTTAACTCACGGAGGTGGGACAATTGAAGTTGCTTGCAACTTACTGGAACCTACTAGAATTGGTGGTAACCAAGTGCAGCTTGAAGTTGAGCGACTTGCTATGGAAGAAGGTATTTCTGTGGGGAAAGGATACTATACTGATCTCTCAGAAGAAAACATAATCGAAAGTTACTTGAAACTAGTTCAACATTCTGACTAGAGAAGCTATAGGAAAAAATTATTTCATCCGTCGTCCCTATTTTCCTTCTCTTTTCGCGTATTTTGCCATGATTTTTGGAGCATTTGACCTTGAACTCTAGCCTCCAGAACTAAGCAATATATGTTTGTGTGTAAAATCTTGAATATTTTTTTTCACATTTGGTCATAGCACACAATATTGTGCTCATACTACATTTCTGAAACACTCTTATTGTATATCCAACTTTTGTAATCTTAATGCTCATTGTTTTAAGGATTCTCTCCATATATACATAAAGACATCTATCTTGAGAAGCCCAGCTAGGGATAGCAATGATGTAGGACGGGGGCGGTGCAGGTTGAGCTTAATCCTAAAATTTTTAATTTGCCCCGTCTTGCATAACAACACTTTTTATTTTCAATCCGCCCACCTGTCCCGCATTAATCCGCTTCGCATAATTTTTTAATATCTTCTTTTTCTAGTTATATTCGATACTAAAAAATATATTTATTTTTTTATTAAGTTATATTAATTTAATAGGATAGTGATTTAAAATTTTATTTTTTATAGGTCAACTAGAAAACATGCAAGAAATTGTATTATTTTTTATTGAACCATTTTCATTTATTATTTTAAATATTTTAGTAGTTTTAATAAAATTATCTTAATAAATAATATTTTATCACTCTATAACATGTAAAACGTTAAAATTAAATTTGAACCCACGTAAAATCACATATACCCCTTCCCCCCCAACACAAAAACAACATTATCCTTTAAAAAACTCACTTCACCAACACTTCATCACCCGCTCCCCAATCCTGACCTGCCCCACATAGCCTTAAACCCACTCCGTTTCGCATCTGTCCCACCTAATTGTCATCCCTAAGTCTAGCGGCGGAGCTAGTATTTGACTTTTATGAATTTTGGTAAGAGAAAAGAGATGAGTGTCAAAAATATACTTAAATTATTTCTTTCTTTTTTTTACTTAAACTATCACTTATTCTGAGAAAAAAGATAATTTAAATATAAAAATCAAGAAAACAATAGTTTAGATGTGATTGTCTTATTAGAAAATGAGTTTGTCATAAAGCTAAATACAAAATGGTTGGAATAAATAATAGATAATGTTGTTTTCTGGTTAGTCCTAGTCATTGCCTTGTCAATTCATTTATATCTTATTGTCCTTGTGTACAATTTACAAATTGTCATGTTCTTGATATCAACAAAATTGAGCCTTCACTTTCTTCAACAATATCTTTTATCAAGATTTTGAGATGATATTTTTCCAACGGTAGACTGAGTACCCTGCAAATCACAAACTAGAAAACGTAACTTAAATATGTTATGTGGGATGAAATTTTGAAAACAATTCACTAACTACACTTAATAAACGAATAGACATTACTTTACGAGGTTAAATGAGTCCAACAATAGTCATAACACATTATTAATCTAGATCAAACTCGAATCATTGTATTTATTTTTCCCTTTTAAGGGTGGGGGTGAGCGACTTTATTATTTATTATGTGATTTTAGAATTCAAAAAAATTATAAATAAAGTTGATGTATTACCATTTATTAAAGAAAAAAAAGGACTATGATTCTTTATCTTTACATTTCTTCTTTCTTTTTGTTATACCGTCTATCTTTATTATTGTGTGATTATAGAGTTCAAAAAACTAAATAAATCATTACTTTGTGTTAAATTAAAGAATCAATAAATAAAAATAGACAAAAAAAAAAGGATTTTTTTAATGCTCCTTATTACTCGTTAATTACGTTATTGAAAACTATTAGACTGCCCTAAATCATGGATTTCTTAATTGAATTGTTGCTTGAATAATAATATTAATTATTAATAAAGGGGCAGCTGGATAAAATAATAATAATAATTTAGTAGCCTATTTTAATATACTCTTAAATCTAGTTTTAGAAGCAATCAAACTCCTCTCCCCCCAAGTGTTAATTATTTTATCAAAATGAGATCCATTTCTTTTTAATTTTTTAAAAGTTTTATTTAATATGTATGTTTTTTTCTTATATATATTTTATGAAAATGAGATCACATTTAAAATGTTTCTTGCGTAACACTCACTTCTATCCTTTTTTTTTTTTTTACTTTATCACGTTTCGTTTTTCAAAAATTAAATTGATTAATTTTTAAAGCTATATGAAATTAGATTAATTCAACATTTAAAATTATTCAAATATTCAAAAATTATATAAATTTTTCTCATATTAATATGATGAAAACATATAACTCAAAATATTAATTAAAATTTATATAATATAACTCTCGAAAAGTAAAAAAATATGAAAAATAAAAATAAATGTAATAGTCACATGAATTCAATAATCCTTGTCATTTATTAAAAAAAAAAGCTTAAGTCATTTGTGGCCGATTAAAATTATCCGCATAATTCACATGAATACATCAGCTAAGACTAGTATCCATTGAACAGTTTTATTTATTCAAAATCAGTTCCTATTTGACCTTTTTCGATAATCAATATAAAAGGTAAAGTATGTGAGATATACTTGCTCTGATGTGACAAAAATGGTTAATTAAAAAATATGACATGTGCTAATTTGACCCCAACAACTATAGATTATTACTTTTATATTAAAAAGAATGATAATTATTTCAAAAAAAAAATTCTATCTATTTCTTAATAAAAACAAATGAAATGACAATCGATTTTACTCAACCCCACCCTACCCGACACCCTTTCTTCTTTATCTTCTTCTCATCAATTTTTTTCTCAAACAACAAAAATCTTTCTAATTGCTGATTTGATTTTTTTAAAAAAATATTTTTATTCGTAATATGTGAGAGAGAAAGATATTTAAAGAGATTGATACAATAGTGACGAAGAAGTTTGTCAATGGTTACTCATCCGAAAATCGATTGCAAAGAAAAATCGAAAGGATCCAAATTGATCTTATCGAAAATTATTTTTCATCCCTAATACGAGATAGAGAAAAATATTCAAAGAGTTGGTACAAGAGTTATGAATAAGGAAGTTTGTCAATGGTAATAATCTTAAAAAATCAATTGTAAGGAGAAATCAAGAGGACCTAAATTAATTTAGCGAATTATTCGATATTTTTAATAAGTTTAGTGGATTTATAATTTTATTTGAATTGTAATATTTATTCTAAGGTGATCGAAAATGGAGATAAAACCTCGACTTACTTTTTTATCTTAATATTCAAAAATCTACTTTTGCCTTTTTTTTTTTTAAGTTTAATTACTTGATTCAAACTTTTTTTAATGAATGTTGAAAAGAAATAGAAAAGAAAAAAATAAAACAAAATGGAGATCTTTTAGTTGTGTTAGAAATTTAAAACATTGGGAAAGAAGATGACTTGATGAAGAGTTGGAGGGGGGGGGGGGGTTCTTTTTTTTTTTTTGATTTAAGAACATTATTTTTAAAAATATTAAAAAATTATTTTAATTTATTTAAATGTCAAGTTTCAATTAAAGAAGAAAAAGCGTAAGTTTTTTTAGAAAAATAAAAATAGAAGCATTTCAGAAACTTTAACGTGCACATAGAAAGTGAAAAACACTTATTTTGTCATATCAGTATTTTGCATTTAATGAATATAATTTTTAAATCATTTAAATGCATAATAGATAATATTCTTAATTAAGATATCTAAATAAAATATATAGATAACTTCAAAAGATCGCATATCATTTCAACCTAAAAAAAAAATATTGAGGTGTTTAACTCAAAGCACACGTAAAGATGTACACATATTAAATAAAATAAAATTATTCTATTTTAAATAATTTTTTAAGTTTTTAAACAAGACGATGACACATTTAACAAGTAAAAACAAAAAATGATATGTGACAAACTTTATTTTATTTCTGAAAACGGTTTTAAACATACCATGTGTAGCCAACTGTTTATTTATTTATTTATTTATTTTGTTGTTTGGATGTTGGAATTAGGGTTAGGCATATAGGCTCATGGACTATTAATATAAGAAAATTTATAAATTATCCATTTTAATTTATTTATCTGATTTTGATTAATATGACCTTTATAAAAAAATTAAAAAAAATAAAGTTAAATTAAAGATATGGAAAATATATGTTTTAAAATATTCTTTAATCCTATAATTTTAAATTGTTAACTGAAAATCCGAAATTAAAGAATTGTTAAAAACAATAGATTAAAAAATAAAAAATATTGGAGTGTCTTCTATATATATTTCAATTTATTTGACGGACTTTTTTTTTTAATTCGTTCTAAAAAAGTATCATCTTTCCACAATTGAATATTTCTCTTTTATCTTATTGAAATGATTTATAACTATACAGATAAATCACAAATTTAAAAGTGTTTATTAATTAGATAGTGTCACTTAAAATAAAAAGAAAAAATAATTTATTCATATCGCAACATTTAATTTATAATGAATCTGATCATTAATTAGATAATGTCACATAAATCACGACGAAAAAATGTTATTTAGTGGTATTGTGACATTTGATTTGTAATGTGTCCCCATCATTGCTTAGTCAATAAACCCCAAAATTAGCTCCAAGAAATAGACTCCTCCAATATATATATAACACCTTCCTTCCTCCTCTCAATTCATTTTTTCTCAAAATAAAAAAACAAAATAAAAAAAAATCATCATCAACAAAACACACACAAAATTAGAAGAGAAACACAAGCACTAAGAAGAAGAAAAAAAATGGATTCCAACTCAGAGTGCAAGGTAAAAACTCTCCCTCTTAAAGAGATATAAACATTTCTTCATTCTGTATATTTTCTCTTTTCATTTGGCTCTCATCACTTTTGCTTCATGTTTTTCGACTTAATCGTGGTGTTCGAATCAACTATTTTGCAATTTTTCCTCAATTTTTGTGTAGTATGTTGAAGTGTGTAGACATTTCATAGAGTTAAATACGTGAAAATTCTTTTTAATTTGAGTGATAGTGAGATTTACTCACAACATCTATCTACTATAATAGCATGTTGAAGTGCGTAAATATCTTATTTAATAAAAATGTGATCTCTAACCGCTTAAATAAAATAATAAAAACTTTTTTTATTTTGTTGGTTCATTATAATTTGTATATTCCAATATAAAAATTGCTAAAGGATAAGATTTCTCTGGATATTTACTCAATGAGTCACATTATATTGTACTAGCATTGTGCATTTTTTTGTATTTTATTTTTCTATATCTGGTGTATAATAGTAGTATAAAAATATTTTTAAAAAAAATAGGGACAAGACAACACGTGTCCACTTTCTAGAACTATTTTTGTGAGACACGTGATTCTCGTTTGTCTGAACCTTTAATATTTGGGCCTCAAAATATCCAAGTAGCCCACTCACATCCCTTAAAATCATTGGCTAATTATCCATACAGCATTGGCCGTATTCTTATATTTTAATGATGTTAGTTTAACCGTAACATGAAGTTTTAAGGAATATATTAAGGTTTGCTATTGTTCATAAATTCTTGAATGTAAATGTATAGTCTTTGTGGATCTTTCGGAGTTTTTTATCACTAGAGTTTAGTTGGTTTAGTAAAGTGCGATAAAGCTAATGCATTAAGGTCTTGTAATAGAGTTGTTGCGAGAGGGAAGAGATCAAGATATTTATTTATACGATTACAAAGAGTTTGTAATCAAATTGTTGCTTGTGTTTTAGTAAAGTTGTTGGTGAAATCCTAATATGGTAGGTCGTGGTTTCACTCCCTTGAGCAAGAAGGTTTTCACGTAAACATCGTGTATCTCTTGGCTCGTGGCGGACTCACAATTAATCATGTGAAAAAAACTATAACATGAACACTACAAATACAAGAAAAAAATGATACTAAACAGAACTGTGGCATGCAACCATGCTATTTCAATAGGAGCAAGGGCAAATTCAAGGCTAAAATATGGGGCTTGTGAACCTGTGATACGTTCGTGAAACTAGATATTTTATGTATATATTTACCTAGAAGACTAGGGATCAATTCTCACGTTCTACAAATCCTGGAATCGCCTCTGAGTATAGTCAACCTAATTGTGCTACTCACCATATCACCTTGAATTGATGCTTAGTGTCATTATTTGTTAGGACAAGAAGAAAAGTATAACACAATCAATGCTGCTCTGCTGCAAGCTGTACATATCCGAATCACGCAACAGAGAAGCTCTTGAACCTATTGAGCGTGCTGCCAAACTTGATCCAGAAACAGTCATTATTAACAAATTTCAGGATCGTGATTACAATCGTGTGAACTATACTCTTGTATCATATGTTATTCATGACAGCACGGGCTGTCCTATTTATAGTCCCTTGCATCAAACTGTCGTAGCCATGGTTGCTGCAGCCTATGACGCGATAAACCTTGAGCAGCACTCTGGTGCACATCCTCGCCTTGGCGTTGTGGATGACATTCTCATTCATCCATTAGCACGAGCTTCACTGGATGAAGCTTCTTGGCTTGCTAAAAAGATTGCAGCTGATATTGGAAACCGGTTTCAAGGTTCGTAAAAAGTTTATAACTTTAAATGACTTCTTCTTTTCTATCATGTGATATGCTGTACTGACTTGAAAATGCAAAACGAACCGGTTTTAGAGCTCAAAGTATGTGTATATATGAAAAAACTTTTGCACGCCGTTCTTGACTTTAAATTCTTGATTCGCCTCTGAATACAGTACCTGTTTATTTATATGCTGCTGCTCACCCAATGGGGAAAGCACTGGACACCATAAGGAGGGAGCTAGGCTATTACCGGCCTAACTTCAGGGGCATCCAATGGGCAGGGTGGGCTCAACCAGAGCAGGTCTCGGTCAAACCTGATGAAGGTCCAGAGGTGGTGTCTCGTGCTAGAGGTGTCGTGATGATTGGAGCTCATAAATGGGTAGCAATGTACAACATCCCAATAATGTCCACGGATCTCTCAGCTGCTAGACGTATTGCTCAGAGAGTGAGTGCTCGAGGTGGAGGCTTACCAACCGTGCAAACTCTAGGCCTGTTTCACGGTGAGGACTCAACCGAGATAGCTTGCATTCTTCTAGAACCGAACCAAATTGGAGCTGATCGCGTTCAGAACCATGTTGAGACACTGGCATCTCAAGAAAACTTGGATGTAGAGAAAGGGTATTTTACTGACTTGTCACCTGAAATGATAATTGAAAGATATATGAAACTAATTTCCAGTTCAAGCTGATTTATCAGTGTAAGCTGTGTATAAAACTACTCAACTCTGCCTTTAAGCTTCTGTCAATAAGAGAAATTTAACTCATCTGTATTTTCCTTTCATTCCAAATGATGTTTGAATGGATCTGAAAATGCATTGACAAATGTAATAGAATGGTTACTTTCCAGTGGATAATTTTCATATTTATTTTTGTATGGTTGGTGGTGAGATTTGCTTTTCATTTAAGCCGAGTAGAAACAATCTATTTATCTCTGTAAGGTTGGAGTAATGTCAACATACACTCGACCCTTTCCTGACCAACTTGTGAAATTACACTAAGTATAGCGGATATGATGGTGTTGTTTGTGAGATTTGCATTACAAAGCAAGAGTCGTACATGTTTTTTTTTGGTAATCGGTTTTTCATGATATGTTAGGTTATTATATTATATATTCTCTATAACGATATTCCGCTATAGCATCTGAAAAATATTCCAACACACGATCGCGTTATAGAGAAGTACGGTAGATGATTCATCTGGCGACTACAACTATAAACATCCAATGATTCGTAAACTTGTCCATAAGGAAAATCAACAAAGTCATTGTAATTATACAGATCTTGAAAGAACATTGCCAACTGAGAAAAGAAAAGAACAAAATTTTACATTTGAAACTGTGATCTATCCATACAAAACATGTACAATTGGGGTCATCTGAACTCTCACCTATGAGACAAAACTACATCTCAAAAGGCTCAATCACTTCTGATTTTCTTTAATTAGTTATGTAAAGAACACAATGAACAAGACGAAAACAACGTTAGTAATCTTCAACTCTTAGTTGAGCATTGTTTACTACGAAAATCTTCAGATAGCAGTTTGTTCATTAACTCTTGCAACCTGTTGGCTCCAGGACCAGGCCTAAATACCGAGTCGTCTCCTATCACGGAGCAGGGATCAGCTCCATCAGCTGAGGTTCCATTACACCATGCTCCTGGTGCAAAACGATGTGTACGACCAAGTAATTCTCTGTCAATCTTGTCTAAGACAGGATCATCCTTGCGGAATTTTCGAGCAAATGGTGCACTGCTATTAACCATTTTGTTGAAATCCTTCACTGTCAGTGAAACAGGATGCTGCTTGGGAGGGGTGTCCCAAGCAATGTAGTGCAAATCATGGCCTATTGCTGTGCTACGGAACTCTTCCTTGTTGCAAATTACTGTGTGAAAGTAACCTTCTGGTGAAGAAACAAAATTTGCATAGTACATGAGCAGAGTTCTTGGAAAGTTATCCCATCCCCATATGCAGTACTCCACAAAAGAGCGTGTCAAAACCACCCAAGCTGAGCCTAACCATCAAAAAGAACAACTCTAGATATAAGAATGAGATGAATAAAAGTTTCAAAGTTCATCCTGCTTCAATTATTTCAAGAAAAGAGAGAAATCCTGAGGCTAGAAGCCAAGTCCTCTTAACAATGCAGAGTATATCATCATATCAGCGGGGCAGGTCATGAAAATATAAGTGAAAAAGATAATATCAAAATTTGGTTTGTGAGTGTCTCTGGTTATTAGCTTCTCATATTTTAAAACTCAAGAAAAAAGCGCAAATTGAATATAACAGGTAAAGAACATAATCTATGTGACACTATAGTTGGGTCCATTACCAACTGTTAAATAAACTTACCTGTAAACAATGTAAAAGCTGTAGGTAGTGATCGTCGTTGAGAAGTTGTGGCAAGTTCAGATTTCTTAGACAAATAAAGACCAGGATCAATAATAATAGGTTTAGCTCTCTGGTTCCTACAACACAAAAACAGCACCAAATTAACATTTCAAGTATTTTATGTACAAATTAAAAAAAAAGTCATGCTAAGGCACTTTTAAATTGATGATTTTAACTCACTTACAGTTTCCACCCATGAAGCAGCATATTTTCAATGAAATTCAGGTTTCTGGACATATTAGAGAAAACATGGAGCAAATCTGCAACATTTAACAGACAAATGATTTTCCTTTCCCGTGAAAGAAAAGAGTGGTTGAAGGAGCGAAAAGACAATAAATTACACAATGCCCTAGATTCTAGAACCTAACATTTTTAAAAGATTAACACAAAAAAATTAATTACTAAACAACGAATTCTTGGTTTCTTTCATATGCATTTGTGATAAAGTACCTTCTAACCAACTACAAAAGTCCAATCAAAAGACATACGTAAGCTGACAATTGGATTCCAGTATATGGAACAACCATTTGTATCACTTGCCAATATATCATTTCTACCTGTCCCTTTCAATTTTCCGCAGAAGGTTATAATGTCCACATGAGACCACCAATCCTCTTGTTAGAAAGGGCTATCTTTTAGTAGGTGAAGTGCATCAGGCCCTCATAAATATGCATATACTCCAATGTTCAAAAAGAAAATTTGCATATACTCCACCATCTCTTTCCCCATTGGCGTCCAAATCACCAACTTACTCCCACAAGTTTCCATCTTTTATGCCGGCCTCACAGATTTTAGTACTACTCTGGGGACACAGAATGGTGCCATCACGGAAAAAGGTTTTCAGGGAATTGTTGTTTTTGAGTGGTAGAGGATGAAGTTGGTTGGTTATAGATTGACGTTGAGGATAGGGAGACTTCATCTAATCAGGTTTCTCATAATACATAACTCACATAAGATGGGATGACTAATTGGAGTGTTAAGTCCAAGGCAGGCTGTTAGTTTACCTATTTCCATAGTTCCCGCGAGTAACAACCCATATATCTTCAAAGTTTTCATGCCTTCATATCCACAAGAATGCTATTTACGACACATGTTCCGTATCACGGTTGAGGGATGAGTTTCCAATGATCCCACACAGGTCGAGAAAATGAGTTTCCAAAGGTCCATTTTCTTAACATGATATGAGAGCTAAGCCATCCTCATTTGTAGTTTACCTAATGACGAGTGCTCATGTTATTGTTCATGCTCCAATACCCAATTCTGGGCATGTGGGTGTAAAAATATCCCATATTAATTGGGATAACAGGTTGTCTCCTCACGTGGCCATGGCAATCCTCATTTCATGAGCTAATTCATTGAGTTACTTTAGGGCCAAATATACATTTTCTCAACAGGTACAATCAAAATATCTAATAATGTTTAATAGGTTGAGTGGGAAGTTGAGGAGGATCTGCATTAGTTGGAATAGAGAAAATTCACCAGTAAGAGTTAATGTGTGATCACTAAAAATGATATAAAATAGAAATTGGCAATCAAATAGTAAATGAGAGATGGGAGAAGTAAATTACTGATTGCTACTTAATTGTTTTGGTAAACCAAAAGCATATGCAGGAAGGTGCTCCTATAGGCACAAGCACCTCTTGACAACAGTTTTATGCATAGCCTCAAAAGTTCATTTAATAGATGAATTGCACCTAAAGTTGTATTGCCCATCAGAAATATGATTACTTTTAACCAGTTTATGTCTAAGGTCCTTTTTTGAATGCTGTAAGTAGTTCCTTGAATTTGTCTCTTTACTTATGTTTACCACCTCCAACCTTGTAATTCCACCCCAATTCTCTTTGTTCTTGATATTTTGATAACCTTCTGTCTGTTCTTGATACCTCAAAATCAATTTCATTGAGAACGCAAAAGATTCGTAAGTTTTAACTAGTTAAATATCAAACTTGAATTGAGAATTCGACTTCCCAATTTGTTGGTTTTAATGTTCATTTTGTTTTAATGCCACCTCCACCAAACATCAGCATAAGTTATCTTTCATATTTTGAGCCATGAGATCCAAGATTTTAAAGCCTCCAAACCCTGCATTGAGATGAAACCTTTCATAATGATCTAGTTGGTTCAACAAGCGGAAGACCCTCGCAATTATCCTACACGACAAAACTATAACTAAATTCCATAACAGCTCTTAAGCATGATAAGGAATGGACAACCAATCCAACCTTGTCTTGCAAGGTTGATACTCACCAGCTATTTTCAACATCATAGACAATAACAACACATAATCTTATAGATTGCCATTAATGATCAGCTTTGTGCATAGATTGGTAAATGAAACTATAAATTGAATGCCATGTTTTTTACCCACATTAAATGGCACTTGACATATGTAAGTGGTTTTCAATTTCCATAATGTTACAAAGTGGAACAAAGTGCATCCTTATGGTCATAGGCTTGCAAATTAGAAACCACATTAGATGTTCACCCCTTTGTTATCAATTATACTTTATTAGTACCTTCCTCCAATATAAACGAACCTTCTTGACTAAAGCACAATATGAGAGAAGAAGTCTAAATGTGGTTATTGCATTTGCTTTGTTGGAAATTTTTTTTAAGTGATTGTTGAAATATTTGGGAAGAATATAAAGATGGCCTTCCAAACCCATATCATAGGGTTGTAAGGTGCCTTGACAGCTGGAATATCACTAAATTTGGCATTAAGGAAGAACGATTTTTTATGAATTAAGCTAATCTGAGAAGTGGATCAACAATCAAAAAGCTATATGATTTGTCAAACAAATAAATTTATACATTGACTTAATCACCACTTCATCAACACAATTGACTCTTCCCTGCTATCCTACCGATCGGCAAAAACTACTGAACCAGTTCCTAAGAATGTCAACCACAGAAGGTAGGCGCACCAGCAGGGACTATGAACTAGGAGTAATAGAACCTATTGAACTACTTCTCAGCAAATGCACCTAAAAAAAAAACAAAAAAAAAAAAAAAAAAAAAAAAAAAAAAAATCACACAGCTCATTTATTCAATTTTTCTTTTACACGTTTTTAGGCGTTTTCCAAAAGAGAACTTCAGCAATAGATAAAAAGCTTACTTGAAGGGACCCTAGAGAATAGGTACTTGGTCCGTAAGCTGGTTAAAAATACATCTTAGTGTCTCGGTCACTGTAACAATAATCCTACCGAATATGTCATGCTAAATCATCCTAAGCACAGAGTCTAAACATTGCAATAATTAGGATGTCTTAATCATGTAAAGTAGCAATGAATGTACCTAATGCGCTAATTGCCCTAACGAATATCTACCAGTAGTAGACAAAATGTTCTGCAAGGATGAATACTTTTTTCTATTTAAACTGTAACCTGCAAACTGTCTTGAGAGGGAATATTTTTAAGGGTGATATTGATAGTCTAGAGGAGGAAATAGTTAGCACACTAGGTTCTGGAATGATAGGTGGTTGAACAACACTATCCTGATAAATGATTACCCAGCCTATATCAATTATCATGTGAACCAAACTCCGCCGTATTTCAGAACAGGGAGAACAACACATGGAGTCTTCTTTTGAGAAGGAACCTTAAGGCAATAAGACTGTGATATTGTTAATATGAGCAATCTGTTATATAGGCTAGATGGTTACAAGACAATATGTAGGCACCCCCAACAGCTAATATGGGGCAATGACAAGGAAGGAATATATTCAATGAAAGCTGGCAATTCCAAAATATGTGCCCAGTCTGACCTGATCGATAACTAGCCATGGAAGTTGATGTGGAAGATCAAGCTGCCAACATTCAGCTGGACAGCCCTTTATGAAGCATGTTCAAATCAAGACAATCTCAGTAAAAGGAACATTCACATTGTCAACAGATGTTATATGACCAGGCAGAATTTCGAGTCAAACAGACACCTATTCCTTCACTGAATGGTGGTTCAGACATATGGACTGAGCTCTTCTCAGTCTTTGGGCTGAGCTAGGGGATACCAAAGTACTAAAGAAGCATCTTAAGGACTGGTAAGTCCATCAAACAAGTATGAGAAATGACCACTACAAGTATTTTTTTGGTGTGTCTGGACAGAGAAGATGTTTTGATGGTTTATCAACTCCAATCCATTTCCTTAAGGCTCAATATTTAGTATATTTATAAGCTGGCATATTGCCTCACCTTATAATTTGTTGCCCACTGTTAGCTCTCTAGTCCTGACATAGTCTCTGATGTAAAGCAGCTAAATAAGTTTTTTTGCTTATTTAACTTTGGTATATTATGCCTCTACTGGATGCCAGTAATGAAATTTGTCATTACTCCACCAAAAAAATAATGTTGCAACTGGACTTCAAAAGTTCAAATAACCAAGTAAAAAGAGATAATAAAGAGTATATAAAGAAATAATATGATTGACGACCTATAGCACATGGAAGTAGCACACTTACCATCTTGAGTCATCAGCGGATAATCTGAAGCACTAAGATTGATAAACCAGTCCCACTTTGCACTTTCCTTCAGCAGAATAGATATAGCTTGAAGGGTACAAGCAAACATCGTCGGGCCCTTATAAGTCACTAAATTTGATTGTGCCATTACTCGAACATTCTCTACTTTGCGGAATGTGGGATCATTCTTCACCGATATTGTTAAGTTCAACCTTTCTCTAGGTGGAGCCTCAAGATCCATATGTAAAATGTACTGATTCCTCGGGTGATAAACTGCTTGCAAAGTCCTCATCATTCTGTGACTGTCACCTTTTGTGCCTGATATGAGATAAGCAAACCTAGGTGGTTCATTTTTGGCAAATCCATTTGATTGAAATGACTGGAAATCAGATTCCACAAAATATCCATCCGACTCAGCAGGCCTAGCAAAAGAAACCATATCCAACTGCACTTGATCTCTTCCATAGGATGATGAATATAACCCAAAAATCGTTGTTGTGAACAGCGTAATCGACACAAGCAAGCTCACAAAGAATGGTATTTTCCAGTGTCTATCGCCATATATCCTTCCCGAGTAAGAATTACCATTTTTATCATTAAACACTCTTCCTGAATAAGAATTGGCATATTTCCTCATACTCAACAACCAGTATACAAAAGGACCCAAATTTTACAAATAAATTTCAAGCAAAAAGTTTCCAAGACTCAACCTTTTCGTCTTGATCTCCTCGAAAGAACGAAAAGGATGGAACTTTACCATCAAAATGAAAAAAAGGATGATATGGGCTATCAGCAGAAATGGTTGTTTCTATAGAAACAGCACTAAAAGCTTCCAAATTTCCACCGACGAAAAAAGTAAAATTATTGTTGTTGGGTTTTTACCAAGTAAAGCAACTAACCATTACATGTAAACTAACCAATAAAGGCAATGTTGAAAATTGAAAAAAAAAATGTACAACTAAACTGTGGTGGAGTACAGAAAAGGGGAAAAAAAACATATGAAACTATCTAACCAAATTCAAAAAAGTAATCAGATTTCACACAAACAACAAACAGATTCCCCTGCTTAACCCCACTTCCCTAATCCTCAGATCTAATGAGCCATTCAAACAAATTACTTCAAGAAATTAACTTTATCCCTATGGGTTTCAAGAACCTCACAGAACTTATATCAAACAGTTGGTGATCTAACCAATAAAAGAAACTCAAAACCCATATGGGTTTGATTCAAGAACTGATCTTTTAGCATAAAAGTCCAAAAAAAATGCTGAAAAGTGAATTGGGTAGGGGAAAACAGGCAGCAAAAGTTCAAAGAACCCCCTTTTAGCTGAATTAATCAGCAAAAAAAAAACTGATTTTGCTTTGTTGTAAGATTAGAGAAAGCTGGGGTTTGAAAGCAGGAGAGGGAGAGATGACCGTACAGATTGCTTAAAGTGTAGGTAATGACCTAATTTGTGTATGATTATACACTTGATTAGTACAGTATTATATATATAATGGAACTGTTAATTTGGAGTTTAAGAACAAGAAAGATAATGTTTAATAGTAATAAACTACTTGTTGGAGGTAAGAAGAAAGTATAGAGGGGTCTTAGGTTTCTTCACTTGCAAGTTCAATTTGAATATATATTTCGTCGAAAAATATGGTGTAGCGAATGAAACTGTTTATTTTTTAAATAAGTTTGTAAAATAAAAGTAATTTTTTTATAAAAAAGTTTATGTCCCGTCTAATTTAATTAATCAAATTCTACTAAGATATGCAAAATCAACTTCTTCTTTTTTTTGTTGTGGCGCGTTGAATATTTCTTTTAATTAAATATTTGTAAATTAATGTTTTTAATTTTGAATGTTTAAATAGTTTTATTTTGTAAGCTGTGGCGTGTTGAACTCTATTTCTCTAGAGGTTTGAAGATTTCTTTACTTGTATATTCAATTAAACATATGCAGAAATTTAGAGTTTTTGGTCATAAATCATAGTTTTTATATCGAGTTATAATGTATTAAATATTTTTTTTGATTCTAATTTAAGTGATCGATTTTAATTTTAACATGATTGATAGTATCAAAATTAAGCATATATGTCGAGGAGGTGATTGTGGTTTCTCAAGTATTATTGATTATAAGACAATTTAATTATGTTCAGATGATTGTTACATAATATTTCATAATGTATCAAATTATGTAATATTATATTAAATATAATATTATAAATTAATAATTCAAAAGAATAACCTATGATAGATCTATTATTTTAAAAGTAAAATAAAATTATTAAATAATAAATATAGACAAAATGATAATAAAAAAAAACACAATCACACTAAATTAATATTTCTCTTTTTTTTTTTATAAAGGTCAAACTTAAATTTAGACTAAATCAATGTTATTATACAAAAATAAATAAAACTTCTAATTACCTCCCAACAATAAGTTAACGTACTACAGCAAAATTAAAAATTAAAATAAATAATATATTTAAACCAATAACACAATATCATAGTATCGATTATCCTTGTTATTAAACTAATTATTGGTGTAAGAAGAAAGTTAGAGGTCCTAGATTTCTTCACTTGTACATTAAAAATAGGATATATGCTGGAATTTGAAAGTTTTGGTTTCGAGTGTTTGTTTTTTTATATTTTTGACGTGTTAAATTTATTTTATTTAGATTTTAATTTAATAGATATATTAAAAATTAAGCATATATGAGTGAGAAGATGATCATGGTTTATGACTTATAACTGTCATGAAAATATTAGACATTATCAAATAAAAGTAATTTCGTATTCATAAAAATTCGAGCTCGAAATCTTTAAATTAAAGATAAAATACAATTTAATTTATATCAGACCTCAAATACTAATAAAGTTATATTTAAAACAAATATTTTTTTAGGCAAAATTATGTACTTTCTATAATGAGTAATGACAGAGAACTTTCACCTAACGGAAATTTCATAATTCTTTCGTTATAAAATTATTATTTTCTTTGTACTGAGAAGTTCACCAAACTACAATTTGATCAGATTATAAATTAGGCTTTGGGCATAATTATGTCGTTAATTTTAATTATGGTGTTGACTAAAGTAAATATTTTTAAAAAGCTATACACATGAAAGATTCACCTAACTCTTCCTTTAAAAATAAAAATCAAGTCTAATTCAATTTTTTGAAATATCTCATGACTAAAAAATTATTCAGAATCATATAAGAAAAAAATATAATATTATCACCATCGATATGATACTATATATATTGGGAGAAAATGTGTTATTTTTTGCCTTGCCAATTAAGTTCTAGCGAGTACTTAAAAATTGTTCTGTGTTTAAGTCGTTTCTTTTTAGAGGTTTGAGTTTATAAATTGTCCATGGATATTTTTAATAAAAATTTACACTTCGTTTATGGAAGTTTGATTAACATGAATCATTCCTGAAGTTCGATCTCATAAAGGTTTGAACTCCATAGATCATTCATCGAGCTGAAATAAATACAAATTTTCAAGTTTTAGCTATAAATATTATTGTCCAGATAGTATTTTCATCGAAAAGCAATTATTTTCCAATTACTTTTCAAATTATTACTATAACTAAATATATGTAATTATTTTTCAACTACTTTTTCAAATTATTAATCATATTACTATGGAATATATGTAATTATTATTAATGGATCTTGTCTGTTGGGTTTTTCAATATTGTACACTTTTTGTTTGATAGAGACCCTGCACATTGCAGACAAAAATGCAAACTTTTTTAAACTTGTACTATCAATCTTTGTCCTAATTGTTTTGGTAGTTTTTTTTTTAATCGGTGTAATGTTAAATGGTCAGAAAATTTAATAGAATATGATAATTTTTTAAATTTTAAAATAATCATTTTTTAATTTTCTATTAAAAGATATCAAATTAAAATAATACAAATATTTTTAAAGGTGAAATAGTCCAAAATTTTTGGCTAAAAGAATTTTTCCTTTTATTTTACTATTATTTATTCCGTTTCAAAATAAATATTATCTCAATTTTAAAAAATTCAAAATAATGTTAATCTCAATATTTGTAGACAAAAATTAGTATGTGTTTCAACTATATTTTTATCCCTGAAGTAAAAATACATGAACTTTTTCTCATTAAACTTAATATACCACATAGTCAAAGGGATCTTATACCCAACCAGAACGTAAAAATAAATTCATATAAAATAGTGTGGTCATAAAAGAGCAACTTCACATATGATCAAACAAACAATTCATATGTATTCTATCAGCAATTTTGTTCATTGCACTCCATAGTAAACTAAATTGTATTACCTCTTACATATACAAAGACGCCAATGTATAATTCGCTATAACATATAAAAAAGAAAGCATTTGGTATACAAATTAATTGTTATAATTTCGTGTTTTAATAAAACGAGAAAGACAGAAAAAAAGGAAAATTGGGCGGGAATATTTTGTATAAGTATAAGTGTTAGGACGAACATATAATGTATTTGCATTATATACAATTTTTCTCTCTCCTTAAAAACAGAAACACAATTTATACATTTTGTTTCTGTTTGTATAAGCGATAGAGGCGAGGGTGGTGAGTGAGACCTGGAAAAGTGGCGAGCGAGATTTGGGAGAAGGCAGAGAGGGGAACGAAAATATCTGTATATATACAATTTTTTCTCGTTTTATTCAAACAGAAACACATTTTATACACTTGCATTTCCATACAAGTGAGAGGATGCGAGCGAATAAGGGGAGGGCGAGCGAAGTTTTGAGAGAAGAGCATTTAATTTGTTATTAATTTGCTCCAAAAATATTATTCTTTGTAAGTCCAATGAGTGGGCTTAACGGTATAGTGCGTTCAGGGTGGGCTTGGCCAATTATCTGTCATAGATGAAAGGATACTTGGGCCCAAATTCCAATTGACAATAAAAACTTTTATTTAGGAAAAACTAATATATTCAGACCTAAATACATGCAATTTTGCTATCATATACATCAAAATAGAGAGACGAGTAAGATGGGTAGAGAGGTGAGCGAGATAGTTATGTATTCAAGATACACAAGATAATTGCAAGCGATATTAGGAGCGAGACGAACGAAATTTGTTATGTATCATAGATACATACGAATTCACTTGAATACAATGTATTTAAAACAAATAAAACCAGATTTTGATCTCATATATCTAAAGATACATGCATCTGGATATATATGAACACACAAAAATCTTATAAGATTTGTAATATAAATTTTCATTTGTGGAAATAATTTAATACACGTCATGTTAAAATTTTATGATTGTAAATTTCGAATATCAACCCATTATACAATTATTTTTGGTGTTTTGATTTGAGGATGTTTTAAATCTAAACTTTAATTTCACATTATTATATTTTAAGCAAATATAAGTATGAATAGACACTATTTTAGTTTTTACTTCATTTCGGTCAATAATTGTGACTGGAATTTGTTAGGTATTCATTTACTTTTTTTGTTTGATTGATAAAAAGTATTTCTCATTTAATTGAAACTTTACAGATCATTTATTTGGCTTATTATCGTTAATATGCTAAATATAGAAACTCTAAACTGACTGAATAAATAATATCTTGGTAACATTACGATCACTTAATTAATAGTATAAATTTTATTTTCTCATTAAAGAAAATCAAAATCGAATAAAAAAGTGATATTTTAAAATAATAATTATGATTAATTGTGTATCCAATCGATAAATTTAAAAAATTATTTTGACGCGACTCCTCCTCGCTAGACAAATAAATCAAAATATATACGATCACAAACGAAGCTATTCTATCCCTACTTGACTATGTAGAGTGAATATTTTCTACCCTATAAATTTTCTCACACATAGTTTATTGTAGGTAGCTACTAAATTAATAAAATGAATTTAATAGACTAGTTATTTCAAACAATTTCTTTTAAGAAAAAATATATTTGTAGATCTATAGAAATTAATTGGGAAAAAAATAAAAATTTTCATTCTACTTTATTCTGATTTTTGACTAAAAACATTTAACCTTTAATTAGTTGAATGATATCCTTTATAATCTCTCTACTTATATATAGAAACATGAAAACAAATTAATTAGGAAAAAACAACAAATTTCGTTTTAGTCTATGTAATCCGACTAAAAACATTTAATAATCTAAATAATAAATGAAAATAAATAAAAAAGTTAAATTAATGTGTTAGAATAAAATCGATAACAACTATATATAACAGACTAAGAGAATACTTTAAGTATCTTTTTTACTTTCATTTATCGTGTAGATTCCGTACTTTTATAATTCATTAATCCTTTCTTTTACCTAAGAAAATGAAAATATACTTTATGCAGTTAATTCTGAATATATAATTTATAAAATGCTACACAATGCTGATATGTTACTAATAATTAATTATGTAAATACAAATTACAAATAACACCATAATATTAACCGATTGACATTTATATCAATTCAACAAACATGTTTAGAGACTTGTCACTATCATTGGTCTATATCTACAATAAATAAAATATTGGAATTGTAAATTATAAACATTACAAGCTGGCATCAACAAAAAATAAATAAGATTAGATATCTACACCCACGGATCTACAGGTTATTTCCATGGAACAAACTTAAATTTAATCCATTGGATTCTAATTAAAGCGAAAAAGGTACTAGTAATAATATGCTACTATATATTTATTTACAATAAATTAAGGGGCCACATTATTATAAATATACGAAGTTAAATTAGTGTACATAAATTAGGAAGGTTAAAAAGATTTTAATTTGCATATTACTAGTGATAGTTTGTTTATGTTTTTTTGGGGGGTTAAAAATATATATTTTTTAATTTAAAAAATAAGAATTAGCTCATTTTTTAGAAAAAAAAATATGTTTATATAAAATAATTGAAGTGATTTATCATAAGTTAAAAAAATATTATTCATCGAAAAATAATCTTTTAAACAAAACAAAAAAAAAGAACAAGATAATAGAGAACGAGCGGTCAAATACATTGCTCAGAATGACTTTTAAAATTTATTGATCAAATACAAATTTTATTATAGTTTATTTTTTGAAGTTTGGTTAATAATCGCTCAAATAAAAAATTAAAAAAGAGGTACTATATCCCATCTTGACTTTTTGGGGTTGAGTTTCGAGGTTTTTAAACCCAAACAAGGCCTTATAAAAACCATTCACCCAAATAATATGTTTTCTAACAATTTTCAAACTAGATAAAACGGTTTTCACATTAACGTTTTTAGGATATATTTTATTTTTTTTAAAAGTTTGATGGCGTCAGATTGATATACGTACTCCAGTCACTTTTACTCCTAAAAACGTTACTCATAGTAACGCTTTAGGATACAACGTACTGAAAATAACTTTAGGAGTACAACGTTACTTATAGGTAACATCTATCGACCTAATGCTGTTATTTTTTTTTTTTAAAACAATTACCCTAAAACGTTACGTAATAGATACGTTTATTACTATTGTTTGTAAATTTTTGGAAAAAATGTATTACTTTGGTAAATTATTTTATATAATGGGCTTGGTTTGGTTAAAAATTCGCGTTACTTCAATTTGTATATATATACATATTTTTTTTTCACCTGATACAGGAGTTCATATTAGAGTTTCGATTAAATTTGGATCGCACTTTGCAAGACTCATTCGAGAGTGATGCTTCCAATAGAATTCTCTCCATATATAAGGCTCGAACCCGAAACCTCTGGTTAAGGATGCATCACAATCCATGTCGGTCATATACACTTTCATTTCAAACATTTAAAAAAACGAAAAAAATTAACACAAATAGTAATTACTCTTTTATTCCAAACAAAAGTTTCTGATTTAAGTTATTCTCAAGTAGAGTCATTTATCTTAAAGAAAGATTTTACTCTATTTTTTTAACGAAAATTTAAATTTAGTCAACATGTATACAAATATTTCATTATTGATTCTATTAAACAAAATATTAATTCTATTAAATTATCAAGATAGTAATAATTGTGTGTGCATGTGCAAGACGTTGTTGATATATCTAAGTCAACCCTTGGATTAGGTTATTGACTTTCAAGAAATTAATATTTAGTTAATTAAGTTGCAGAAATATTGTTGTAAGTTAGGTGACCTTTTTGTTTTCTTTTTGTTTTTACGTCTAGGTTTCAATTTTCGTATTACAGTCAAATTAAATTTATATTCACATTAAAAATTCTCGCAATGAAGTATTGCAAAAATAATTCTAAACCTAGAGACTCGAATTTAGACCTACTATCTTCAAGTTTCGGATATGTGGTTTGACCCGCAACGTTTTAGTCACATGAACTTTATTTATTGAAAATATATAGTATTATCAATTATTCTTTTTGTCTTCAATTATATACATTATTTTTATGTTTAAGAGCCAAACAATTTAAGTTATGATAAAAATTTTACGCCTGAGTCCTTCTAAAAATTTTATTTTAAAATTCACAATTTAATATTTTATACATTACATCAAATATTATGAGTCACAATAATTTATAATTTAAAATATTTATAAAATGAGACGGAGATAGTAATATACTCGAAGCTGCATCAAAGTTGTAAGAGATGGCCTGAAGCTGGTTTAGAAAAGACAGGCCACAAAATTACAAATTAAAACAAGAGTATCTTTTGAGAGTAAGTACTATACAGTACTTCAACCAAATATTTAATAATATTGTGAGTCATAATAACCAGTAACTAGTATTTCAAGATATACATATTTCTTAATTCAATAATAATTATTTATTATATATTAAAAATAGTTTTTCAAAATATTTGTACAATTTAGAAAATTAATAAATAAATTTATTTTTTCTGTCAATTTTATTCTTACTATTTATCATCTAAGATTATTTTCAAATATTAAATTTAAATAAAAAACTATGATCAAATAGAATAAGTATTTAAATTTTATAATTTAAAAATTATCACATAAATTGAGACGATAAAAATAACACAGAGCATAATAGCTTATAGCTTGGGTTTTAGAACTCTGTTTGCATTAATAACAGTAATGCAGACTTCTTTTTCCAACATCACAATTTAAAGTTGATGTGGGCGCTATGTCTGTTAGCTAGACTATACTACATTAATTTACTACTTTTTCTAATTGATTAAAATTATAAAGATATTAATAATATATTATTTAAAAATTATATATTGAATAAATTTCAATTTCAAATCAATTTAACGATTTGTACTAGATAAGAACGTTAAGGATAACAATTATTTAATTCTTTTGAAAATTATAAGTTTTCATTGTTGTTTGAAAATCAAAGTTTTGACAATGACAATTTGAAACCCTATATGAAATAGTATGTTTTTTTTTTTGAAGGTGTAATTAAGTGTACTTATAAATAAATACAGACGTTACTTTAAATACTCAAATATAAAAAAATTGTAATCAAATATAATTGTATCTTTAATTCCAACTTATAAATTTTAAATATTCCAAACACCTACTAAGTATCTTTAGTAAACATGAGTCATAATTCATCAAGTGGGAGTTGGAATGGAATATATTTGTAGGGGAGGAAATGGTTCCTCCTGCCCTCACCTTTTTGTCTTTAAAGCAATGATGGAACTGCGATATCGTATTCGACTGAATTTAATAATTTTAGAAAATAAAATTTATAATATATAAATTTTAGTTTTTAATTTCGTTCCTGTTTTTAGACGCGCGATGTGTACTACCAACTCCCAACATGACAACTTGAGTCTTTAAAAGTTGTTATGATAGAATTTAAATACTATATGTGTGCAAGTTGGCTATGTTAGCTTCTAGGTAGTGTTAATGTTGGTAGTTCAAAACACATAAAGGATGCATCTATAATGAAGAGTAGTAAGTTTCTGGTGAAAAGGAACATTCCATAATAAAGGATAAATTAATCATTGTGTGTAACAAGTGTCTTGTTAAAACTTATAAGTTGGTAAAATTTAAGAGATAATATTATTATTATTTAAGTACTATAGTTAGTTCTAATTAATCTCTCAACACATAATAATTAGGAGTAATATATCATTGTATTTTATTTTTAAGACTCGTATCAAGTTAAATAATAACAAAATGAACATGCGTGAAGGGAGTCGTCTTATTATGATACTAGAGTTATAGTGTTTAATTCTTATTTCACCTTATTATTTTTGGTCAATACACTTAGACGCGTGAGAGTGTTACATTTTCTCATATATATATGTATTGATGCATGAAATGACAATTTTTAGTAAAGTGTAATGTTGCAATTTTCTTATCATTTTTCATTGCGTATATATAGGGTGTTCTATCTTTAGGTTATATTATTAAAAAAAAAGGATGAAAAATATTGTTTTCTTTAATAATGATTAAAAAAAAAAAAGTTGTAGAGAAAGCACATAAAAACAAGAATATGAAATGATTCTCCAAAATTGAGAAGAAGTTTATAGCACCAATACGCAAAAGCCCTTTAAAAGCCAATGGATGATATCCACCTACTTGCCTACTTTTGCTATTTTTTCAACCGTTTCAAAATAAGTATCGTTTTAATTTATTAAGTAAAAAATAATATTTTTTTTGTCTCATTTTATATTATAAAACCTTTTTTTTTGCCAGTTTTTAAAAAATGTCATTTTTATTTATATGATAAGTATTTAAAGATAAGTGTTCTTTTTTATTCTTATTGGTCCACTTAGTTTTAAAGATAATATACTAAATACATTTACAAGGAAATAGAAAAGCGATGTTCCCATATAAAATAAAAAAGAGAGAATACTTAATAAATAAAAATAAAATTAGAAAAGCATTTAAAAATAATCTTGAAAATAAATAATTAAATTAATTTAAAAAATGAAATGAGTCTCACAATCAATTAATATAGGGGGCAACTACTATTGAATCGGAGGGAGTATTAAATTAATCATGTTTAATACAAGTAGATTGGTTGTTTTATTTTAACATTATGCACTTTTCTTTCACGTATTTAACGTTATTTTACGTTAATTTTGGTAATTAAGATAATGCTTTTAGAACGAACAAAAAATCATTTTCTATGTTTAATAATGACGAACTCTCATAGAATTCTATACAAACATTTATGCTTTTAAAAAAGAATTAATTTCAAGAATAAATTTTAAAAAATAATATATTTATCTTAATTTATAAATTAACAATAATTTATTCTAAATAAAGATATGGATACATTATAGACGGTGCCAACCTTGGACGAAGGATTTTCCAATACATATTTTAAAAATATTACTTATAAATGTATTTTTAATTTTACTTAAATTTTTTATTCCATTTCATAAATTGTGACATGTAATATGAAACGGAGAGAGCAATATAAATCGTTAATAATGGCTGGCAAATATATGAATAAGTAATAAGCCAATAAACTAATCACTTTGTCAACACAGTTATAGTGAAACGATAAAATACTTAGTTATTCTTAATTAAAGTTTTTTATTTGTTTTTTTTTAATACGGTGTTATATTCGTTAAAGTATATATTTAACACATTATAAATATTTTTAATATAAATTTAAATTTAATTAAACTCTAATACTAAAACTCGGAGACGAAAAAAAGTAAAAAATAGGCTAACCACTTTGCCTATGCAAATAAATGTGTTAGTTTTTTCATTTCCGTTGGAAAAAGGGAAAAAACAGAGTCACATGGGTCATTGAGGACCTTTTCCTAATTACTTCAATTAGTATAGTAGAGTATATTACATGAACTTTGCGTTTAGCTAACGAAAATATAAAATTTCAATAAACTCAACAAATAAAATAAATCAGAGTCGTAAAGGAATCTCTTTTTTCTTTGAATAGAAACAAAACTAAAATCAAATTAGAGTTTGATTTATATATAAACTCTTCAATTTTCGTCGTGAATGATAACTCCAAATAAACATTAACCATAAGTCACTCCCACTACTAAGAATGCACCAAAAAACTATTCACATCACAATAATTAAACATACATTAACATTCATATTCAAAATATAAACTCTTATTTTATTTTAATATTTAAAAATTCGCAATCGCTATTCTTTTTACGGGTAAAAAGAAAAACTCGTCTCTCTATAAAAAGGCCCTAAAGCTCCTCCTTTTCAACGCTTTTTACACCAGATCTCTTGGACTGACTCCGTGGAGATGCGTGCTTGCTGAGGGAGGCCATTTTTACAATCTGGGTCATTCTCTCTCTTACTTTCTCTCTCTATATCTGCAGCAAATGCATTTGCAGTTATAATCTGTGTATATATATATATATGTATGTGTGCATCGACACATACAAAAGCAGACACGGATATATATGGCAAGTGGGTGATTTGATTCTTTGTTTTTTGATTTGATTTTGATTTTTACGGATTTTGTTTTGGTTTTGAGGTAACAGAGAGAGTTGGAGGAGAAGAGATTTCATCAATGGAGAATGGTGGTAACGGAGTGGTGACGTTGTTGTTCACGGAAGAGGAGTTGCGTGAGATAAGTGGGGTAAAGAGATGCGATGATTATGTGGAGGTGATGTGTGGGTGTACAAGCCATCGATATGGTGATGCTGTTGCTAGACTTAGGGTTTTCTCGTCTGGTGAACTTGAAATCACCTGTGAATGTACTCCTGGATGCACTGAAGGTTTTTTTTTTTTTTTTTTCAAACTTTAGATCAAATGGGGGTTTGCGTCAAATGCATGTTGTTCGTGGGTTTTATTCTATCGTCGACTCTGTGTTTGATTTATGTGTAACATTTTATGTGTATGTAAGTTTGCCTCAGAGAGCATAGTTTCTGCTTCTTTGGTGTTGTGTGTTGAAGGTCTTGATGTTTCTTTGGCAATTTTGTGCGTCTCTTGTCAACCTTACCTTGCGTACATTCTATCATCTCAAGACTTCACTTTGTGAGATTACACGGGATATGTTATTGATAAGCATGTCAACAAAGGTAGAAATACATTGTGTGTTCGTTATGTGATAATGGTTCTTTGAAGGCAGGTTTAGTTGTTTAAGACTCTTGACCTTTGATGCAGAGTTAGAGTTCTGTTTGATTTTTCTTCAAAGCATCACTTTTGATGGTATCAACTTATGCTAAACAATTCATTGGTTCTACCATTTCTACAACTTGGCCATGGCAACTTTTTGAAAACTATCAACTCTTAATTAATTAATGTTTATCGTGGGTCTTGTGCAGTGTTTTTGGTTGAATATTTAGCTGTGATATCAAAAGAAATCTTATACTATCACTCACCAGATTCTCTCGACAGTATTTGTTGTCAGAGCATATTTCTCTTTTTAATCATTCACTATGTATCCTCTTGGTTTCCTCCTTTCTTTATATTTTACAATCATAAGCCACAAAGAATCGATTTTGTACTTGATAAAATAACACCCCACAGAAAGAATTATCTGATAAAGTAAATTAAGTCCTACCACTTGTACTTGTGCTACTTAACAAGAGTCTCTTTTTTCACTGTCTGGAATGTAGATAGTCAGCTTCTTAGTTGTTAATACTTCTTGTATGTGCTGTAAAAATATGTGGAGAGTTAATTGAACGTGTTATGTTGAATCTGATGCTATATTTTACTCTCTTTTACATTTGTACATAGCCTTCTTGTGCATTGTGCTCCTATTAAGAGTTTTGTGTTTTGTGAACAGACAAGCTTACTCCGTCTGCATTTGAGAAGCATTCTGGGAGAGAAACTGCTAGGAAATGGAAAAATAATGTATGGATAATTGTCAATGGTGATAAAGTTCCTGTGGTTAAGACCCCATTGCTAAAATATTATAACAAGTCTCTAAAGCATGCTATTTCTCAAAATGGAAAAGCTTGTCATCGTGATGAGTTCCTAAGATGTACCGAGTGCAACAAAGCCCGCAGGTTCCGTCTCCGTTCAAAGGAAGAGTGCAGAACTTACCATGATGCTTTGGCGAATGTGCATTGGAACTGCTCTTGTATTCCTTATGACAAGTATGTTCCTCTTATTCAAGTTGTTATTTTGTTCTTCATTTTCTGGATTCACCACCCTCTTATACATGCATGCTGCGGTTGATTTTTTCCAAAAAGAAAAAATTTATTTAATTGATCAAAGTAACAAAATTTGTATCTTGTTCATAGAATGGGTATTGTCAATGGTTGCAGAAGTCATGGAATGGAAAATAGTTGCGTCTTGTTAGTTTGTCTTGGAAGTCTTTAGTTGATTCATGAGTGCTCTTACCTTTGTAAAATCTGTATATGATTTGTTTTCCCACTTCAATCATTTGATGTCTTTTAGTCCAGCATGAACGACCAGGCAATATGTGTTTTATCGGTGGATTTTGTCCATTCTAATTTCTAGTTCTGCTCCTCCTCCTTAAAAGAAAAAAACTTTCATATGATAATGGTGAAATCCTGACAAAAGAGGAAAGTCATGAAAGGTGAAATAGAAGTACAGGCAGGAAACTTTTGCATGCTGTGGATCTTGCATGTTTGGGAGAAGGATTCAAAGAAATATTTAATATTCATCCTAGTGAACCGTCATTAGCAAAGTACTTTACGATCTGATCGAATTTGAACCATGATTAAGCATTCATGTAGGACCTATATCACACTAATACTGTGTAGGTAAAAGGTGTAAGAACCTTATTTTAGAAAGAACAGCTCAGAATCTGAGAGGGGAGCTTTTTCATCAGTTTATTTACCTACATATGATGCTCTAGAAATGGGAAGATAGTTTAGGATATGTGATTACATATTAGTTGTTAGCAGTTATTCACGTAATATCTTAAACTCACACCCCCAAGCACAAACAGAAAACGGAAAGAAGTGCTTATTCTGGGGTGGGAAGGGAACTCATATGGCCTTTGCTCCCACATCCAAGTTAAATGGCATTCGGATTTGATGATGTAGGAAGAGTTAACAGATAAAGGGTGACTGGACTTAATCCTTCATAGTATTCTGTTTTCTGATCATATGCTCATGGGATCTCTGCTTATGGTCAGAACTTAATCCTCTAGAGGAGAACGCTTTTTTGCTTTGTTATATTTTCATGTTCTTGAGATAAATAGTTGTTTATTATGAGTATTGGAATTTAAAATGCCATCCCTTGTAATTGCATCCACTCCCCTGCACATGCCATTTACTTTCTTGGTTGGTATTGGTGAAGATCTGAAATGTTGTAGTTTTGAAGTGATATAAAGGAGTATGCTGATGCATGTCCCCATCTCTTATTAGGTGGTAAAAAGCTTTCTTTGCCACTTGATATACCGTGTAACGATCTTTTCTTTGCAGTTGACAAAAGCGTTCATTTCCAATGTCACTCAAAATATGCAAATTTGTTAAGATTGTCAGCTTACTTTGTTCTTTCTCTTCTCTTGGAGCTGTGAAATATGAAGTGATGATGTTAGAATTTTCTTGTTTTTTCGTTATGGACTTACTCGATTACTGACCTGTATGTATCAGATTTTCATGTGATGATGAAGAAGAGCGAGCAAGCCGTAGGGTGTACAGGGGATGTTCTCGTTCTCCTACATGTAAAGGTTGCACCACCTGTGTTTGTTTTGGTTGCGAAATTTGCAGATTTTCGGACTGCAGTTGCCAGACGTGCAGTGACTTCACAAAGAATGCAAAAGGCTGAATTATTCTATAAATTTGTTTCCAATTTGAATGGGGTATGTTTTCCCCATCATTATTAATTCATCTAAAAACCCCTACTGCTCATGTTTTTGCTGACATATCTAAGACCCATTAATTGCCGTTTTACATTCACAATCAAAGGTTTTCTTCTGTCTATAAATATTGATGCATCGTGCTTAACTCTTTTCCTTTTCATTTATTTTCATCAAACGTCACGTTTGAACCCATTGTTTAAGTTCAAATTTTTGGTCCACCTATAAATGTATATGTGATCTTTACAGCATATTTGACAAAGAATAAAAGTATTTCATATTTCCAAAAAGATGCCTCCCACTATACTGGTTTTCCTTTTTCATTAATGCGTTATAAAGGGCACCCAAATATAACATCAAATGTAGAATATATATAACATTAAAATATGCACTTTTTAGTGATGAAAAGAAAGAAAAATCATTTCTTGTAAACCTCTTTTATTAATGGAGGATGAATTTGCAAGACTGATTCAACCATTCCCCATGAAAAAGCAAAAGGTGTAGGGACTTGTTTAGTGTGAGCTATAAGATATAATTATATATGATAATGATAAAATGCAGACTATCTTATTCTATGTTTAGTTAGATATTAAACATTTTTGAGATTATTTATTCCATCATTTATGTCTTTGTGATGGGGATAAACTATCCCGTGTATACGAAGGAATAACTTATTCAAAAAGATTCCAAACCTAACGACCCCTTAAAAGTTTGGCAAAAGAAGTACGTAGTACTTTAGTGAATAAAAACAAATATACATGTTGAGAACTATGAGAGAGGTAAAGGACGTAAATAAACTGATCAAAATGCTATCCCATTTAGAAAGGAAAAAAAATGTTTGATCTTCGTTTTGATACTTATATTAAATCAATAAATTCTTAAATATATTTTTACCACTTCACCATATGTATTCTTTAGTTTGACTTAAAAGATGCAATTTGATGCAACCACCATATACGAATTAGAGTATTATCTAACAAACATTTAAGGGTGTGGCCGTTTGGCTGGTGACGTATGTTGAGTGTATCATAAAGTTTTATGTTTAATTTCCAGCAAAGAAAAATATTAAGTGATTTCTTTTCGGAGTTTGGTGAACATATTTACGTGATATGAGTAGAAAAGATTTAAATGTAGTATGTACTAAAAGTTTTATAACATTTTACATAAAAGTAACCTCTAATTGATTTGGTTTGTTAGGAGCACCCCCTTATGTTTTGCTTCTAAGGAGTAAATGTGACTAATTTTCTAAGCTAATATATCTATCACCTCAATATTTCATATAAATATTTGAAAACCATAGGAAGAGTGAATCTATGGCATATGAAATCCAAATTAATCAAGCCCCAAAACGCAAATTACCAGATGCTTGGTGGAAATCTGAAAATAGAAGAATCCAAAGTATGGTTCTTTGCATCACACTCAAAGATCATTCAAGGCAAAAACATGTGTAAAGCCAAGGCTTTTGTGTATCGTTGTGCATTTTCGAGCAAGGAGAGAAGTGGTGGAAAACAAACATTTCGAATTTGGGACAAAATTCATTACATAAGAAGGTGGATAGTCCTACTACACACACTTGATCCCTAAAAGAGAAGGGAAAAGTAAAACCATAAAACTACTATACTAACCTTTCTAATGAAAGTTATGAAGTAAAGGCTTCCACAACTTCAGTTACGTTGTGACCTACCTCTCCTACCACCAAAACGGCCACCACCCCTGTGATTTCCTCTCCGACCACCACCAGAATGAGCGCCTCGAGTGAAGTTTGGAGAGACATTATTATTGTTCTGTCCTGATTTTGGTCCATTCTCGGGCACCTGACCTCCCAAATTCATCGGTGGAGGAGTAAATTGGCCTGGTATGCTCATTGGAGAAGGTGATTGTCCTTGATTGAAGTTTGGAGAGCCATTAATGTACCCAGGAACCACAGCATTTGGTTGTGAATTGTTGTTCTGTCCTGATTGCGGTCCATTTGCTGGTACCTGACCTCCCAAATTCATGGGTGCAGGAGTAAATTGGCCTGGTAAGCCCATCGGCATACCTGGTTGATTAAAAACATTTTGTCCAAACGCAGGCCAAGGTCCAAATGATGGCCCTGCACCAAAATTTGGTAGCCCACCTGGGAACATAAAGTTAGGCGGAAGAGCTGGATTTATTTGCTGCTCAAAAGGTAATGCATTTGGCAATGGCATTTGAAACATTTGCTGAGGATGACCTTGTTGGGGCCATGACATACCCATATTCGGCAGTGTGTTAGGAAAGCCCATATTCTGGGGCTGTTGATATGGGAATCCATTAGGCCAAACTCCAGTTGACGGTGATGCTAAGCCAGGGGAATTATGCATATGAGGGAATGGAGGAACTGATGGAGGCCTTGATACCTGTCCAAATAAGGTCCTTGACGATGTGGCGCTTTTGATGAACTGCCTTTATCCATAGCAGCCGCATCACAACAGCTGGGACATAAGCTTGGACTTTTTGTCACTGATAGCTTACCATTTTTATGTTGCACATCCGTAGCCACACCTTGATCATGTTTCCAGTTCTGTGGTCGATTTTTCAGATTCCTTTTGTCCTTCCTGTTTCCTGGTTTCTGGTCATTCATGGCGTCCCTCTTTTTCATTTTTAGCATTCTCCTGTGTTCAGCTTCCTTCTCATCATCAGAAAATTCGTCCTCAGACGCCTCTTCATCATTTTCACCAGATGCATCATACCCTTTCTTGTAAAGACTGTTGTCATTTAAGATATAACTTGAAAATTCAGGGACGAAAGAGATCAAGGTGCCTGGGTGGATTCCAGGGGGAACTTCATTTTCAGAATTGTATCTTACAATGTAGTACGGGTTCTTGACAGGGCCAAAAATCTCATCTACTATACCGAGTGGAAATCTGCTTTCTGTTATCCAGAGAATAGAACCATCACAAAGAGGAGTATGCTTCTCCACCCCTTCTACTACAACTTGGGCACCAATAGTCTGTCACACCATACATAGATGAAATAAGCCATTTAGATAACAAAGTTAAATTAATTATAATCAAGCACCATTGACATAATCTTTGACTTTTTTTGTTTTTAGTCTTACCGACGACACAACTCCTACAGGCTGCATCTGGTGATGTGGTTGCAAGGTTGCAGTCACTTCCGGAACTGGGGGTAGAACCTGCAATTAACAAGGATGATTGAGTTTTTACATGTTGACATAAAACATGAAAGCAAATTCAAAACATCACTTTCACGTGCTAATCATCCATGAGGTGACCAAAACAAATACATGTTTCCAAAATCTTACTATACTTCATTTCACTTAACACAAGTCAACTCTTTTAAGTTCTTTAGGTCAGCACCATAAAATTTCTAAAAAAGTACATCTGCTGGCTCCTACTCTCAAGACAAATAACTATGAGACCGAGAAAGCCACTATTTTCATGTCAAGAATATATTTAGTGCAGAAGCGCTTTACAATAGAAGCAAATGATTGTTATGGCGACACCGACTGTTGGAATCAAACTTATTAACCGTATAAGGAGAAGTGCGAAATCCAGATTACATAATCCACCCAAAGATGCAATGTTCAGCAAGGACTAAAATGAACAGGAATAACTGGTTGTCTGGTTCCAACTGATTTTGGAGTGCCGCATAATTTCTTGATGGATTTATAGATAGTTCTTTGGCTAAAGTGCTTCTTAGAGATCTAGAACACTCTACTCTTAGGCGTTAGTCTTAATATCATCAGTATATAAATTTATTAGCACTCTCCCCCCATAGATTAATATCATCTGACAGTGATTGATCAAGATGTCCTTCAAAAGATAAGCAGATAGATATAAAATGGAGACAAAGCAATCTTTTTCTTCTTCTAAATTATGTCTTCCGTTCTCCGTTTAGTATGCATTCGCAAAGTCTACCAAAAGCGACATGATGCCAGTGAAGATAGAAGGTGAGGTAAAAACAGAAGGTATGACCAATAACTGGGACTTTGGATGCATTATCAGGGAGATAGATGAACTCCACTTTGCCCAAAGTTGCATATTACATCTTTAGACTACTCACTAAATACACAGAGAATTTCAAGCTGTCAATCAAATGCTAACAGATTTGCAACATTTAGACATGTACCTACACAAGTGACTCTGGTTCAATTCTACTACAATGATCAAAGATTTGTGTTTCAGAGTTGACTATATGTAGGCCAGTCATTCTTTACTCGGAAATCCTGTTCATGATTTACAGGGATCTATTAGAGTATCATCTCTTATGCCCTAAAAAGGGTGTGTTTTCTTGCTATTTAGCTGAAATTTAGACATTTTTCCATTGTATTCCATATGTGTCAGAAAAAAAAAAAAAAAAAAAAAAAAAAAAAAAAAAAAAAAAAAAAGAGAAAAAGGAAACAAAAAAAAACGAGTCCACTGCCCTCTCTTCCTCCACTCCCCCCCCCCTCCCCGCCACCTCCCCCCCTCGCCCCCCCCCCTCTCTTCCCCCCCCCCGCCCCTCCTCCACCACCCCTCCCCCGCCCCCTCCCGGTCTCCTTGCACCCTCCCCTACCCCCCTCCCCCCTCCTCCCACCCCCCTCCTCTCTTCCTGCTTTCCGTCCCCCGCCCCGTGCCTACCCCCCCCCCCCCCCCCCTCTTTCTCCCTTCCCCCCCGTCCCCCATCTTCACCACCTCCCCCCCCCGCCCCCACCCCCTTGTCTCTCCCCCCTCCGCCGTCTGCCCCCCCCTTCCCCTCCCTCTTCCCCGCCCCGCCGTCCCTCCCCCCCCATGCCACCCCCTTCTACACCCCCTCCCTTCCCCCCCCACTCCCGCCCCCCCCCCCTCCTCCACCCCCCTCGCCCCCTCCCCCCTTTCCCCCCCCCCCCCCCCCCCCTCTCCCCCTTTCCCCTCCCCCCTTCCTCCTCTCCCTCCCCCTTCTCCACCCCTCCCGCCCCCCCCCTCCCCTCCTTCCCCCCTTCCCTCCCCCCCCCTCCCCCCTCCCCCCTCCCCCGCTCCTCCCCCCCTCCCGCCCCCCCCTCCTCCCTCCCCCTCCCTTCTCCTCCACCCTCCCCCCCCCACCCCCCCTCCCCCCCCCCCCCTGCCCTCCCCCACCACTCCCCCCCCCCCCCCAGCCCCCCCCCCCCCCTCTCTGCCTTCCCACCCCCCTCTACCCGTCTCCCCCCCCCCTTCCACCCCCCCCCCCCCCCCCCCGCCCCCCTACCCCCCCCCCCACCCCCCCCCACCCCCCCCTCCTTATCCTCCCCCCCCCCTCACTCCCCCTCCCCCCACCCCCCCCCCCCCTCCCCCCCCCCCACCCCTACGCCTCGCCCTCCCCCCACCTCCCCCCCCCCCCCCCCCCCCCCCGCACCCCCCTTCTCCCCCCCCCCCACTCCTCCCTCACTCTCCCCCCCCCCGTCCCCCTTCCGCCCCCCCCCTCTTGCCCCCCCGCCGCCCCCCCCCCTCTTCTCTCCCGCCCCCTCTCCCCCCTCCCTCCTCCCCTCCCTACTTCAGCTCCCCCCTCCCCTCCCCTCCCTTCTCCCCTACCCTCCCCTCCCCGCCGTCACGCCACGCCTCCCTCCCCCCCGCCCGCTCCCCCGTCCCCCCTCCCCACTCCCTGCTCCCCCCCCCCCCCCCCTCCTCACACTCCTCCTTTGCCACCCCTGCCCCCCTCCCCCCTCCCCTCCTCCCCGCCCTCCCCCCCCCCCCCCCCTTCCCCCCCTCCCTCCACCCCCCCCCCCCCCTTCCCCCCCCCCCCGCCCCCCCCGCCCCTCCCCCCCCCCCCACCTCCCCCCTCTCTGCCTTCCGCCCCCACCCTCCACCCCCCCCCCCCTTTCCCTCCCACCCCCCTCCCTCCCTCCCTAATCCCCTTCCCCCCCCCTACTGCTCCCCACCCCTCCCCTCTTCCTCCCCTCCCGACCCGCTCTCCTCTCCCCCCTCCCTCCCCCCTCCCTCCCCCCCCTCCCTTTTCCGCTCTCCCCCCCCTCCCCCCCCCACCCCCTCCACTCCCCCCCCACCTCGCCCTCTCTCCCCCACCCCCCCTCCCCCCCCTCTTCCCCCCCCCTCCCCCTCCCCCTCCCCCTCTTCCCCCCCCCCCCCCCCTCCCTCCTCACCCTCCTCCTCCCCCCCCCTCCTCCCCCAACCCTCCCCCCCCCCTCCCCCCACCCCTCCCCCCCCCTACCCCCCCCCTTCACACCCCCCCGCCCCCCCCCTTACCCCCCCCTCCCTCCCCCCCCTCGCCCCCCTCCCCCACGTCTCACTCCCCCCCCCACTCTCCCTCTTCCCACCCCCTTCTCCCCCCCCCCCGCCTCTCCCCCTCCTTCCCTCCCCCCACCCCTCCCACCCCCCCCCCCCCCCCCCCCCCCCCCGCCCCCACCCCCCTCCCCCCCGCTTCCCCTCCTCCCCCCCCTCCTCCTTCCCCCCCCTCCCCCCCCCCCCCCCCCCTCCCACACCCCCCCCCCCCCCCTACCCCCCTCCCGCACCCCCCCGCCCCCCCCACCCCCCCCACTCCCCCCCCTCCCCCCCCACCCCCCCGCCACCACCCCTATCCCTCCACCCCCCCTCTCCCCCTCCCTCTCCCCCCCTCCTCGCCCCCCCCCCCCCCCGCGTTCCCCCCTCCCCCCCCTCCCCCCCCCGCCCCCCTCCTCGCCCCCCTCTCCCCCTCCCCTTCCCCCCCTCCCCCACGCCCCCCCCCCCCCCCCCCCTCCCCCCCTCCCCCCCCCCCTGCCTAGCACTCCCCCCCCCCCTCTCCCCCTCCCTCATCCTCCCCCCCTCCCCCCTCCCCCTCGTCACCTCTCCGCGCCCCCACCCGTCCCCGACCCCTTCCCCCCCCCCCCCCCCCCTCCCCTCCCCCACCCCACCCCCCCCCCCCCTGCTCCCCCCCCTCCCCCCCCCCCCCCCCCCCCCCCCCCCCCTCCCCCCTCCTCCGCCCGCCCCCCTCCCCCCCCCCCTCTCCTCCCCCCCCCCCCCGGCTCCCCCCCCCCCTCCCCCTCTCTCCCGCCACCCCCCCCCCCGCTCCCCCCACCCCCTCCCCCCGCCCCCCCTCCCCCCCCCCCCCCCCGCCCCCCCTCCACCCCCGCCCCCCCCCCCTTTCACTCCCCCACCTCCCCCCCCGCCCCTCCCCCTACCCACCCCCTCCCCACCGCATCCCCTCCCCCTCCCTCCCCCCCTCCCCCCCCCCACTCCCCCCTTCCCCACCCCCCCTCCCCCCCCCTCCCCCGCACACCCCCCCCCCAACCCCCCCTTCCTCCCCCTCCCTCCCCCCCCACTCCCCTCTGTCCCCCCCCCCCCCCCCCCCCCCTCCCCGCCCCCCCCATCCCCTCTCCTCTCCCCCTCCCCCCTCTCCTCCTTCCTCCTTCCCCCTCCCCCTACCCTCCCCCCCCCCACCTCCCTCCCCCCCGCCCTCTCTGCCGCCCCCCCCCCTTCGCCCTCCTCCCTACCCCCCCTCTCCCCTCCCTTTCCCCCCCCCCCCCCGTCCCCCCCCGCCCCGCTACTGCCACCCCCTCCTTCCCCTCGTCCCGCCCCACTCCCCCACCCCCCCCCCCCCCCGCCCTCATGTCTCCTCCCATCCCCCTCCCCCCCCCCCCCCCCCCTCGCTTTCTCCTCCCCCCCCTCCCCTCCCCCCCCTCCCTTCTCTCCCCCGCCCCGCTGTGGCTCGCCCCTCCCCTCCAGCCCCCCCCCCCCCCCGCCCCGCCCTCCCCACCACCAGCCCCCCCCCCCCACCTTTCTCCTCCCCTCCCACTTTACCCCCCTCCCCCCCCCCCCCCCACCCCCCTCCTCCGCCCCCCCTCCTCCCCCACTCCCCCCCCCCCCCCCTCCCCCCCCCTTCCCTTCTCTTCCCTTCCACCTCCCCGTCTCCACCCCCCCCCTTCTCCCCACTCTCTCTCCCCGCCTCCACTCTCCCCCCCCTCCCCCCCCCCCCCCTCCCCACCCCCCCACCCTCATCCCCCTCCTGCCCCCACCCACCCACCCCCCCCCTCCCTTCCTCTCCCCCCTCACCCCCCCCCTCCCTCCACCCCCCGCCCCGCCCCGTTTTGTCTCCTCCCCCCCTCCCCCCCCCCCCCCCCCCCCCACCCCCCCTCCCCCTCCCCCCCGCCTCGCCCCCCCCCCCCTCTCCCCACCCCTCCCGCACTCTCAACCCCCCCCCCCCGCGCCTCGCCCCGGCCCCCCTCTCCCCCACCTCCCCTCCCCGCCCCCCCCCCCCCCTCCCCCCCCCCCCCCCCTTTTGCTCACCCCCCCGTGCCCTCCCCCTCCCCCCCGTCCACCTCCCCCCCCCCCCCTCCCTCTTCCCCCACCGCCCCACCCCCCCCCTCCCCTTCCCCCACTCCCCCGCACCCCCCCACTCTCCCCCCCACCCCTCCCCCTCCCCTATCCCCAACCCCCCTCCTGCCGCACCCCCCACCCCCACCCTCCCCCACTCCCTCTCCCCCCCTCCCCCCCCACCCCTCCCCCTCCCACCCCCCCCCTCCCCCCCCCCCCCTCCTCTCCCCCCCCCCCCCCCCCCCCCCCCCCCCCCCCCCCCCCCCCCTCCCCTCCCCCCGCTCCCCCCCCCCCTCCCCCCCTCTTCCCGCCTCCCCACCTCACCTACACCCTCCTAGCCTCTCTTCCCCCCACCCGCCCCCCCCCCCCGGTCCCCCCTGCCGCCTCCTCCCCCGCTCCCCCCCCCCGCCGTTGTCCCCCCACCCCCCCCCCCCACTTCCCCCGCTCCTCCCGACCCCCCTCCCTTCCCCCTCCCACCCGCCCCTCCCCCCTACCTGCCCCGCCCCCCCCCCTACCCCCCCCCCCACGACCCCGCCCACCCTCCCCCCTCCCCCCGCGACCCCGCCCCCGCCCCCCCACCCCCACTCCCCCTCGTCCCACCACCTCCTTCCCCGCCCCTGCCCACCCGCCCATTACCCCCCCCCTCCTACCCCCTGCCCCCCCCTCCCCCCCTTTCCCCCCCCCGCCCCCGCTCCCCCCCCTCTCCTCCCCCCCCCCTGCCCCCCCCCTCCCCCCCCCCCCCCCCCCCGCCCCCCTCCCCCCCCCCCCCCACCCCCCCACCCCCCCCCCCCTCCCTCACCGCTCCCCCCACCCCCCCCACCCCGTCTCTCCCCCCCCCCCCGCCCCCACCCCCCTCCCCTCCTCCCCCCCCTCCCCCCCTCCCCCCCCCCCCCCCCCAACCATATCCCTCCCCCCCCCCCCCACCCCCCCTCCCTGCCTCTTGCTTCCCCCCCCCACCCGCCCTCTCCCCCCCCCCCTCCCCCCCCCCCCTCCCTCCTCCGCCCCCCCCCCCGCGCCTCCCCCCTCCCCCCACCCCCGCCCTCTCCCGCTTCCCCCCTCCCCCCCCCCCCACCCCCCCCCCCTCCCCCCCCCCCTCCCCCCCCCCCCCCCCCTCCCCCCCTCCCCACCCCCCCCCCCCCCCCCCTCCCCTCCCCCCCCCCTTCGCCCACTCGTCCTTTTCTCCCCCTCCCCCCACCCCCCGCCTCCCCCTCCCCTCACTCCCCTCTACCCTCCCGCTCCACCACGCGCCCGCCCCCCCACCCCCCCCCCCCCTCCCCCCCCCTCCCCCCACCCCCCCCCCGCCCGCCCCCCCCCCCCAGCCCCCCCCCCTCCCCCTCCCCCCTCCCCCTCTCTCCCCCCCTGCCCCCCCTGCACACCCCCTCCCCCCTCTCCCCCCCCCCCCCCCCCCCCTCCCTCCCCCGCCCCCCTCCCCCCCCCCCACCTTCCTCCCGCCTCCCCGCTCTCGCCCTCCCCCCCACCCCGCGCCTCCTCTCCGCCCCCCGGCCTCCCCCCCCCCCCTCTTCCCCCTCCCCTTCGCCGCGCTTCCCCCCCCCGCCCCCCATACCCCCCCTTCCCCTCCTCCGGCCCCCCCCTCCCACCCTCTCCCCCCCCCCGCCCCCCTCCCCGCCCCCCCCCCCCCCCGCCCCCCCCCCTCCCCCCCCCTCGCCCCCAACCCCCCCCACCCGGCCCCCCATCCCTTCCCCTCCACCTCCCCCCCCCCCCCCCCCCCCCCCACCCCCCCCCCCCCCCCCGACTCCCTCTACACCCCTCCCCTCCCCTTCCTCCCCCCCCCCCCCCCTCCCCGCCCCCCCCCCCCCTCCTCCTCCCCCTCCTCCCCCCCTCCCCTCCCCCCCCCTCGGTTCCCCCCCTCTCACCCCCCCCCCCCCCACGCCCCCCTCACCACCCAACCCCACCCCCCCTCCCCCCCCCGCACCCCCTCCCCTCCCCCTCACCCCCTCGCCCCCCCTCCCCTCCCCCCCCGCCCCCACGCTCTCCTCCCCCGCCCTTCCTCTCCCCCTCCTCCCCCCTTCCGGCCCTCCCCCCCCCCCCCTCCCCCCCTCTCCCTCCGCCTCCCCCGCCCGCCCCCGTCCGCTCCCCTCCCCCCCCCCTCCTCCTCCCCCCTTCCACTCCTTCCCATCCTCCTCCCCTTATTCCCCCCCCCCCCCCCGGCCCCCCCCCGTCCAACCCCTCCCCCCCCCCCCCATCTCGCCCCCCCCCCCCCTCCCCCCGCCCCACCCCCTCCCCCCCCCCTCCCTCCCCCCCCCTTCCTCCCGCCACGCCCCCCTCTCCCCCTCCTCCCCCCCCTCTTCCCCCCACCCCCCCAGCTCCCCCCTGCCTGCTGCCTCCCCCCCCCCCCTCCCCCCCGCCCCCCGACCCCCCCCCCCCCCCCCACTCCCCCCCTTTCCCCCCCCTCCCCTACCCCCTCCCTCCCCCCCCCCCCCCCTCCCCTCCGCCCCCTTCCCCCCCCCACCTCCCCTCCCCCTCCCCCCCTCCCCCCCTCCCCCCCTTCCCTCCCCCCCCCCCGCTCCCCCCTGCCCCCTCCCCCTCCCTTCTCCCTCCCCTCCCCCCCCTTCCGTCCCTTCTCCCCCTCCCTCCCTCTTCTCTCTCCGTTTCTACCCCCCTCCCCCCCCCCTCCCTCTTCGCCACCCGCTCCGCCCCACCTCCCCGCCGCTACCCCTCCCCCCTCTCCCCCCTACACACCCTCGTCCCTCCTCCCCATCCCCCCCTCGCGACTCCCCCTCCCCCCCCCCCTCCGCCCCCCCACCCCTTCCTCTCTCCTCCCCCCACCCTTCCCCCCCCCCCGCCCCCCTCCCCCCCCCCCCCCACCCCCCCCCCCCCCCCCACCCCTCACGTCCCCCCCCGCCGCCCCTTCCTCCCACCCCCCCCTGCCCTCCCCCTCCCCGCCCTCCCAACCCCACCCCCCACCCATCTTAACCCCCTCTCACTCCCCCCCCCACCCTCCCCCCCCTCACCCCCCCCCCTTCCCCCCCCTCCCTTTCCTTCCCTTCTCCTTCCCTTACCCTTCCTCCTCCCTCGCCCCCCTTTCCCCCCTCCCCCCCCTCCCACCCCCTCTCTCCCCCCCTCTCCTCCGCCCCGTCACCCCCCCCACCTGTTCCCTCTTCTCCCTTATCTTCTGCCCCTCCCTTCTCCCCCGCCCCCCGCCACCCACCTCCCACCGCCCTCCCCCCCCCCCCTCCCCCCCCCCTTTCCCCTGTGCCCCCTTTCCCCCCCCTCCCCCACACCCCTCCCCCCCCGAGCCCCCTCTCTCCTCCCCCCCCCCCCCACACGACCCATCCCGTCACTTTATTACTTTCCGTATATCCTCTCTCCCATTCCCTCCCCAATTGGGGGTAAAAAAAAATCAATAATTCGCAGCTACCCCTCCACACTCCCTCGTCACCGATAACTGTAACATCAGTAGTATTAGCATTCAGTGGCAGTTCTAAAATGAGAATATATAATCACTCCATAGACGCATCTACAATGTATTAGTATATTTATTGTGGTACTATAATAATGTTCTCCAATATAACGAAGATAAATTCATAATTAATAATTCAATTATTTTGATGATTATGTTCATGCTGATACCTATTCATGAAATGTGAAGTAGTGCTTATGTTCTGTAATACGACAACAATCTCCTAAATGTGTATAGTTGGGTGGAGGCTCCCCCCCGAATATTTAACTAAACCATCTCCTCTTGGCCACTTTGTTGTCTACCGCTTGCACCCCTAATACCCCCTGCACAACAGATCTTAACACCCCGCCCCTTCCAACCCCACCTCCTATGCCCCGAGCCCCCTCATATCCAACGGGCTTTCCCATGTGGCCCCTTATGTGAGCGCATGAGCCTTTTTCAAAACCCTATCTCCGTACATACCACTTTTTGCGTTAAAATGGTCCATGGAAACATCGGCGACCGACCTATGCCGGATCGGGCGACTGAACTACGGATCGCAAGACGTTCCATAGGGTATTGTTGGTTCGATGCCTTTTCTAGCTCAGGCTGTATTTGTGTGGAGGAGTTCTTTCAACCAGCCTTTGTCTTTATCCCCTCGGCCTTCTCCCGACCCATCTTCCACCCGCCCTCCTAGGACACAAGTTCTTTCTTGCACTTTAATTTGCCTCCGGGTTCTATTGGAAGATGCCTATTAAACTAGTCCACCCTCCATTTTTGTTACTTTTACTATGGTTATTTCACTACTACATTCCGTCCTCCAACCCTTTTCCATGATTGAAAACAAATGGAGATTCAAAACTCGAAGCAGCGCTGCCTCAAGTAAATGTCTTGTGTAATGGACCAAATTTGATTAAGCAATAACTGAGGGATTATTAGCTTAAGTGGTACAATGACCGTGGACGTCTGATACTTCACTTTCATTAAAAGCTCAAACATAACAATCATTAGTAATTCAAATGCACTACCATTTACATATAAAGTGATAATAATTATTACCTGAACCTCATTCTTAGACCTGATAGGCCCCTTAACACCAGTGTCCTCATCGTCGTCATCCCAACCAACCATCTCATCGACATCAGATGCTACAATCTCGCCTTCTTCCATATTCGCCTCCTCTTCTGCTTCATCATTAGAACTACTCTCATCTTCATCGCTGTCACTACTACAGGCCGAGGAAGAGGCTTCACTTTCACTTTCACTTTCACTTTCAGACTCCGTATCACTATTACTCACTATACTACCATTTCCATTATCATTCACAATTCTTTCCACAACCTTACTACTGATGACAACTTTATTACAACTCTGCTCCTCATTCTGCTCATCAACCCACCCACCACCCAAAACCGTGCACCGCCTCTGCCCCAGCCCACTGCCACTCAACTAAAATTCCAACTCAGGCCGTGATGCGGAACTATCTTTCGAGATATCATCCTCTGTGTCCCACTGTAGTGAGGCGAGGGGTGTATACTAACTCTAAACTAGAATCTACTACCACTAACTACTCTAAAATCTAATAACCCATCTTCTCCTCAACTATTGAATCAAATTCCTCAACTTTCATCCCATTCTCAGAACTCTTTTCATGATTCAAACAACTCAAAGGGTCCTCAGTTTGAATATCACCTTTCTCAGAAACCCCAATTCGACACTCTTCTTGATTCAAACAACTCAAAGGGTCCTCCATTTGAATATCACATTTCTCAGAAACCCCAATTTGACTCTCTTCTTGATTCAAACAAGACAAAGGGTCCACAGTTTGAGTTTCACATTTCTCAGAAACTCCATCATTAATAGAACCAAGCTCAAGGGGTTGTTGTTTTTTATCAGCCATAGGACTATCCGACATCAAATCACTGAGGGAATCAAAATCAAGAAGAGAATCAGCAAAAGACAAAGAAAATTCGTCAAAATCAGGGATAGATAGTTGGCTTAAAGGGTCAGAAAAAGGTTGATTTTTTTTATCATCTTCAACCTCTTCAGGGGTTGAATTATACAGAAAATCCACCATTATCAAGTGATAAAAATTGGGTTTTCAAGAAGTTTATCATAGTAACTTCAAAAATAGGAGAATACCTGACTTTATAAGCAACGTATGAGAGAGTTTTGGTAAGCGATTTTTATGGGGCGCTAAACTTTAGCAATCAATCTTCTTAAACCCTACTAGGGTTTAACAGAACAATTTACAGGGACAAAAATCACCAGAAACTTTGGAAATTGAACAAAATGGTCCTTATTTTGTATTTTTGGTCTTCAAATGCACTTGAATATTTATATTTATATTGTATCATAAAATTATTTCATATTTGTTACAATGGAAGTAAATTGATTTGGTTTACCTTTTTAAAAGGATAATTAATCAAAAAATTATTACATAAATACATAACGTTAGATATCATAATCTCTAAAATATTCTATCATTTAAAAAAATCATTTTCTTTCTCTCTTTCATAATATCGGATATATCCTTCCGATTATGAATTATGTGTATTTTAATACCCCATACATACATCCACTGTTATTTATCTGAAAGGTTATGTATCTGGAGACTAATGTATCCGATAATAAAAGAGATTTACTGTATCTGGCGTGACAATATTTTAATTAATGTATTGTTTATGAAAAATAAGAGATTATTTAATTAGGAAACTTTAAAAAAATAAATGAGAGCAATAAAGGGAAATTGTATATAATAGCAAACTAATACCTAAAGAAATGGAGTAGCTAGGTTTGATTTAATTGTGCTCCATAGCAACGTTTGCAAAAAATTGTCGAGCGTCCTCTCTCCCACATTATCTTGCTCGCCACTCTCCTCCAATCTCTCTCGCTCGCTTCCTCACTTTTTATACAAACACAAGTTATCAAAATTGTTTCTACTTGTATAAGCATAGAAAAATGTATAATACATATAGTTTTGTTCCCCTCTCTCCCTCTTACCAGATCTCGCGTTGTCGCCCCTCTTCCAAATTCGCTTGCCACTCGCCTTTTCTCACTTATAAAAACGAGCAATGTATAACTACTACTACTGCGTTTCTAAATTTGTATAAAGCGTGAGAAAATTGTATAATATACACATGCAGTACTAGTTCATGTATTAAGGTATAGTTCAATTTTTAGTATATCATAATGTATAATTAGTGTATAAATCATGTATAGGTAAGTTATATTAAACTTTTTGAGTGTATCATAATGTATAATGAATTACTTAAAATGATGAAAATAATTTTCTTACTAAATGTAGAAAAAACAAAGTTTTAAACGGGAATGAAATGGGCTTTTTGTGCACTTCCTCGGCTCATTGTAATCTTTGACGCGGGCCCATTCGACAAGGAGATACAAGAACAGCCCAACTAGCCCAATTACATGATTTTAGGGAATTTTGCACTTTACTTTTTAAAATTCATATAATTTTATGGTTTAATTAGTTTTCAATTTTCATGCTTTCTAAAAGCCTTAGGAACATATAATTTGTGGCATATACAATATTATAAACTATAAAGCAACAAATTTCTCAAACTAGAACATATGTATTTCATCAATGTATATGTTCAATCAATATGTTAGAAGGATATAAAATCATACTAGCTATTACCTTTGGACACTTAACTTGTTTGATGGCAAAGTCGACCACAGTGATCAGTGGCGGACTTAGGATTTTCGTTCCGGAGATTTGGAAAATAAAAGTATAAACATGTAAGTGGCGGACCTAGGATTTTTGTTTCGGAAGTTCGGAAAATAAAAGTATAAACATGTAAATAAGCCAACAAAATAAATAAATAAAACATCAACCCAAAGATTCGAAAAAATAAATAAAAACCAGAAAAAAAGAAAACAAGAAAGACCTCCCCTCCCTCCAGTTTCCCCCCAATCCTCCCCCCTACACGTCCACCCGTCGCACATCTCCCCTTTTGACGTTGTCACGTAACTTTGATTTGTCTCTTCTATCATCATTCATTTATGATTGAGTGTGTTCAAAATATATAATATCCACACACATCCCGAAAATTTAACGAGGTATCAACATATTTTTTTATCGAGGTATATTCATGTGAACCCCCCCGTACTGCAACTTATGCGGTATGCCGCATCCTTACAGTCTTAAGTTTTGGTATGAAATGGACTCTCGCTCAGACGAATTAAAGTAATCCTTACAATAATCCATTAATTATTTTTTAAAAAATAATATATATTTTTAAGTGATTTCCCTTAATAAAAGTTGATAACATACCAATGACCAATGCTTCATTAGATGTATCCCAATAATGCCATGTTCATGAGCATTTTCTAAATGATAAAAGTTTCATGGAATGCCACCATTTTATCGACACATATTCCTATAGAAAAATATATTTAGATTGTATTAATTAATAATTTGAAAAGGACTTTTGTGATCCATTATAATGCACTAGTTATTATAGACTTATCGATATCTTAATTCATTGAGCAAATACTCCACACTTAAAAATGTTGTATTTTTACAAAAGATGGAGCATGTATTTAACCCCATATGAAGAAAGTTATATTAACTCTATTACTTGAAAAGCAAGTCCTAAAAATAATATAAGGCCTTACACACGATCTATGAAGTGTTTGCAAACCTCTAATCTTAACCTTTCGACTTATTTCGAGAGGCGTTAATTTATGTATTTATATTTATTTGAAGTAAAATTATTACAACGTAATTTTTCGACGAAGAAGTGACGCTCTGACACCCTGACCAACAGGTAGGTCCGCCATTGAATATCATGCATAATTTTTATTGGAAAATTATAAAAAAAAATTATATGTACATATATATACACACTTCTAATTATATTGAAGAAGAAAAATTCTGTTAAATTTCTAACTCCGCAACTGATCAACACTTTATCCAGAGTCGTTGCGTGTTAGAATTGCCTAAGTGTTGTTGTATCTATATAAATATATGTCTAAAAAGTCAAGTATTAAAACGAGATATTGCACAATATAGGCTCTCCCCTTGTCACCAGGGCAGTTGGTTGGGGGTTGGGTTTTATCACTAAGTGAATTTGGAAATAAAGGTTTTTTTATTTCGAAAAAAAGAAGAAGCTCAAAATGTTTGTTTTTTTTTTAAAGATATTTTTGGATGGAAAATTACCTTGAAGTTGAGGCAGTTTAATTTGAATCAAGTGATTTAATATCAGCTTTAGACTGAAAAATGACTATCAAAATATTGATATTTTATAGCTTTCGATCTTTTCAATTTAAATATCTTAGTTTGATCCGAAGAAATTATCTCTTCTAATTATTTATAATTAATAAGAAAAAACAGAAAGAAGTACTAACATATTCATACAGTAAAAAAATATAGAATTAAAACATATTCGATTATAATAAAGATAACTGAAGTTGAAAGAAGAATTTTGTAACTTGTTAAGAAAAGCTAGATAAATGTGTGCATATAATGTCTTTGTTAGAAAAAAGTCGATTCGTCATTTAAAAAATACATTTTACCATAATTTTTGTCTAAATATTTACTCGCATAAAATATTATCATCATAATCGTATAAATCATTTATTAAATCATTTATTATTAATACATAATTGTAGTGGGAGATTAATTTGAGAGCGAATTTATTGACTAAAAGCCTATTATTTTTAATCTCTTTTGTTCCATTAATTATAATATGAAACCTTTAAAGAGCCACCGTTTTATTTCATGTATTTATTACTCTACTATTATTTGTTAACATTGTATAATATTCATCATATTAATTATTATATAGTTTACTCATCAAATTTAGAATATATACAGTGGCAAAGTCAAAACACTCTACACGTAATTGGTTGCATGTAATAATTAATATGGCAACCCATCACTCTATGATCACTCACAGGACAACACGTCTGCCCAAAAATAAAAATTGACTATAAAAAGATAAATTGCTTTCAATTTTTTTTAAAAATCAAATAATATTTTTTTAAAATCTTTTTGATATATTTCAGGAATATTAAATGAAGGATCTTGTTTGAAAATTCGACTAATTTCTTTAGTCTCTCGAACCATTTAATTATGTGATTTAAAAGGAAAAAGGATATCCAAATTATTAAAAATTATTCGTAAATGTCGTTCGTTATATTTTTGAGATATTGGTATAGTGGTGTTTCTACTGTTCAAAAACTACAATATAAATATTATTTTCTTTAACAGAAGATTAAACAGGGACATGTTGCATAATCTTATCTGTCGATCTGATATTTAATAAATGTCGGATCGGCAGATAAGATTATGACACTTACATGTCCGTTTGCATAGAGAATATATATGTTTTAGTTTTTGGACGATATGAACACCAATGTTTCAAAAATACAAAGAAAAATACGAAAAATACCTCCATACTATTTAGGGTTTAGGCTTTACGTTTATTCTCTGTAATAAAAAATACTCTGATCTATTAAGAAATATACCCCACCACCGTGAAGCATTTACTCCGGCAGTGTTACGCCGGAAACAGGGATTGTTGGGGTAGTGAGAGTAGCTACCAACACCTGGGACGTTGGGGAGGTCGTGGCGTGGATGAGGAGGGAGGAAGGGAGCGGGTAAAAGGATGGGATTTGGAGTGGAGGTCGTTAGAGAATAGTTGGAGGGGAATGGGGGGGTTGTTAGGAAGGTAGGGGCGTGGCTTGGATGAGTGGTGATTGGCCTCCTATTGGATTTTCTCTTTCTCCTCTAGCTCGAGCTCTCATCTCTTTTTCTCTTGTGTGGTTCTTCGATTTATCAGTGTGTAGGCGTTAATTCGATCGTAATATAGGTTACTATGACTAGAGGCCCTCTCTGTCGTCCACGTTTATTTAGAGTATTATGCCAATAGGTCATGATCAAAGTGTAAAAAAAGTTCAGAGTGTAATATAATGATAATTTTCCATATGATTGATAAATTGTCATCCACAATATTCATCGTTTAGAAATACACTTTCGTTTAAATTGACAAGGAGTTATAAAAATAGTAGCTGTCAATTATAATATACAAATCACGATATAATTAATTGAGTTCTTCACCTTTTTTTTATATATCTTTAATAGATGCTTTCACAGATTATAAATAAGAACGACACAAACTTTTCATCACTAGTTTTTATTTTTAGATTTTTTCAAAAAATTTCTCAAAGGTTGTATATACTCGTTAAAAAAAGTATTATTAAGAGAAATAAATTGCCATACATGCCTTCATATATGTGATTTTAGAAATTAATAAATATTTTAAACTATTGGAGAACGATTTAGTTGACAAGGAGGATTACGCTATCCTGGTTTTTATTTTTGTATGTTGGCGCTTTTTGAAAGTTAATTTGATTAATTTTTAAAGTTAATTAATTATATCACATTAGATTCCAATATTTTAAACAAAAACCTGATATTCTAAAACTATATAAAAAACTAACGATAACTTATCAATTTTTTTTACATATTAATTTGATGAAAAATATATCTTATAATATTAATCAAAATATTATAATTTAACTTAAAAATAAAAACTATAACAAATAATACCGATCGGAAAGAGTAATTACTAACCTTTTTTGAACGATAAGGTGCAATTTGTCCCCCACGTGAAAGTGATTTGAAATAATGCCCTTCTTGATATAGAAACTTTTCAACATTAATAATAAACATTATTGTGTTAGTTTAGCAAGAGACCATATATTATTATTAAGTGAATTATTGGGCGGCACACCCGTTAAAAATAAATAAATTAAGGACATAAATTATAGATTATTTTTACTATTAGTTTTTTGATTAATCTCTTAGAAATGTAAAGTATAATTAAGAATCTTATTTCAGAAAGGGTAAATATGAAAAAGAGATTCTCAATAATTTTCTTTGAAATTCAAGAGATATTTATTAAATAATAATATTGTCTTTATTTTTCTTTACTTGTTTACTATGCTAAAAATAATTGTTCAATAATATTTCACTAGTTTGAATAATTAAGGCATAGTTTACCTTATATATATTTATTTTATCCTTGTTATTTAAAGATTACGCAGTATCAATATATTTTTCAAAATATTAATATATTCAATGTCATTAATCTGGAAACAATGATTAATATGCTAAATTTTTTAGGCATTTAACCGTGACGAGATTTACAACACTTCTAATTTAATTAAATTTACTATCATATCCTGTGTATATCGAGGGAATACTTATAAATGCTCTGTACTTTTTTTATTATTATATATATATATTTACTTTTGCTAGGTCCAATTATGATGAAGTCATTAAATAGAAACCGTGTATCTTATTTTTCATAGTAATATAACTTTGTTCTGTGATTTGACTTTGTTATAAGTATAATTTATACATAATAATATTAGATATAACAAAGTCAAAATACTGTAACATTTAATATTGCAGAAATATGGCAACCCATCACTCCATTTAAAGAAAGTCAAAATACTGTCTAATCTACATATGATCACCTGCTAAAAAAAAATTAATTTTCATTTAAGTAGTAAATTCAACGTAGTTCAAAAACAATTTAAAGATATAGATCTTTAATCGTTAAAATTTCTGATTCCGTTAAGAGGCAAATGCACATTATAGGTAGCGCCATGAGCATAGCTACAACACTATTCGTTAGACAATAACATTATATGTGTGTTAAATTCTACATTTAAATAATGTACTATTTAAAATTAAATACTTTAATAGTTAATGCCTTTGGGAGTACTATATGGATGTGCATTTTAAACGATTTTTTTTTTGAATTATTAAGAAACTATAATACGCATGATATTTTTTTAATTAATTTTATTTTAATAGTCACACAGCTCGGCCACTGAATAAAGCGTGTACTTAATTATTACCTTAATGATCAATAATCCAACGACAGTATTATTTTTTATTTGTTCAAATTATGGTGAACAAAATTATTTGATTCTTATCCTAACTTATAATAGCAAATACAATAAATATCACGTGAAATTTGTTAAAATATGTATAAAAACAGCTTATAATTCTTGAATACCACAATTATACATAAAAAAATTACTATATATCCAAATGTAAAAATATTAGGTTATTTTTTATTATTTTTTTCAAATCTCATATTTTTTCGAGATTTAAAAATAGAGCTTTAAAATAAGATATTATGTCAATTGAGAAATGTGGGAAACAAAAAATTGGAGGGAAATGAAATTCATTTCGTCTTCATTAATTAGCAAAAGGAAAACTTTTCATTGAAACATTGGTCTCCCTGGCGTTCAAAAGGTAGAACATATATTACCTGTATATTAACGGAATATGCATGTCATAATCTTTTTATTCCACCCAATATTTATTAAATACTTTCTCTGTCCCTTTTAACTTGTCCACTTTTGAATTGACACACTTATTAAGAAAAAACATTGTAAGAGACCGTAATTAGTTGATTACCATTTTGTTGCCCTATTCAATTATTAAGGATGAAAAGTTTTAACAGACTTGTTCCAAGTAATTAGAGGCAGTAAATTGTGTATTAATAGGGTAAAAAAATGTTGTTCTTTCTTGATTGTCCAAATGGACAAGTAATTAGAGACCACTATATAAAACGAAAAAATGAACAAGTAATTAGAGACGGAGGTAGTGTCGATAAAATTGCGTCATGTGTTCCTATTTAGTCTTTTTATATCGTGAATGACATATATGTTGTAATTTTTAGACGTCATAAACACCAACATCTCACAAGTATGATAGAAAAATATTTATATACTATTTACGATAATTCGAGACTGTATTTGTTTTTTTTTTTTTTTAAAAAAAAGGAAATAAAGAAAGGAATGCATGTATATGATAAAGTGCATTTATTATGAGCACCAACAAAATACAGCTATATTTTTTCTTTAAGGTGTAAGGCACTTTGACATGTGATCTACCTGACTAATTAAACTAACATTTACCATATTCATTCTACTATTCTCACCTTATATTTTTCTTCTTTATTATTACTACTACTATTTTTAGTTACACAGTACCAATCTACCTGTCTTCATATTTATTTGGAGTTATTACTTTTTCCTATGTTGAATATATATATTTTTTTTTTAAAAAAAAAACTTGGTTATGTTGGTTGTTGGATATTAAATTGTTGATTTTAATTCATATACTTTATTTTGGATTTTAGTACTCTATAGTTTGTACCTTTAATTTATAGCAGTAAATTACCTTGCTGGAACTAGCTAACCAAAATATGCAAATTCACAGCTCATACTTGGCAGTTGAAAGTATTTATATCATTTCAACAACAAAAAAAATAGTCTTAGTTTTCCCATGAGTACTACATGTTAATATTTATTCGCACCACAATATTTATATCAAATTAATATATTATATCGTGAAAATATATATATAAACACCTGATAAAATTGTGTTCAGATGTATAATTTAGGCGAAAAGAAGTTAGATTTTTTGAGTGGAAATTCCAACCAAGCCCAGTTAAAATTTTGCGTTTAAAGTTTAAATAGAATTTGGATATAACTTTAATCAAATGCTAACATATGTTCATTATTTTTCTTATGAGATATAAAAACATCAAATAAAAGAGGGGGAAAAAATACATACAATAAGAACAATTATGTAAAGGTAAAAAGAGATCCAAATTCCAATATTAATTCTCAAATATATTTACAATAGCAACTGTTAGTACATTAATAAAATAAAAATAGTCTAAATCATCCTCTAAAATTTAATCGATCCCAAAAAAAATAATAATAAAATCCGGTTAAAAGACAGAACACTAACTCAACTTCAGAAAATATACTTACTTGACTTATTTAATAAAATCATAATTAGAGAAATAACTTTTTTCGTCTCATTCTTCGACCAATATGAAATTCTAATAACGTATTTCATCGATAAGAGCGAAGAATCGCACCACAAAATGTACATATAATAGCTCTCCAATTTTTCCAATAAAAGGGAACATAACAAAACCGTGTAGCAGTCTTCATGTCTGCTACACTAGCTCCGCCGCCGCAACGTGAACATGTTCCGGCGGCGGGTTTGCTCTTACACACCTGTTTTGTTTGATCTACTAAGAAACAAAAACAGACCATCTTTTTTTTTTTTCCTTGTAATGTTTTGGAACAGAGAGAGAAAAAATTGGTACTTTGATGTTTTAGTGTTGAGGTTTTGATTTGATGAGTTTTATTAAAGAAAGGAAAGGTATTTATAGACATGAAATTGAGAAAAAAGGTACTGTAAAAGTTTAAGCAGAGACAGTTGGGACATTACTGTGGCATGGTACACTTGCTGACCTATAATTTGAATTTTAAGGATAAATATTTTTTTAATCTATGGTCAACATCATCTACATTATTTTTTTTCAAAATTAAAAATAATCGATAGTCGTTATTATTTTTGACAGCCTTTATTCTTTGAGTGAGCATTTTATGTGCATTGAATAGAACTCTTAACTGTATAATAGTATGCAAAACACACAAGAAATGTAAATCTCACTAGACAAGTTTTATGCGATATGCTCGACTCAAAAGACATTAAAAAGATTGTTTTCTTTTCCGTTTATATTGAAAGTGACTAAGAGATTCCAATTTTAAAAAAAAAGAAAGACCAAAAATGCTCCGATCCTAATGAATGGGTTTTTATTTATAATTGTTATTTGTTAAGCTCTCGTTTAGTCATAGATTTTCAAAAATAAATTGAAGGCGAAGTTTGTTGATGAAATTTGATTTTAGATAAAATTAAATCAAGTTTCAAAAAGAATAGAAAAGTTACTTTTACTCACAAAACTTGAGGAAAAAAATTTCAAATAAAAAGGCATGTTCAAATACAATCTTTAAATTCAGAAAATTATTTTTTAACCCTAACATATAAAAAGTCAATTTTTTTTTTTCAAATTTCAACGAGAACTATCGAAAAGCTAACTTAATTTATTGGCTCCTTTAAACCTTCATAGGTTTCTTTTGACTTAAGGACTAAGATTGCCCCTAAAATTAATGTAGGCTTTAATTAGCCAACAGATTGATGGGGACAATCATATTATAAAATAAATTCGATAGTTTAGAAGAGTTTTGACTTTAGAGTTAAAATGAAAATTTTGTTTTATGATTTAACCAATTGAGTATTGTTCGGAAAATCTTAACAATTTAATTGATTGAATACTTGATGCTGTGAATCGGAGTTTTGCGTGAGTATTGTTCTACATTTTAGGAGACTATCTGTTCAAATCCAACCCAAACATATTTCACAGGGTCACTGTCAAATAGTAACTTTAGGCAATTACTATATCATTTATAAAAGTAGGTATGCTAATTTTTGATTCAGGCAAGTATTTTTCAAGAATGAAAATTGTCCAAACACCTATATTATTATAGACTTAGTATAGCATTTGTGCTTTTTATAGACTAATGTCATGATCCGCGACTTAAGTATAAAATTAAAGCTATCGATGAAGCGTTAATTGAAGTCTAAGGTCTAAGGTCCATGACACTAAGCACCCTTCTTTACCATTCCAAAGAAGGAATATATATAAAAAAAAACATATTACATATGACTAAGAATTGGTAAGTGAAATCAATACAAGTTGATAATTGCATTTATGTTGGGGCCACCAATATGATAGTATATTGAACTGGATTTGGGTTGGCAATTGAGGGTCCAATTTTTTGGAGTCTGTATCAACCAATTAATATACCCATGTTGAGTTTTCAATTTTTTTCATGACATTCAATTTCTTTGTCTTCAACTGGTTCTATAGCCATACTTAACTTAGGAGCATGAAAAGAAACATTCTGTCAAGTTGGGGTTTTTAGTTCTTTTTTTTTATATATATATATATATAGTTGTATATATATTATGTTGAATCAAATGTGTCGGGTTCGGGTGTTATGAGAAAAATCTTGTAGTAGAGGCAAATCAACGATTTAAAGATGACGGGGTACTAGTAAAGGCAGGTGTACACTTTGAGGTTGCTGGTTCGAATCTTGCTAGAAGTTTTCTAATATGTTTTAAACATTGTATAGGTGATATATTCTTCATATTTTTGTAACAAATTATCATTAAATTTAATTTTGACAGCTAGTGGCAAATGTGATAGAAAGGGGCAAACCATATGCCTTAACATTAAAGCAATATTTCAACACCACCAAATAGTTAGTTAGGTGCCTAAGGGACCATATTCCTCTTTTTGGTTATACAAGTAACCACATTCCTTGGGTTAATTCAAATACAATACAACAAATATTTTTCGAATTGATTAGTCAAACATAAACTTAACACTCTTAAGAAAAATTTTTTTTTTTTCGATAAGCATTTCTAAAAACTAAAGTTTGGCCAAACATACTGAATACGAACTCATATGGTATATATGAATCAGTAGTGTTTTTAAAGGTTAACTTTGAGACATAAACCAAAGAATGTTAGCCTAAAAGATGAGTTCTAGGGAAGATACCAGTGTTAAACAAGGACATGAAAAAAGAACTGAGTCATTTTTGCTAAACAAGGATAGATCAAATTATCAATGAACGCGTAAATTAGCTAAGAAGGGGATGCAATTGGTTGCGAATACAAGAAATGTCTTATACCAACAACCATTGCCCATTCTAACAAATAATAAAAACAACTTACGTCAAGAATTTCCCCTTGAAGAAAATTGGAGGTGCCACAGCAGCAACAGTGCAGAATCCAATGTGAAACTACAAGATGAGAAGTACACACAGTGCTCAGTAAACAACTCAACAGTAGACTAACCTTGATTATCAAATGATGTGAATGGATAACTCTTTTGACAAAAAATTAAACACAATATGATAAGACGCAGTCAAAGACATAGACTAACCTCAGTCGCTACTATCCATTAAGGAAAACTGGCTCCATAAATTCCAATTTGAGCACCTGTTACACATTCAAATATTATTGTACTTGATATACATGACACTCTTAAGAAGCTAAAACTGATATAAATACTAGGTGAGCCTATTGCTTACGTGTTCAATACCGTGAGCCCCTAATGCAGAACCAGTCTGCAAAGTCACTTCATAAGCTTCTTCGTAGGTGTTTTCCAGTTATAAGGACTCCACTATTTTAAAAAGGAAGATGGTGAGTAAATACAGAGAAATATTTTATACTCCACTAACACTAAGTCACTAACGATGACAGAAATCTAGATAAGTAGACAACATTGTACTTCACCTTTCCACCCTTAAAATTACACCGTCCCAACATTCTATTCCCTGGATGTTTTTCAACAGCTGTTCGGTTAATCAAAAAAAAATTTCTTTACCTTTTTCCTTTCAATCCTCGTAACTAAACTGAAAGCAAGGATAAACAACTATGCTTTACTAACACTGGAGATGACAATAATGGAGAAAGCAAACAAGAAAATCTAATAGCACTTGTCTTTTGTCCCTTTCTTTGTTGAAGATGTGATTAAGTAAATAAAAGCATGTTCGACTCCGTAACAGCTTAAGCTATAGAGGTCTATAGATTCAAGTTAAGCCACCATCCATCATGAAAAGGAAAAAATAAAGAAGAATATTCACCTTCTCGTATGTTCAGACAATTCAACAGTTTTTATTACTTCTACTAATCCAAAAACACATTACCATCAGTTCAAAAGGTTGCAGAAGCTGAAGGAAATGGGGAATGTTACCTAAGGAGTCGGCAAGCTGTACACAAATCAGGATAAGCTGGAGTAAACCAATTTTAGATATTGGATGTCGATTAACAAGACAAATAGATGGTTGTCCATTTTTGCCTTCTTTTCCTTCTTCCACCTTCACACCGAACATGGTCATGGTCATGCTCATTCTTCCAATTCTTCTGACTCAACCCAAAAGGCTCAACTCGAATTATATAACAAACAAGGCCAAATATAACGGCACAAAATAGAAGCTAGTCAATTCATATTACATAAGATATGTCCAGAATGCTACTGAGCACAAGGCCACACTAAGCCTTGATGGGTTTATCAACCTTCCAAATCTTCTCCTTCGCCACCTTCAGAAACTTCATCCACAACACCTTCAGATTCAGATTCTGTAAGCTTCTTCACATCTAAATCGAGTTCCATTTCCTGACTAACCAAATCAGCAAGGTCATATCTGGCCTGCATCACTATAGGCATCTATAATTGCGTTGTATAATGACTCATTCGGTTCGATATGTCCATATTTTAACTGGCCATATATCCGCTTTATACCTTCAACCATGCCAGCTTTCCCATAGCAACCTACAAGATTAATAAATGTGACAATATCTGGTTCCAGTCCTTCATCTTGAATTCGCATAAATATTTTTAGTGCCTCGTCAATTTGGGATGAAGCTCCATACACATATATTGCAACATTGTAAGCAAAGAGATGGAGTCCCAATCCTGGTTGTGTGATAACACTGCAGGATTCAATTGCAAATGTGTGCAAGCCTACTGCAGAGTAAACAGCACTTACCACTGCCTGTCTGGCATAAGGTTTACCTTCTCGGTAAGACAACTCGAGCTGTCTAACTGCCTCTACCGAAAAACCTCCCTTTTTCAATATTGTGAATAAAACCTTAAATGTGCCCCCATCTGGCAGAAGTTTCCGGTTAATCATTTCATGCAGCAATTCCCCACATTCAACAAGCTGCCCATTCGTGGCATAACATGCCATTACCTTATTGAATGTCATACAATCTCTTAAAAGTCCAGACTGCTTCATTTCCTCTGCTATCTCAATGGCTTCATCAAGCATACCCATATTCTTGTATGCATAAATCAAGGTTGCAAACGTAACACCATCAGCCTGACCTTTCTCCCTCAAATGATTAAATATCATTTTTGCTTCCGAGACCATTCCAAAGTCTGCATACAGATTGAGCATACTATTAGATGCAATGATATCAGGACCTCCATGCAGGTTTTTCATCTGCTCATATAGTTTTTTCGCTCCCTCTACTGATCCAAGCTTACTATAAGCCTTAATCATTGAAGTCAAGATTATCTGATTAGCTTGATCCAGAGTCATTCATGAAACGGAAATAATGCATAGCTTCTTCAAATTTACCAGCTTCAGCAAACCCATCAATCAAAGTACCATAAACAACCTCATTCGGTTTTACACCTGCTTTGGACATTTCATCAAAGACATCAACAGCATCAGAAAGCCTACTCATGCGCACATAACTAGCAATTAGTGCAGAGAAGGTAGAACATGAAGGTTTAAATCTCAATCCTTGCATTTCGGCTAAGAGCTCTTTGGCTTGGTCAACTAAATCACCCCCACAGAACATTTGGATTAGAGAGTTATAAGTGCACTCATCTGGCCAAGTCCCTTGGCTTTTCATTCCCTTGAAGAGTGAGAAAGCTTTATCATATAGCTTTGCGATTCCATATGCCTTGATCATGACATTATATTCTGCAATTGCTTTCTTCTGAATAACCTTGTCTCTTCTACCAAGGAACACATCCTCGGCTTCTTCCCAAAGTCCCTTATTAGCATACGCATCGATGATGGCAGCATAAGCTGGCGATGAGAACCCAATCGTTCATTGACATACTTCTCATAAATGCTTTGGCACGCTCGATCAACCCTCATTTGTGAAATGTACATTCGCATAGTACAGGAATTGAGAGTGTTCGGTCTCATATCTACCTAAACTTTCAATTTCACTAATCACATTTTCAACCTCCTGGACCATTCTTTTTGGTCTTTGCATAGTTTTCGATATAGCCCCTACTACCCAAGTCACAGCACATGGGAAACAGTCCTCGTTCTCCTTATCTTTCTATACCACTGAAGAGCCCTATCAATCTTACTGCCTTTAGCATAAAAGAGAGAGACAGAAGAGTTGTTTTTTTAGTATCAAGATATTTCTCTTGTCCCTACCTTCCTCTTATTCCGCAAATGCTATTCCTCCGCTCTTCCAAGTAGCCATGACTTCCACAAATAAAGATCATAGTGTTGAATGTTACAGCGTCCAAAGCCACACCGGATTTCAACATCTCATTAAACACATTCGCAGCGTCCTTCAAGCGACCAGCCTTTCCATACAAATCAATCAGAGTATTGTAGGTGGCAGTCATTTGAGGTTTCCTACAAGTTCTCTCCATTTCTAAAACTCTAGACGGGTTCCTCCCTCCGGTCCTGAAAAGCTCAGTCAACAAAAACTGCTTCAAACTAAAAGGTTCAGAGTTATCTATAGAATCCAAATCAAAATCATCCAATTCAATCTTCCCAGTACACCAATCCTTATAAAACCTATCTGCTCTATCATATTCCCCTGCATCCTTTAAAACTTTAACAACTGTATTCATCGTAACCTCATCCGGGAAAATTCCCCTCAACTTCATATGTTTAATCCATAAAAGAGCTTCCTTCACCAACCCTGCTTTCCCATACACATCAACAAGCATTCCATAAGTATTATTCGTTGGAAAAACACCATTCTTCGCCATTTCAATCCAACAAAGTCTCAACTCATCCCATTTCTTAGCTCTACCTAGTGCCTCTAAGTATAACATTATAGTGAATCACATTCGGAACATAATCTTTCTGTGATTTCATCCACTCGAATACCCGAAGAGCTTTTTCCCAATTACTCTGCTCTTTAAGAATCACAGTTTGCTCTTTAGGACTAAGCTTCCCATAATACAAATTAAGGGTTTTCTCAACATCACTTTCTGTGCGTAAAGAACGCAAAATTGAAGGCAAAATACCACCATATCCCTTCTTTTTACCATTAATAACCGTTCTTGAAGGTAAAGCTTCAGCCTTTGAATGACACTGTAGCTTAAACCCTATAAAAACCCTATCTTTATCATCTCCTTGAGGTTTTAGCTTGTGGGGTTGCAGAATCTTGATGTTTATGTGTAATGGGTGGTCAGTTTTGGGTGAAGGTTGAGATTTACAGATATGTTTTTGGGTAAAACTGTGCAAGTTAAACCCTAGAAAAACCCTAAAATTGAAATGAGAATTAAGGTTTTGATGTGAAGAAATAGGTTGTGAATGAAGTGGAGTTTCATAAGGTGTTCCAATCACCATGGAAGTTGAAGTTTGAAGCACCATTTTTTTTTGCTTGTTTACAGATGAAAATAAGAAAATAAGCAAATTTATCAATTCATTAACAACTGTAACAGCTGAAAAAAGGAAATAAGCTGCCGGCCAGAAATAAAGAGAGGGAAAAGATATTCCTAGTGGAAAATTAGTTTATTTTTTGAAGATTTTTTTTTTTTGAAAAAAAACAACAACTTGAAAAAAGAAATTTGTATATGAGCCGAGTATGTTTTAAAAATAGCAATCATTTTTTTATTTTTATGAGATATTAATAAAATTTACATTTATTCTATACTTGCTAAACTTTTGTTATGAGATTTTACTGGTTGCGTTTGAAGATTTTTTTTGAGCAAAGAGGGACTTATTGAAGCAAAAATCTTCTTCCACTGAAATAAATAAACTCAATATTTTTTTTTAAAAAAAAGACAAAACTACAACTTGTTTTACAGTTTTTTGGACCAAATTTTTTTTCTCCAAAAAAAAAAGAAGATAATTATTACAAAAAGCTTTTCCAAATCTTTGTGCTATTTACCATTAATTCATTTCATCTTTTGGAAAAATACAGCCAACACATTTATGGGATAAGAATATGTATAACTAATTTTCAAATTGGACATATTTGAGAATTGAGAGATGGTGGAAAAGAAAATTTTCAACAATAATCGATTTGATAAGAAAAACTTCCAACTTATTTGCAAAACATGTTGTATGGCTACAAATCTGTCAAAATAGCTATAGTTTTGACTCTCGAAATTTGAATAACCGCCATATAAATAATTCAGAAAAATGGCACAATGAGCATCAAATTACTATAAATGTCCACATAACATGAGTCTGTTCAAGTGTTACTCATTGATATCACTATGTACTCCAGAATTACATTTGCATCATTTAGTTAAGTTGTAGTGATGAAAGCAATCAAAGAATCAAAACTGCATCCCTACAATAATGTCGTCATAGTGCAGCCATCATAGTCGATCTTGCAGCCTCTTTCTTCATCTCTGCAGCCTTTCCACTTCCGCGGAAATACATGTAGACTTGCTGCACAAGGTGGAGCAAAATTGAAAGATGCTTGGGGTGAGAAAAGCCAAAAGTAGTATGACAAAGAGAGGTAGATGACTAAACCTGTATAACCCATATGCTCATCAGTGTTTCAAGACAGAAGAATCCAGCTCCAATGAAGTAGAATATCTGCAAACCAAAACCATGTTTAAGAAATGAAGCGAATTTACAAGCATAAGGTACGATCTCATGGGATTCTTGTATAAACAATGGCTAAAGAATACTAAGAAGAGTTGAGATTTGTTAGCATGAATACGAACTCAGATGAAATATACGGTTCAACTTTGAGACGAAAAATATAAAAGCTTACCCCAACCAAAGCATGCCAGCCTAAAAGATCAATTGCAGGCAAGATACCACTGTTAAACAAGGAAATGAAAAAAAGAATGAGCCATTATTATTTTAAGAAGAAAGCATCATATTATCAACGAAAACATAGATTAGCTAAAGAACTAAATATAACTCAACAGCCAAACATGGTTTGTACCAGCAACCGTTGCCCATTTTAACACAAAAGGTAACTTACGTCAAAGATTTTCCCTTGAAGAAAATTGGAGGTGCCACAGCAGCAATGATGCAGAATCCGATGTGAAACTACACGTTGGAAAAAAGGTACTCAGAGTCCTCTATAAACAACTCAGCAGTTTAAAGAAAAACCAAAAAGAAAATGTAGTATTTACCACATAACTTAAGAAAAACCACCCAAACTTCAGCGCACTATCAGTCCTGCAAACAAAATAGATATCAGAATATACTCTTTTGGAAGGGACAATCACACTACGGAAATTAAAAGAAAAATGATATAATCGATTCCCTCCTATAGGTGAGCACACAGCTATTTCTCCACACTAACTAAGGAAGCACAAATATGTACCTCATCGCACGATAGAGAGGCCGATACCACAATACATAGGCTCCTGGGACACCTGATATTAAGTAGATAACAGCAAGCAACCAGATAGTTGGACCTACAACAACAAAATGCAAACCTTAGACGGTTAATTTTCACAAAGAATTAGAGAGGTGAGTAAATGAAGTTCCAGCGCAACCAACCTTCTCCTCTGATCCAAGCTAAGGTGACAGCAACAAGGTTCCATACAAGACAGGCTGCCAGACCTGCAATTTACCATGTCCAATGTCACTCAACCATATGAGCATTAACTAAAGAAATCAGTTCCAAGAAAGTAGTCTGATTGAACAATAAAAGAAAGAAAATGACTGTCATGAATCATTCTAACAAAAACCATCTAGAAATTTTCCTTCATTCTCTTTTATCTCAATTTGAACTGGTATTTTTGAGATGTACAGCTACAAGTGATGTGAACTAGTATGCCTTTCAAATCTTTACCCCAAATTCCAAAGACAATAGCAGGCACTTAGAGGAAATCGTAGATCCTCTTAATCCATATGTCACACTAAAACCATTTGCACAAAAAGCTTGTCTAAAAGATAGAGTTTATGTTTTAAATTCTTTGGAAGCATATGATACCATTACGCAAATAGGTAGCTTGGAATACTATACAGAACACTTTTTTTTGGAACATAGTCAACCAAGAAAGTAGTGAATAATAATAATATGCATCCAAATCTTTTTTTTTGGAATATTGGTAAAGTAATATGCATCCAAATCTTTCAGGTCAGTTTAACCTATAAGGTTGAAGATTACTTATTAGAAAGGTCAAGTTAGAGGCACTAATAGCATCCATCGAGAAGATATTTATAGGGAAGACATGCGGAAATACCCAACAGTGTAGTGAATGCAACATATTGCAACTTCTGTAGATGAATAGGAATTTCATTTGCGATATCGTGATGAATGATGGGGAAGAAAGGTGGCCAATTCTTGTCTTCAATCTGATGAATGAGTGGGTAGAAAAAGGTGGCCAATTTTGTCTTATCAATCCCGACAAAAACACACCAGCTGAAAAAGGAAAAAGAGAGATCGGAAATGAAATCAATTAGCAGAGGGGAAAAATAAAGCAAAACTCTTGAATTAGTTCAATGACTGTAAAGACAAACGTGTTTACAGTGAAAACTACCTCTTGTTATTGCATCCTCCTTCCTTTTAAGTTCCTATATTAAACCAATAAAACTGACCATTAATAATGTACAAAATGCCTAAAAGGAAAAGACATCCTGAAGCACCTTGAACCAAATAAGAGATAATATCATCTAGAGCAAGACAACAATAATTATTTGGTAAGAGATAATCTTGCACGGCTTTCCTAATTAACAAGCAATAGAATAGAAAGAACTTGTGTTTTCTATTGTGGAAGATATGCAAGAATAAATGTAGAGTAACAACCCACCTGTTCTCTTTTCTTTAATTCAGCCTCTTTAGCTTGGAGTTCTTTCTCTTTCTTCTTCATATCCTGATTAGTTATATGAGTAAAATACATGAAAACTCAAACCTATACTCCAAATGAACACAGGTATAGTAGTCACAAGTAGAAAAAATGCAAATAAATTTAATCCAAATCATAAGTTGGTTAACATTTGGAACCATCAAGATGAATATCAACAGGTTTGCCCCACGATCATGCCCGCAGGTTCATAGTGAAGAGGATACGCCTCGAGTTTGGGGGGGGGAGCAAGCAGTAACCTTCCATTTTCTGCAAGAATTCAGTAAGTACTAAGTGCCATAATATGCACAAGTAAGTACCCGTGTACCATTACTAAGACTAAAAAGAAGAACATGCAATGGATATTCTCACTATTCAAGAATGAAGATGAAGTCTTGCATAATATGTACACAAGAAACAATTCATCAGCTTTGACGAGATTGAAAATTTCCTGCTCCAATTATTTCAGAATACAAATCAAACTAGATTGATAATCCCAATGATGAAGTCAGTAAGTTACATTGTGGACAGAGGACAAGGTGTTAAATTAAACACAAATGCATAAACATCAGCCCTTAGTTGTACATTTTGCTAGTTGGGTGTGTAGACAAAATTGATTTTGAAATAGCAAAGGAGACAAACTACTTCCCCTCATTTTGCTGACCACACTAGTTGCAAATGCACTTACCGATTTTGTAAATCAATTGACGGTCATCAGGGAAGGGCCATCGGCGCGAGTAGTAATGGAGCTTTGTTGGGACCCTATAATAAAATCAAATCCCAATATCTCTATGGTGGTAAACTGCTACACTGGCTAACTAGGATAATCCACACTCTGGTAGGAATTGCTTCCTTTTTCCGAGAGATGAGGCTTGATTTATGAGAAAACTTTAGTGTATGATCCACCTTTTTCAGCAGCATTTGGGCCTTTCATGGGGTTAGAAGAATTTTGCACGTTTATTACATAGGATTATTTAGAATCAAGAAAATGTAATAATTTCTTTTTCCATATCTTCAGCAACTCACTTTTCAAATGAGAAAACTCCCGAGAACTTTGGAAGAAAATCTTATTGTGTTCATATAAAATGGACCACTTCTATTGACCCTTATGTAGAGGTCCTCGGTCCTAAAACAAGAAAAATATGAAGCACATAAAAAACTAAAAAACAAGAAAAGAAAAGGAAGCACGATTCAAGTAATAATTTGTGGGAAAGAGCAAAATACAAATGGAAAAATGTAAGTTCCATCTGCCATAGTTAAATCAGCACTGAGCACAATATCCATAAATACTAAACAACAACCAATCATCCCAAAGATGTTATACTGAATACTATTATCCCAATTTTTTTTTACTGAGACTGCAGTCACATTGTATTATTCTCATACTAGTGAAGCACAAAGGCAACAAAATTCCCACCCTTCTCCTCCTGCTCAAAAAACTGATATTTTTTCTTCGGGTGTGTTCTGTATGAGGGAAAACATCCGGTTTTCTCATGTTCGGGGGATGAGGAGGCGATGTTGTGGGAAGGGTCTTGGAGGGGTAGAGAAATGGATGGGGAAAGGTGGATGTAATGCGAATGCTGTTTTGCCTCCCGTCTCTTTTCCGTTCCGTTTATCGCTCTCCCCCACCCCCTTGTTTCCTTAAGAAATGACTTCTATGGAAGAGGAAAACAAGTAGCATTCCACATTGAGTGTCCTCTCCGCCCTCCATCACACCTCATCTTCAACCCAAATCGCGTAGCTCCCATCCCACCGAACCACCTCTCATATTATTTATCTAGATTATACACAAATGTTTTTAGAATAATACTTTATGCTAGTGTACCGGACACAAGAAAATAAGTAGAAATCCACTTATTTTCCTAGAAAACATTTCCCTTCACACTGAACACGCCCTTAATCTGCCATCACTCTACAGAAAAAAATTCCCATTCTATAACAGAAACTACTTTGTTCACCTAATCTAACAATCCCACCCCATACCGGGGCAGCGTGGCAGGAGGCGAGAAGAAAGCAAGGCCACAAACGCAAGGCGCCAGAGCGCAGTACTAACAAGCGCGTTCACTCACGAAAGTCAAATAGCTCCCAAATCCTAGAGAAGCAGAACCATTCTAGCTCATACTAAACATTTCAACTAACATTCTCCCAGAAAAGAAGTTGAATAGGAAAACACGATCCACAATCTCAGTAACAGCCTGAACAATATGACCAAACTAAACCAAAGCCAACCCAGTATTCACGTGCCTTTCTCTGCAAAAAAAAACATCATCTTTAACACAAGAAATCCACCCCCTCAAACCCCATTTCGCTAAAACCCAAAATGTCACAAAATCTAGTAGTTAGTACTAAGTAGATAGTAAAGAAGAGTAAAAATGAATATATGGGTATATACCGAAAATGGGTTCACTTCATCTTCTTCAGCAAAAGGATTTTCATTGTAACGACCAGCCATCACCTCTTCCACAGATCTGGATATGTTCAAATTCAAACAAGCTCAAATCTAAAATCTTGAACAACTTGGGTGTTAGATTTCCAATATGTATACACCTTCTTTATGAAATAGACGTGATATCTTTACTACTTTTTTCCCTTGAATTTGCTTCTGCTTAAATATTCTACTTCTTTTTGCCAGTAGAAATTGCACTGCACGTTACAATGTAGCTATTCATTCACGAGATGACAGCAGAGACAAAGGCTTTAGTACAGCTTATCACTCACTCTATTTATACGAAGATAACAATCTTAGTAAATTATTTTATTCCGCATTTGACGATGAATATTAATTACTCTTCAAAATTATTTTTATGGGGTACTTTTATAAATTATATTTAACTCTCATCCAATTTACGGAAGTTTTAAATTTAATAATATATATTCATTAGATTAAAAAAAAATATGTTTAAGAAGCAAAATATTCTTTTTTATTTTTACTTGTAATTTTTTTCTTCTATCTCTATTGTTAATTAAGTGAGACGTATTTAAGAAAACGTGACAAAAACCTTTAAAAACAAATACTATGGATTGAGAACAAGTATACATATAATATGTGTACACATTTGATTCTATATGTCCTTAATCTATTTTTTCTAAAAAAAAAAAGAGAAAAGATAAAAACATGATTTAACCACAAGGTAGGAAAAAGGTAAAAAGTGATGCGCCACATACTGCCCAATTTTAGCTCACAATTTTAAGGGAAATATATGCTAGCTGTAATTACGGAAAAACAGATTTTTAATTAAGAATTTTATACTCAATCTGGCCAATAACTAATTGGTATCTCTCATGTGCTTATGGTAGTTTTTAACCACAGTAAAAAAGTATATTAAATAATAATTAATATTTGGGGAATACGTAAAATTTACCACAATCTATCCATGATGAACTGTAAATGGCTGAAAAGATGTTCTACAGTGATAGAAGGTACATGTTGAAGTGTGAAGAATGTTCTAGTACAAACAATTGAAAATGTACAGCAGAACAAATAAAGATTTACAACTTTTAGATATACCAATTAACAAACAAACATAAATAAGCTCTCAAAACAATGGGGTTAGTGCATTTTATGCATTCTGGTTTCTGTTTGGCCTATAACTGAACATTAGAATGATTTGCAAAAAATTGTACTGAGAATCAGGATAAACCCGAGCTGTGTTGGTTGAAATCGCGCAGTTTCTAGCCAGCCCTTGGTCTTGGAGGTATGAAGCTTTGCTGGCAGGGAACTGCATCTACAGCCTCAAAGTCTTTGGTTCCAAGTATCTCAGCTCGAGTTAAGTTCTTCGCAAAAGTAAAAAAATCTTGGAAGTCTTGGTTACTCTATGCCTGAATCTGCTATAGCATACATGTCTGGTTCAAATCATTCTTCATCTGATCTGCTGGGAGATTCTCTTCTTATCATTTGTATGAGGTCTTGAACCACTTCTGACATTTGTGGCCTATATTCTGGCTCAGGCTGCAAGGAAATTTTAAAGATAGTTACAACAAAATGCGAAGGCAAAATACTATACAACAGCTAAATCTAGTCATGCTTGGAAGAGATATGAGACGGGCTTTACAAAACAGCCACATGAGAACTACTTCACTCTTTCCTTGATTAACAGCAATATGGTACTTTGTACTAGTTGCTCTGCGCACAATTGGTGAGTGCGATCAATTATAAGATAGTGAATAGGAATATAGAAGGTGGAGCCAAATGGAAATAATCCCTAATAAATCATAGGAGGCTTTTAATCTCCTCTTTCATTGCTACAAGGGTAACAGGAAGATGATAATGGAGAGGACACACCACGAACAGGCTTCACATCGGAGTTACACCAACCAATTGGTTCCTTTTAACTTATCAGTATAGATTTCTGTTCATTGAAACGTTCGAAATTTGACCATTATATAAATGCAATGGATATAGCGATTGCAATGAAATGTCCAACCAATAGAGTGTACCATCATTCTGTTCTTGTTCTTCCTCCCCCCCCCCGCCGCTCCCCCCCCCCCCCCCCACATACCCAATTATTTTTTGAACCAACACTTCATACTCCCAATTATAAATTTACCACCCTCTTAGAATAACAAAAAGAATGACACCAATAAGCATGAAGAAGAGAATGTATCTATCTGTTGCTTCTACAAGCTTTGTGCTGGATTCTGGCAGATCCAACCCCGAAAAGCTTTGAATTACTATTATTTGCTTATATTGTTAAGCCAGGCCAGTTGGATTGGGGAAACACTGGGTGTTTAAAAGGGTTGTAATAGGGGATCTCTTGGTAACTGTTTTCTTTTGTTTCGTTCTCTTTATAGTGGAAAATGTTTCTTATCTCCCTTCTCCCCGATGAATGGGTTTTTTACAAACCTCATATAATCCTTGTGTTATTTATTATTTATTTGTTTGGTGTGATTGTGTGCTAGTTAACCACGTGTGTTCTGCCACAAGATTTAATTTGGTGAATAGGGCATTATCGGTAAATTGTTCACCAATCCAGACTTTCCTTGTGTTGTTTGCTTCAACTACAAGATACACACACGCATCCCTGGGTCATGAAAAGGCATTCAGACACCAGAGCAGAAAAAGATTTGGGAACATCGACATGGATGTTTCCGCTCACTGTAACTTTTAACTATACCTATAAACCTGGTACATCTCATACTACAGATTCACAGATGTCCTTAAACTGGTAAGTAATTCATAATCTAGTGGCTACGAAAAACAAAAGACACCCTGTGTAGAGTTCCTATATTGACATAGTACAGTTCCTTCCTTTTTACTTTTTATTTGAATTTCTATGATAAGATCATTTCCCATGTTACCTTTTTCCTTCATTTGTACCCAAAGTTTGGTAAAGGATTGAAGAAAATGGAGATTTGGAAAAATTACTCGCTCGTAATAAAAGAAAAGATTAAAAAACTCACCAAAACGCAGCGGGAAATTATGTCAGCAAAATGTGATAATGACTTGAGTGGGTACTTTCCTTTGAGAGAAGGATCAACCATTCTTGTCAATGCATCAATATCATGTAGCTGAGGGATGGCCCATCTAACCAAGAATTGCTCTCCTCGACTTCGAGTTCTGAATATGATATATAGGTAATGATAAAGCTGGAAGAGAACAACAGAACAAAATTTATTCAATGAGATGCAAATGGCTTTACCGGTCATATGACATTCTGCCCGTTAAGAGCTCCAGCATCACCACACCAAAACTGTAAACATCACTCTGAGAAGTGTAAATCCCTGACTCAAATTCTGGGGCACCATAGCCATAGGTGGTAAGAAGTTGTCCTGACAACTGAAAATCAAGTACAACTTCACTTATTCAATTTCAAATTCCTCGGCACGGTGCATAAAGAAAAACAAAAGAGGCAAGGTTTCAGCAAAGAGTGATGCAGCAAAAATTGATGATCCACATGCTTCTAGAGTAGCAGATCTATTATCATATGAAGTACAAGTAAAAAAAGACCAGTCATATCCGTGATGTCTTTTTTAGCTCAATCTTGTGTTTTACTGTTTCTTATAAATGAGAGGAGACAATGTGGACTTCATAAAAATAAAATAGAATTCAAGTTTCTGAAATCCCCTTTAACTAACTAGTGAAACTGTTCTTCCCACGTCTTTAGAAGTAAAAATTCTCAAACAGGGAAAAAAATACAGGACCTTATCACTGTCATATTAAATGTGCAGAGGCAAATGCCTCTACTTCTGAAGAATGTAGAGAAAAGTTTCAAGGATCACTAAATTTCATCTCTTTGTCAAGGGGCAAAGATGAAAAGGCAAGGCCAGCATATGTTGGAAAGGATATACTCTCCTGCTTACAAATTCCACCAGTGTCTACTTAGATCTCGTGAAGCATTAAAATGTTATAAAAGGCTAAAACATGAAAAATACTTCAGATTAGCTGGCAACCAGGTAGTCTCAGACTAGCTAGATTTGTTTCCTGATATCCAGATTTGCAGGGACAGAGACTTAACCCGTCTGAAATTGACCATATAACTTTTGGCACTACTACAAAATCAACTATTTCTAAACTATAAGTTATCCATTTGCAAGAACCTATGTTTTGTATTAATTACTGCTCTACTCCGGTGTGTTACTTGGAAGCATTTTGATCATCGTTACACCCCTTTATTAACAGCTAGTACTATTAAGTTCACATTTTCACTTCCATCATAAACCTGGAATTTGCTTTTCTTTCAACTGGAAATGCAAGCAGAAAATGACCACCCCACCCCAAGAGGTAAATGTCCGCTTGTTCCATACTTCTAATCCAATTTGGATGGTAAGTTACCTGGCTCACGGCACCTGATGATATCAGTGGAGCTAAACCACAGTCAGAGATATGCACAGCCAACTCTTCATCAAGGAGAAGATTGACAGATTTGAAGTTTCTGTGGATAATAGGTGGCTCACAGACCTCATGGAGATACCTTCATTGCATAGAAGAACAAATAATTAATACGTGAGATTTAAAATTTGTTTTAACTCACTTGTCATGCAAATCTAAGAATTAGATCAACTAGCGATCCCACTAATAATTCACGGGTGGGATGACTACGACGTTATTTTCTTTCAACAATCGTCTTCAACTTCCCTTGTATGAACTCATGTGGAGGACATAAACCAAAATATAGCACCAAATATAATGTTCACATATACTTATAAAGACCATCTCCCACCTGTATTTTATCGTTTTATGTCATGTCGTATGTACATGGGCATGAAAGTTCAGGACTAGTTTGTGATTTGAGTTCTTTGCTACCTTCAAGTGCTAAATTATAATTAGAACTTCTTACAGAAATTTCTTATAGATCACTGCAAAATAACTCTTCAACATCAATTTTTTCAATAGCTCATATGTATATACTCGTATATTTGCATGTGGTTTGTATGTATATGTGACTGGTTATTTTACTTACTCCAAGCCTCTTGCAGCTCCAAGAGCCATCCGGATCCGTGTATCCCATGAAAGTTGTTGCTTGAATTCATCCCTCAAGTGCAGTGGCATCTGTAGTGGCCCCGCTACTGGTCAGACTCCTAAACCAACTAATCCTTTGACCATGCTCGCACATAGCCATCACTCGACAACGTTAGCATGACGAATTCCATCAATATTGTTTACTAGGTCAAGAAACTCATCATCCTTCTGTTGATTGGAAATTCTTCTGTCCAGCTTCTTGACAGCAAGTAACTGCATAAGCATTCAAAGTGTTAAGTGTCCGAAGTAAAACAATGTGACCACCAAATGATTCAAATAATATTAGCAATGGGATGAGGGTTAAGATTGCATGCCAGATAAACAAATGTATACTAAAAATTAAACAGAGACATCGTATATTCTGAGTATAAAAAAGTTTCTCGTTAGAAAAGATGCATCAGTATTTGGCAGATCCTGCTATACAGCAAATGAGAAACTAGGGTACAAATCAGAATGGTAAGGTCATGCAACTCGAATGTTGATTGTTCTATGACAACAGTTTATCAATTGGTGTTGGCTACTTGAACAAAATGCCACTTAAAGATTATATAGGATAAGAACCAAAAAACGTCCTAAAAGAAAATTTAAGTTACAAGAAATATCTCATGAAGCAATTGGAAGTAATTTTGCTTTTATCGTATTTATGAAATACAGTTTACCCTAATATATGACTCCGAATTTCCACCAACAAAACCATATTTACATACTATTAGTCAGTCCGCAAATCATTTCTTAAACAATTAAGCACAGATATACAAGAGCAAGACACGTAATGCAACAACAGATAAGAGGCTTCTTTAGTGCTCGCAAAACACTGAAAAGACCCCCAAAAAAGGGAATTATAAGTAAGAAGAGAAAAGCTGACAATCTAGGTTCAAGAGAATACAGCAGTGTAGGAAAACACAGTTGGTAATTTCAAGTATCAAATAACATTATAGTTCATTCATAACTTGTACCTTCCCGTTTGGAAGCTCTGCCCTGTACACAGTTCCCAGCATTCCTGATCCTATCAGATTATCTTGAGAAAAGCTGTTGGTATATTGCTGAAGAGATGCGATTGTGTAAGATTTCACAGAAGTTAGTGGAAGTGGCCTGTGGGGAAACTTCATTGCAGTATTGTCGGCAGGTGGAATTGGCTTCACAATAACTCTCTCTTGAGGAAAGGGTGGTGGCAGTGGCGGTGGCGGAGGTGGTGGTGGGGGTGGAGGTGGTGGCAACATCGAATCAATATCAATTCTGCTTAGGTTTATCTCACTACTATCCTTCTTTGGCACTGCCCTCAGGTTTTGCACATTTAACTCCTGCTCCTGCTGTGGCATGGGAGTGCGGGCCGGTCTCCTTGGTTGTTGATCTTCCTTTGGCCTCACCAGAGGAGGAGCTGTTCAAAACATATGAAATCCACTTATCATCAAAGAGTAGAAGAGGTTAAGAGTCATAGCTTTTTAATTCTGAATGTTGGAAACACAGATATCGAATTCACGAATCTTTTGCAGGGTATTTATGATTGTAATAGAGAATTTGACAATCCTGTAGCGGCCATTGTCATTAAGGGGTCTCAATGGTTGTGGTCATTAAGCAATGTCTTAACCAGTAGACTAAACCTTTTGACTTGTGTCAAGAGGTGTCAATACTTGTATATATTTTATTAAATCAAAATTTGACCTCTATATATCATGTAACCAAGGGGTGTCGCTTGACACCCCTGGGTAAGGGTGGGTCCGTCCCTGGGCACATGGATAACCACTATATATTTGCTTAGATGTCAAGACTGCAGACTCAAATAGAGCCTAAATTAAAGAGTGGTAGTTCTCCCTGTAAGAACTAAGGAAAAAGGCCAGACTAAGGAATACTAGCAATAATACACACAATAAAATAGTTGAGAGGTTTAATAATTTGCAGTACCTTTCTCTACATCATGTCCAGGTAGGACCAATAAACCATTCTCTCTACGATTCTCCCTGTCAGGAGCTATTTCGTGCCGTCTGGACCAATTTGTCTCTTGCCTTTCCCTAAAGCATCTTGGCAGAAAGAGCAGGATTGCTAATACCAATACTATAAATGAAAAAACTGATGCAATGGATATCCAGACTACCCTTTTAACAGACTTTTTGCTTCCTTTTGAACTAGACTCTGCAGTTGCTGATGGTCCATCAGCCTTTTGTCCAGGTTTTCTTTCTGAAGGTGGTGGTGTCTGTGTTGAAGTTGGAGGCTTAAAAAAGGGTGATCCTGGTGGCGCTGGAGGGGGTCTCGTAAACGAAGTAGGTGGAGACAAAGGAGAGATACTACTGTTGGGTGGAGACAAAGGAGAGACACTGTTGAAAGGATTTCCAGTGTTTCTGCACGTCAAGAACAAAATTAGCAAGTAGATGAAAGCACTAGCCATCAGTTCTCATAATTAAAGTCAGTCAAGAGTCAAAGCCTATATAAGACACTGGAAAAAAGAACGAAACAACTGATACATTGTCCTAGCATGGATCAATATGTACCCTTACCAATATCGTTCAATAAATCAAATTTCCCGGCAAACAAATCTTTTAGAACAACATGATATGAAATTCACGCCTGTGTTCATAACTTAAATAAATTTTAGCCCGCTATTGAACTTAAATATGACCAAAATGCAGTCCATCATGCAGCGTGACATATGCATCATATATGGGTGTCATATGGTTTTTGTGCTACTCTACCCTTTAGCCTATAATACCTCACATTTTTTTCCAATTTACTGTGTACGCTAGATGCTTTTTTATCAAATTTTTAAATTGAGCAGCATAGTGATAGGATTTTTCTTTTTTTAGGTAATTGTGCTGATGAAACTCCCTCTGTCCACTTTTATTTGTCATGTTGCCAATTTCGAAAGTCAAATATTAATTTGATATTTTAAACAAAAAATTTAGATATTCAAAAACTATACCAAGAGTACTATAAATTGCAATTTTTTGCATATCAATATCATGAAAAAATATATCATAAATTGTTAGTCAAAGTTTTTATCGTTTGACTCTACTCTTCAACATATCAGATCTCCAATAATATAAAAAAGACTTTGGTCTAACTCAATCCCAAAAGCTAGCTCAAGAGATGAGGACTGTCCAAGACCATATAAAGGAGTCAAATTCCTCATGCTACATGATGTGGGACTCAACAATTTTCTAAAATACTATTATTAAAGACGGTGCAGCTAACATACAGGCTAACACGAAACACCTTTTATAATATTTCTCCTGCTTATGACAAAGAGTATTGTAGTTCAGAACAAGGTTTTTCTAGCTTATAGGAATTTAACAAGGTCTTGTATTCACAAACTTACATAAAGACAGACACACACACTCGCACACAATTTCTACGAACATAAAATGTTTAAATGGATTGGTTCATAAATTGAGAAGTTTGCCAATAGCAATTGCATTTAATATTGCCAACCAACAAACTTAGGGTGTAATAAAGAAGTCACTCTGAACTCTTCCGGTGATCCATACTTAATGAGATGATGAAGCCTATTCAAGTCTTGTCATTTTGCACAGAAAATGCTCTCCCCTTTAGTGAAGTTTGATATTTACCAGTATGTTGACTAAAAATGTAGTACGGTCCCCTTCAGTGAAGTTTGATATTTACCAGTATGTTAACTTAAAGTTTAGTATGGTCTGAAGTGGGTAGGGAATATGAAGCTGAGAACAGATGATACATGTGCTAAAACTTTAGGAGTGTGGAGTATAATTGTTGTTTATGTTAACGATTGTAGCCCTTCAGATCTTATCTGCCTTAATTGTCCATGAATAACAAGCTGATCAAGGTTGTCACTCAGTTTAAGAAAGAGGGTATTAAGTATTAACAAAAAGTAAAGAGCAGTTTGGCATGTAATAATCGAACTTCAACAAGGATTGTCTCCATAATTTCTGAATGTGTCTAGCAGATTGTGTCAAACAAAGAGGCACACAACTGCACAAGAATGTAATAGGCGGCCAAGAATATGTTGTAGATTACACGCCGGAAGATAAACAACAGTATTAGAAGCAGAAAGTGAAATGTATTTACTTGAAATTGGGAATAGATAACAACTTCTGAGGTATGGGCCCAGAAAACAGGTTATTCTCCACATTCCTGGAGGGACACAAAAGATGGGAGATATTAGTACGATATATATCATTCTATCGACCTGGAAGTAGTATTTGAGTTAAAAGTAGTGACGAAGAGTACAAATCTGCGAGGGGAAGATCTTGTAAAACATCAAGAGTTCCAGAAAGCTGGTTATTCTGCACATGTCTGAAAATCAAGAAATAAGCTGCTTTTGTATTGATCATAAATTATAAACCAATTCAACAATATGTAGAATCACTCACAGAGTAGTCAGGGAGGACAAGTTTCCTACTGATGACGGCAAGGCTCCGCTGAAACTGTTACTTGACAGATCACTGCAAGAATACAAATAATCCACCAATTATGGACAATTAAAAACCTCTATGGAAATATTGAAATGCTTTTGTTTTGGTGTCATACAGTTAACAATTGGGTAAACGGCCCTTTGAAAGGATCTGGAAGTTTCTCCAGTCAGTTTTGGTTCCATGAGAGACGCTGAAAACAGAAAAGAGAAGTATAGCTGACTGGAACCATGATTACGGTAATGGGAAATCTCCAATCTAAAATATAAGATGAAACTCACATTGCTGAAAGTTGACTTAGGGAAGATAAAGAACTGGGAATACTTCCGGTTAAATCATTATCTGAAAGAAAACTGCCAAAAGGTAAAGACAATTAATGGTTTGCCCAAAAGGTAAGCTGTAATAGTTCAAGCTTCACTCTCTGTTTCCCCTTCTAGGATAATGACAATACATACATATTCTGCAATGTAACTGGCAGACTGGATGGGAAGGTTCCGCCGATGTGATTGTTACTCAGATCTCTGCCACGAGAAGTTTCAACAATTATTGTTCAGGTGTCACACAACAAAAGAAACCTCCAGAAAAGGAAGCATCCACATAATATATGCAGCACATGCACAGAAAACGCGACCAAATTATGACAAAGGAGATATATCTGTGGGGTACACGTACATTGTTTTGAGAGAAGAAAATGATGCTAAGTTATCCCCAAGTTCACCTGCCAAGTTAGCAGCATTTAATTGACTGCAAAGAAGATGATTAGAAGGATTAAAATTATAACTTCCAAATATCCATGAAATGCTGCAACGAATAAGAGGTCGTTACATGGATATTATATTCGTGTCCTCGCATACAACCCCTTGCCATTGTCCATCACATGGGTCTGCACTAACACCCCAGCCAGGAAGGGAAGGTGATCCCAGGGAAGCATGTAAGGCATTAATTGCAGCAACTAGACCAACAGAAAGGAAAATGCCAGAGTTAGAAATTACAAAACCATTGAAGAATATTTTTTTTTTTTTTTTTTGAGATAAGAAACCATTGAAGAATATTGTTGATATTGATTCATGAATGAATTAGAAATTTCGATTCCAAACATTTAAAGAATGCTAACTTCAAACCAAGCGAAGCTTATATGATCAAGATGGCAGTTACTAGATATTTAGGACAATAATAACATGTGTTAAATTCACATATCACTTGAGGAGGCCATAGCCCCCTACAGTTGACTAGCAACCTAGGAGTCAGTACTTCATTGCCTCCTCTTCCCCTTCAATTTCCTGAGACCGTTTCTTTTTTTTTTTCTGAAAGAATAAAGCTTGTCCACAGTTAGTAGAATAGGTAACTGTGGCATGCAAGTTTTTTGAGAATGTAAGTGAAACGATTAGGTTATTTTTAAGGTTTTTTGTTTGCGTATGATGGAGTTGTTTGTAAATTAATTCAAACAACATACTCAATGTAATCCCACGCAAACCTTACCCCCTACCTTGAGAGGTAGAGAGGTTGTTTCCAATAGACCCTCAACTCAAGAAAAGGCATATCGAAAAAAAAAAAAAAACAGAAATAAGAAATAGTGGCAAAATACTATAGAAAGCATGAGAAAGCATTCTGGGAAGAAAAAAAGAAAAGGAACAGTAATTGCAACTAAAATCGTGCGATAATAAATAGTAACAAAAACTGAAGGGCAAGAAACTACGAGGAAAATACTAGTACTACCTGTATGAAAGGATAAGCAAGATAAAACTCCACTACCTACTAACCTTCTACCTTAATCGGTTTCCTCCACAACCTCATATCTAACGTCATGTCCTAACTTAATTCCGAAAATGGATAAAGACTATTCATTTAACCACCAGAAACAGTAACAGCAACAAAATAGTGCAATAACAGTAACACATATACAAGGACAAGAAACTACCAAGGAAATACTATGACTACTAGCATGAAAGGATAAGCAAGACAACACTCCATTACCTACTAACATTCTATTCTAATATGTTTCCTCCAAAGCCTCCTATCTGCAGGTCATGTCCTAAATTAATTCGTGAAATGGATAAAGACTATTCATTTAACCGACCAGCTCCCCCGACTTAAAAACATTTACCCAAAATAAAGTTCAAGTTAACAACTAGCTCAGCTCATAATTCAGTCTCCCATAACCAGCATTGCGCAGAACATGAAAACTAGCATCCCTCTCCAGCTCTACTTCAACGCAAAACAACTTGAAATATAATAATATTTGTTGTTCCTTACCATCTCCAGGGTCAGTTTCATCTGAAAGCTGAACAGCAAAAATTAACAAAATCCCCACCAAGATCTCCAAACTCAAGCACCCTAACACAGATCTCTTCCCACCCATTGATCCAAACTGTAACCCTTTTCTTCAATCTACTCTTTCTTTGGAAACACACTCTGCATAACCAATACATAAACCTCCAATCTGAAACAGCCCCAAAAAAAAAATCAGTACTTCAATCAAACCCAAAATTCATCATAACACAACCAAAAAGAAGCAAATCAATGACACCCAAACTGATAACCAAAATGGGTATTCAAAAATTGAGAAGTAGACAACAAATCTACAAAAAAAAAAAAGAAAAACTAAACTCTTGCACAGTTGAAGATGGAGAAGTAAAAACTGAAGTAGAGTAACAAAAAGGAAAAACCCACCAAATATGAAGTAAATTATGAAGAAATAATGAGGAAGTAGCTGGGAAAAAACATCATGATTTCATATAATTGAGCTGAAAATGAAAAACAAAAGAACAAAAACTATAAATGCAAGCAAAGCATTGTTTTAACAGAGTAATAATAGTTGTAAATCTGGAATGGAGAGAGAAAGAGAGAGGCTTTACTTTTGGAATAGCTGGAAAAAAACTAAAAAGCGAAATGTAGAAAGTTGCAGAAATTAACAACACTATGAAGAAGACTTCTTCGTCTTCTTATTTTTGTTTCTCTATCTACTTTCTCTCTCTGCAATAAATAAACGTAATTATGTTTTTTTTCTACTTACATTTACCTTCTTCAATCCTGAATAGTGAATACTCATATACATAACATTCAAATTTTGGAAGAAATAAATGAAATCAAACTTAACGATATATTTTGCATTTCAAATTTAAATAAATTTTATAAATATATTTTTAAAATATAAAATATATCACATAAATTGAATCGGACAACTAGCAATTATGCATGTGTGCTTTGAGTCCACTTAGAGGTAAGTAAATTTCTAATCCCACTTGCCAATGCTGCGCGTGATTTTCTTCGCTTCTTAATACTGACAGGTGGAGTGAAATGAATTGGTTTATTATATATTAACGGTCAATTAAACCGCTGTGTCGTTAAATGGCGCGTGTGATAATATGAGCTTGTTCTTTTTCTGTTTTTTTTTAAAAAAAAAATGAAGTGCTAGTAATATTAAAACTAAAATTGGCTTATTTCCCGTAATTTTTAAGCATAATACAATAAAGAGTTATATAAATAGATATTTAAATTATATAAAATTAATCAAACAAATATATGTACTATATATAACATAATATACATAGAATATTATGTTGAACATAAAACTATTATATAAAATAAATGTATCCATTCGATATGTTTTAATGTATAAAACTAAAATTAAATTTTATAATAATATTAACTGATATCAAGTTAAATTTCATGTTTATCTATATATACTTTAGGCTGAATAATGAGTTATTAAATTATAGCCGCCATATTAAGAAAGTGGACACAGAAAAATAAAATGGAAATTGTTATAGGCTGTAGCCCCATATTATTTTCTGTGCTTGTAGACTTCCTTATTTTTGTTAATTGGGAAAATAAATTGCTTTTTTTTTCTGTTTTATTTAGACCAGAAATATAGGACCCAAAATTTCATGGCTTTATTATTTGGAAACAATTAATTAATAGTATATCTAAAATATATATATTTATATATATTCGGTGGATGGAGTCAGAAATTTCATAAAAAATATTTATAAATGATATAATTAGTTACGAGGACTTTTTCAACCAAGGAGGTAAAAGTATTGGATTATAAAATAGTTTGTTTTTGTGAAAGTTAAGTTGTTTAAATATTACGATTTAATCGTTTCATATATTATTTTATTTATATATATAATATTTTTTTCGAAAAAATATTCTACTGATCACCCTAATCACTATAATATAGATACACCACTATATAATATTCTTTAGATTTTACTTGTGAAATTACGCGAATACAAATATAAATAGGCTTATGTTGAAAAGGTATGTCGGTAGAACGTTAAAAACATCACATGGCTGCCAGTGCCTGCCACCATATATAGTTTAGGCAACTATATTTTGTCATTTTATAATTTGTAATGGTGACAACTCCAAAAATTAATAAAAATAGAATTATTAGTATTAAGATATACCATTAATAGAGTTCTAAATTATCTTATTAATTAATTAAAGATTTTTATTTCTTCTATCATTCTCTCTCTAATTATATGTATGGTTTATTAAAAGAAAAAATAGGTTACTTGATTAATGAGATGTTTATAGTATCTTGTTTTATCAACTAAAAGAATAGATAAGAATATATATATCATTTAATTAGTGATAAAGAAACAAAATAAGAATCCACTTCATATTATATGAGTAATTAACTTTTAAATCGCAAGCTCTACGATTGATGTTTTTTAAAGTATGAATAGGATTTATAAACATTACCTCATTCAAATAGGATTTGTTTATATGTGATATATATTTTGCTTCATTGGTTTGGGAAAAAATCAAGCCGATATATACAATAAACGAATGAAAGACCCAATTTTATAGCGCCCGCCGCTTAAGAAACGCAAATTTGATCAAGAGATAAAGAGGAGAGGTGAAAGAAAAGACTCGAAAATTTTAGAATTTTTTTACTTGTTGTATGCGGTGAAAATTACACGTACAATAACGAGGTCAGGGGTCAAGAATAAAAATTGTACATTTTATCGAATAGTTCCATTCACTAGTGTCCTAACACAAACAAATATGTGGCTTATTACATTATAATAATTAATTCCACTCAAACTTGTTTATTTAATTAATTTTTATAGGATAATCTCAAAATGACAAGGTTTGGCATCATAACGTAAAGATTATGTGTTACTTGTGGGATGTGGCACTTGAATTCTTTGACTGCAATTAGATATGATATTTTTGTTGAATACTCTAGATTATTAAAAAGACTGAATAAATAAATTAAAGTTTTTTATTTATTTATTTTTAAAATAAAATAAAATAATAAAGCACTGAAATTTGCTGACTAAACTACAGTATCAACAATATTAAACAAAATTTGAGTAATTAAAAATCAAACTTGGCCACTAAACCGTTTTTCATGTACGGACCTGTTTTAATATGAGACTATTTTCACATTTTGTCAATACAAATAGTAAATTTTGAATTTTTTTTCTCATAAAGAAAGAGAAAGAAGATGAACTTATTATAGTCTTTTCTTTATAACTTCTTTTTTCAATCTACTAATGATCAATTTTTATTTATTTTTTGACTAAAAGGAATATAATTAATGATACTAAGTTAATTAAGTACCTATGTCTGAACAGAATTATATTAATTAACGACCTTCCCTTCTTTTCCTTTTTTCCCTTTAATTTGTGAAAAGTAAGTGTGGTAAAGAGATTCTTTTTTCTCCCAAAAATATGCAAAAAAATAAAATAAAATAATAAGTTAAAAAGAATCTTAGCCTTTAAGTTATTAGTCAACATGACTCATGTTCTAACGATAAGTGAAAAGGTTAAAGGAGAAGAAAAAAAGAGATAAAAAAAGGTCTGTTTTTTGGTAATAAAGGGAGAAAATATTTTTTTCGACCCCTCCGTCCTTTTTTTTCCTTTCTTTTTCTCCCTCCTTCTCCGTCCCCGGCCCCTTCTTTTCTCCCTCTTTTCTCTCCCTTCTTTCGCTAAACATTATATTAGTGGGAGAGGCACAGTGGTCCGTATGGGTGGATACGTCTTTTTGCATTGCTTTACGAATTTTTTCAATTAACATCTTAGAATTTTTAACATAAAAATTAAGAAGAGTCAATATATAATATGTATATTAAAAAATTTATTTGATATATAATTTTTTTTTCAACGAATCACTTACAAATGGTGGGAAAAATGTAGGCGGGTAGGATAGAAATGAACTTATTCTTTTCTACTAATATTAGAAAAGTCATTTTCTTTAATTTTAAAAATTTATTTTGGGGGGCAAAGAGCATATTCTATAAGTTCTAATTGAACCTATTTTATATATTTTGTAAAAGTTAAAAGAAAAAATGACATTTAAAAAAGTTACTGTACTTTAATTTTTGGCTCCACTTTATAACGCCGATAAAGAATTGTTTTTAGTATAATAAACAAAATATACATATAATCCTTTCATGGGGAATCTATTTCTCACACTTTTTTTTGTGAAAAGCATCTCAGAATTTAATATTTTTTTTGGGCAACTTTCATATATAACAAATAAAAAATTTATATTTATATGCTATAACAAAGTTTGCATAATTACGCTCCATAGGAAACATATAAGTTGTATAATTCGCTATACATATACAGTTAAAGCAAATTATATAAAATAAGAAAGAGAAGAATACTTGGAATAGAGAACTCTATAAAAAATAAAGTGTGTAAAATGAATTAATATTAATTATAAGTTATAGAAACGATATTACAATTTGAATTGTCTAAAATGAAAAGATAGAAAGACCAAAAGAGACTTTACACAGGAAATATAACAATTGAATCGAATTGTATAAAACAGAAAGAGAGCCATTCGATACATTTAAAATCGTATAAACGCAGAAGGAGAAAGGCAAAATAAACTGGGCAGAGGAGTATGTGTTTGTTATTGAGAATTATAAGTGGTATAGGACGAAAATATATGTACTTTGCATTTGTATATACAATTGTTCTCACACTGTAATACAAACAGAACGCAATTTATCATTTCGCTTGCTGTTGTAATAAGTGAGAAAGGCGAGGGTGGGCGAGCGAAGATTTGGGAGAGTGTCGGGAGGGGAACAACAATATATGTATTATACATTTGTCTCTGCTTTATATAATTAGAAATAATTTTTATACAACAGTTCTTTTGTATAAAAAGTGAGGAAGCCGAGCGAGAGAATTAGAGAAAAGTGGCGACCGAGATATTTGGGAGAGCGGCGCCTGAAAATTCTTTTGCCAACGTTTGTTATGGAGCACAATTAAATCAAACCTAGCTACTCTATTTATTTTAGGTTCTTAATTTGCTAAAATTATATACAATTTTCTTTTCTTTTTTTTAATTAGACACAAGGATATAATGCTTTAGCAAACTATATCAACAAAAATTTAAACTTATCAATAAATTTTATTACGATACATGATAAATGATTGTAGTTAAAACACTTCTTATTCAAAATTTTAGAAAAACTTTTGTGCATTTACTCAAATGCATATTAGATACTTAGGTTAAATATATATACATATCAACCTTAGTAGAAACATGCTTAAGGACGTACAACTTATTGAATTTAATGACAGTCAAAGCATCAAATGTGAAAATTTAATCATGTATTTACATATGTTCAATTGAAACAAATCACAATTCATACTATATTATCTAATATAATATAAAATTTACTAATTAATTGTGAATCACGTACTCTTCACCAATAAATTAAAAGTGAATAAAGAAGAATTTGGGACACTCAATTTATTCCCCAAGCACATATTAGTAGGGACATGGCATAAACAATTAACTTGGAATACAACATTTTTATTCTAATACGTAACAACTTAAATATTAAGCAATTAACTTGGGTACCTAAAAGTGTTTTTAAATACTTGATGCTTCATTATCACTTATTAATTACCTTTAAATAAGCGCGCTATCATAAATAAGCTTTAATTCAAAAGAAAAAGGTATATACACCAAAAAAAATTGATAATTAAATAATGCCACCAATAAGGAAATTTTAAAATACTTTATACTCTTTGCATTAAATTTGCATCCTTTTTTCATTCAATATCACATTAACTAAAATAGATTAAATCTGAATTTATATATGAAAAATATACATAAAAAAAAAATACGTTTTCTAATAAAAATAATTTCTTATTCATTTGTTGTGATCATAGTAGAAAAGTTTTTTTTTCCTTTTTCTTTTGTCATTCGTATAGATAAGACTATTGACAATTCAAAAAAAGTATTTTGTCAATTTTGTTTAGTTTTCCTTTTTCCCTATTTGGTTTTAGTCATTAAATAAAATATCATCATTTCATGCCAATTTGTTTCAAACTTTTAGTTCAATCATAGTTATTTTGATTAAGACATAATAATTTAATATTATTAAGAAATAATAAAATATAAAATACAATTTATTAAATTATTTTGTTTACTAAATATCATTATGATATTAAAAATTAATCATCAATTTTAATCTTGAATTTGTGACGTGACAATTATTTCATTATATTTCTGAACTTCTTAATATTATTATTATGAGTAGGTGATTGTTGACTAGTGACTAGATATGAAAGAAGACAAATGAGAACTGAATCATATCATTCTACGATTTTATGTTTTTTAAATCCATATCGATGTATGATATTAAAAAAAAAGGCATCTCGAAAACTACTCAACCCTAAATCTTAGTTTATGTCTATATAAAGAGTATTAAATTTCTTTAAAAGGCATTTCGAAAACTTTATAAAGAGATCAAGATATCGTTTATTCATAAAGAGAAGTAAAAATCAAAATCATAAATACGCCACTAATGGCCCTCGAATCATGGATAAATCATAAATCCTAAGAGAGTATAATCAAGGGATTAACAAAATTGTATCATCAATCTATATTGATCAATAAAATTTATGTTTCTTTATATTTTATTTGTATGATTTACTTATTTTTCATATATTTAAAATTTGTTGCAAACAAATAACTCTACTTATGAAGTACTCTAGTGCTACTTTTATTTAGTTATTGATACCAATATATTGTTTTTGATTGTTGATTGAAAAGAATTTAATATATAGTCAATTGATATCTCCTAAAAAATATAATTTGTATTTGATCTCATATTCTAGTGCTACTTTTATTTAGTTATTGATACCAATATATTGTTTTTGATTGTTGATTGAAAAGAATTTAATATATAGTCAATTGTTATCTCCTAAAAAATATAATTTTAGATTTGATCTCATTTAGCTAAACATATTATCATAAAATATATACCTTTTTAGTTAAATTTATTTGATATTTAAAATTGATAAATTAAATTAAATTAAATTATTGTCTTTATATATATTTTAAATACAAAATTCATGAATTAAATTAAATTAAATTTTGATAAGATCGATAAGAAGGATAAACCTCCCTATTATAAAAGGTTCTCCATTATTGTGATGATCTTATCTTATATATATCTAGAAGAGAGACATTTAATCTTACCAAACATGACAAATAAGAATTATAAATATATAAAGTACAACTTATTAAATTAGATATTATAAATTGTGCAACTAATTATTACTTTACTTTCTTAAAGAAGGGATAATAAGAATATATAATTAATGTATACAACAAGTTAAGTTAGATATTACAAATTGTGCAACTAATTAACACTTGTCTTTACTTATACTATATAGAAGTGATAAATGCGAGTTATAATTAATATACAGTACAACTAATTAACTTAAATATTATACAATGTGCAACTAATTACTTGTCTTTACTTATACTACTCCATAGAAGTGATATAAATCCGAGTTATAATTAATATACACTACAACTAATTTAGATATTACAAATGTTGCAACTAATTATTACTTTACTACTATATAAAATTGATAATTAAGTGTTGTAATTATATACGGTACAACTTATCAAGTTAGATTTTACAAATTAATTGCGCAACTAATTATTACTCCCTCTGTCTCTTTCTACTTTTTCACTTTTGAATTGACACACCTATTAAGAAAATAATTGATAATGTAGTGAGTTTATCATTTTACCCTTATTAATCATGAAGTGGATGAAAAGTTCTATATTTTTAAAAGTAATTAGTCATTTAATTGTGGGTATAATAGGTAAAAAAAAATTTTCTTTCTTGATTTGTCAAAATGAACAAGTAATCAAGGAAAACTATAAAAGGAAAAATGAACAAGTAATTAGGAACGGAGGTAGTACTTTACTACTCCTTCTGTCCCTATTTACTCTTTTAGATGTCCCTATTTAGTTGTCCATTTTGACAAATCAAGAAAGGACAATTTTTTTCTATTATACCCTCATTTAAACTTTTTGAAAATTTTTAAGTTTTAATTCATTGTTTTTTAAAATCATACTTAATAAGGGTAAATTGTAACTTTATTTTGTTAATTTTTTTTATTCTTAATATGTTGGCTTTTCCGAATAAAAAACTAAATAGGAAACATTGGAGTACTTATATATCTAATATATATATATATAGAGAGAGAGAGAGAGAGAGAGAAGTGATGATAAAGAGTTATAATTACATACAACACAATTAAGTTAGATCTTACAAATTTTGCAATTAATTGTGAAATTAGGTCTTAGGCCTAACTCACACCCCAAAAGCTAGTTCAAAGGGAGAAGGATTGCTCAAGCCTTATTAGGAGTTCACCCATCTCATTAACCACCGATGTGGGACTTTTGTCATTCTTTAACACCTCACCTCACGCCCAGTGCTTAGCATCTGGTGCGTGGACAATTTTGATTTTTGGGGACCCCAACATCGGGTGAGACGGACCCTGCTCTGATATCATTGAAATTAGGTCCTTAGGCCCTAACTCACCATCCCCCAAAAGCTAGCTCAAATGGAGGAGGATTGCTAAGTCTTATTAGGAGTCCACCCATCTCATTAACCAGCGATGTGGAGACTTTGTCATTCTTTTAACATTATTTATTACTCTACTTATTACTTCCATTATTTATATGAAAAAATGTTGAGGGGAAGTAGGTCTTCCGTCACATTTTTACTTTTAGATAAAAGTCCTTTGATAATTTATTTGTGTTTTTTTTTCTTTTGTGAGTTTTTAGATAAAGGTTCGTAGTCTTACTTTTTCTTTAGTCTTATTATCTGTTTGAAAATATCATAAATTAAATAATATTATAAATTATTATAATTGACGATTTAAGATATTTAAAAGACATAAAAAATTAAGTTGATATTAGAAATTTATTGATAACACACAAAATGAAATAAAAAAAATATTATATATTGTTCGAAAATGACATAAAGACTACTACAAATTACAATAGTTAACCATTGAAAATATTTAAAATAAAAAAATTCGCAGAGCCTTGAAATTCCATCATTGTCACATATATTACAATAATTAATAATTTAAAAGTATCTTTAAAATATAAATTTGAAAATTTGTTTCATTTTTGAAATTCTATCTATGAGTCACATAAATTGGGACTCACGATTCACGAAGCAATATTATTATTTAAAAAATATATAAAAATAAAAATCACAACGATAATTTTTTTAAAAATATTTAAAAATTAGTTAATTTAGATGACCCTCCAAATTAACATATCTATGTTATATAAATTGAGACAAAAAGAGTAACTGGTTCTGCTAGCACATACTCTTATATCTAGTCTCTCTAAAATATTGTTGTTTCGAAATTTTCCCAATAATCTCTACCAACTTATTTGGGCTTCTTAGTGGACCATCAGTTCGGCCCATATGATAATAGAAGGCAAATTATTTGGGCTTCAACCTCCCCCTATTGGTCCTAATAATATCTCTTTGCATTATATAAAGAAAGTTATGTATATAACTATATATATATATAGTTTGGCCAACGAGTTTATCGACATGATCGAAATATATGTTATTAAATATTCTATCAATATATATTGCGTATGTATGGGTGTATTATACGAATAATATCTTATTTTAAAATTATCTTTAAAAATAGTTATATTAAAATTGTTATCTCATCCTAACATTACAATCTTCAAATACTATCTAGAATAAGTTATCCTCAAAATTTCTCCTAATTAAACGTGAGTTAAATTTATTCAAAAATTATTCTCGAGATTAGTTATATGTTATTACTTAGAGTGGATTAACATAATATTATAATTTTCAAATAATTAATCGACAAACAAATCATGATTTTATTTTAACTAAATATAAATAAAAGCATTTTAAAATTAATCTCGAAATTAATTATGGCCCCACCCTTTCTCAACCACCCAATGTCAACCAGATAAACTGGAAACTGAGTAAAAGGGGAAAAGTGAGCCAATTTTCCTTCTCCCTCCGGCGTCGATAGAACATCCAAATCCGCCGGAAAAATGAATTCCCGTTTCACATCTCTCGTTTCCCGATCACTCAAATCCAATCGCCACCACTATCTTTTACCTCAATTATTCTCTTCTTCCACCGCTACACCGGCATCTCCACCTCAATACCCTCAAACCCTAGAGGGATTACGCCACCGGTTAGCGGCGGAGTCACTGACGTTATCCGATTTCACTAGGCTCCAATCGGATAATGAGTATTCGGTTGAGGTAGGGACGAAGAAGAAGCCGCTTCCTAAACCGAAATGGATGAAGGAAGCTATACCTGGAGGAGAGAAATACACACAGATCAAGAAAAAATTGAGGGAATTGAAGCTTCATACTGTTTGTGAAGAGGCTAAATGCCCTAATTTGGGAGAGTGTTGGTCCGGTGGTGAAACTGGTACAGCTACCGCTACCATCATGATTCTAGGTGATACTTGTACCAGAGGTTGCAGGTGATGCAATTTCTTGAATTCTGTCTGTACATTATGATTTATTGCTGATTCAAATTTGTTTGGGATTGAGTTTTAGTTGATTGATTGATATTAAATTGAGTTTTTGTTGTACACGAGTTTCTAAGGGGAAAGATTGTATTTTTCCTTATTGTGGAGAAGAAAGATTGTTTTTCCTTTTCTGGCAGTTGATAGAGCTAAGGGAAGTCTTTTTTTGTTTGGGGGAGATGAGGTGAGGGGAAAGGAAGGAAATGTTAAATGGCAATGTGTAAGCTCAATTGCGTTTATCTCTTCGTTATGTTTCTACGGTGAGAAAGGAACTGAACTGGATATACTTGTTAATATGTCAACAAAATAGATAACATGGTGACACTTCCTAGACACTTCTGTCTATATGACGAATGCAAAATAAGCTGAATGATGGAAATAAATTGGCATGCCAAAATATTAAGGTAGTGAATTGTAGTTCGGATCTGAAGGTATAACAATACTAACAGTGAAAGTTAATTTGGATTTTCATGGTCATGATGGATTCTGTTAGATAGGCGATGAGAAACAAGAATTTTAATTTCTTGGCTCATCTCTTTTTCTCTCTCAGCCAACCTGTTTCCAGTGTACGTGCACTGTGGTTATTGAGGAAGGGTAGAGGAGATCTTTTAAAGTATATTGAGTTTAGATTTGCTTCAGGCACGGATAAACAAAACTTATGATCCATGTGAATAATAATCATTTACTAAATCTGCCCTTTGAAATTTCAGATTCTGCAATGTGAAGACATCACGCACTCCACCTCCTCCTGACCCAAATGAACCTGCCAATGTGGCTGAGGCCATTGCTTCATGGGGATTAGATTACATTGTGATCACTAGTGTTGACCGTGATGATTTACCTGATCAAGGAAGTGGTCATTTCACTGAGACAGTGCAGAAGTTGAAGGCATTGAAGCCAAATATACTCATAGAAGCACTGAGTAAGCGCTCCTTCTCTAAATACCTTGTTAACTTTCTTCCTAGACCAGAACCCCAAAAAGCTGTGAACATTTATATGGCTTCAGACTGTTTACTTTTTTGCCTCTGTGCTTGATCCGATTTGTAAGACAGTCTACAAAATTTCAATAAAGTTACTGCAATTAGGTTGATAAATGGCAACAGTCTGCCTTGTGCATATAAGTGGTGTTCCTTATTTTATTGGTACATCACTGAACAAACATTGCACATCTAGCGTCATTATAAGAAGTCCAACTTCTTGTCATCCATCCATACACATGCTTCTGTTCTTGTACTTCATCCTTTTGGTTCTTTCTCCTTCTCTCCCCTGCTCCCATCAGTTTGATGTGCTTCAATTTGATTTGATTATCTTCGGATTGTTAGTGGACCTTGGCTGTATGAGTGCCTGAATCTCATCTGTTAGCATTTATCCTTTTCTCATAGCCATGACAAGGGCATTAGAGCTCATGACATTATGACACTTTCTGGAGTATGAATTTCACATTTATTTTGGTCTGATCCTTCTGAGAATCTAGATTTCTGTTTGTAAGACATACGATTAAAGGTATTACCTCCTAGTTTTGGACCTTCAAATACAGTTACAAAAGCAGTCTATACCTTGTTGTAGCTTTCCCAATATTAAGCGGTCTAACGTTCATTTGGGTATCACAGAAGTTATTATAAAATGAGTCTACTGGGAAAATGTCATTTGAGTTGAATCTTTTTTTGTTCGTCTTTTTTGAAATGAGAGGAGCAGGAGCTGGTCACAAGATTTTGTCAAAGTCCTATAGACAAAGGATCTTGTTTGTTATGCTTTTCCTTCCATTATATAACTAATTAAATACATACAAATTATAGAAGTGTAACTTTTGTCCCTTTATTTTTCCTTTTATCCATCAGTTAAGAATACGTAATCAAGTGGTTTGGAGCCTTTGTTTAGTTTGCACTCTAGCTGCTCAAACAGGGGTTTTGGCAAGTGTAATGGTTCCCTTTGTCCAAGTGCTATTCTGGCAAGTGTAATGGTTCCTTTTGTTCAAGTGCTATTCTCAGTCATATTTACCTTCTTTCTAAAAGTTTATCAAAGAGAAGAAATAGTGAATGACATTTGACATTTGAATTTGTATAACACCAGCCTAATTTGTGTATCTGTTTATATGATCACATAGTCAAAGTCAAACAAAAAGGTTGTGATATTATCTGATTTCATCCTGCAGCTCCAGATTTTCGAGGTGATCCTGGGTGTGTAGAGAAAGTTGCAAAATCTGGATTAGATGTTTTTGCTCATAACATTGAAACTGTTGAAGAGCTTCAGAGTGTAGTACGAGATCATCGTGCTAACTTCAAGCAGTCCATGGACGTTCTGAAGATGGCCAAGGAGTATGCCCCTGCTGGGACATTGACAAAGACATCAATAATGTTGGGTTGTGGGGAAACCCCCGAACAAGTTGTTAGAACAATGGAAAAAGTGCGTGCGGCGGGTGTTGATGTAATGACATTTGGTCAGTACATGAGACCATCAAAGCGGCACATGCCTGTTACTGAATACATAACCCCCGAAGCCTTTGAGAATTATCAAGTTCTCGGCACACAAATGGTTTGTTTACTCCTCCCTTTTTATTATTTAATGTATCTTCCTGCATGTCATGTTCCTGAGTGGGTATTGGGTAATATAGTATATTGCTTGTGATGGAGATACTATATCACATCTAAAGAAAATATATATCTCAATGTCTAATCTGTTTTGAGGTTTGGATATTGTAAGTTTGCTAATATAGAGAAGGTTGAAATAAATTAGGTGAAGGCTAAAGCAGCATCATTGTATTAATTTGTCAGCCATTGCCCATTTGTTACAATATTGAGTAGTGGCAAATTTTCGGAGTCCTTGCTTTTTTTCTTTACATCTGTTTTTTTCAATGTTTGACAACTTATTTGAGACTACACAAAGGGAGCAATCTGGAGTTATTTTGGTGAGGGGGGGGGGGGGGGTGTGTGCTTATCAAATAGATTTACTTTTGAGAACCTCTTTCAATCTAGAGTCCTCATACTGGTTGAAGCAACAATGGGGCCTTTTCTTCAAACAGCTTCACATGAGATGTTTCTGTACTTCTCCCTTTAATTCTTTAATATCCATAAAGAAGTAGAGCATATTTGTTCTTTTTATCTTTAGATGTTCAGCTCCAAGCCTTTAATTATGTTTAGCTGTCATATTTGGTTAATGTTTGTTCCTCACAAGGACGAATGGTGGATGTAGTAGTGCTTGTGAGGAACGGGGAACCTTTATATTCAGGACAGGGTAGGATTGGCCTCCGTGGTGGACAAGATGAGGGAAGTGAGGCTGAGATGGTTCGGGTATGTTAGGAGGAGATGCACTGATGCCCAGTGACTTGCAATCTCGGACAACACAAAATTATGTTGACTTTACATTCTATTGCAGTTCATCTTTTGTTTTGGTGCAAGTACGAATTTTAATATCTCGTTTTGATTTTTAAAAAATATGACCGTATGTATTATTTCGAAGAAAAATTAGAAAGAACTTTGAGTGTTCAAATCTTTGATTTATAACAAGTCAATTCCGAGTTTCAAGTATTTAAACTAGTCTTACAGGTAATAGGTAAATCTGAGAATTACGTCTCTGGCTATCCTGCTCAGAATATATCATGGATTGGTTATTTTTCTTATTTCTGCATTTTATTTTGTCCAACTTCACTCAGCATCATCTAGCTTAATTGGAACTACTTTATTGTTACACGACATGGTCGTACTCGAAGCTCGGAATGTTGCTTCTTTACTATATTTTGATATCAAATGCAGCACCTAGTTAGTTGAGTAGTGTTAATAAACTACCTGGTGTTTCTGCAGGGATTTCGATATGTGGCTTCTGGCCCCATGGTTAGGTCATCCTACAAGGCAGGGGAATTCTATATTAAATCCATGATAGAATCTGATCGTGCAGCATCGTCGTCTTAGCTTCTGGTTTTGAGATGATTTTGTACCACAAACATGATGTTCACACAACATTTTTTGAGATTGAAAAGCTTAGTTAGCCATCTGACTCTTGTTTTCTGTTGGCCATGTTTCCTCTTAGAGAGAAAAAAAAAAGGTGGTGTAGGTATTCAAAAGTGTGATGGGCTATAATATTTTCTTCCTTATGTAAGCTGTTGTTATATCTAATAATCTCATGCAGTTGTACATTAACTTTATGTAATTATTCTTTCAATATTGATTTTACTTTGCAGAAAGCTGATTTTTTGCGATTTTATAGTTCAACTTGGTTGAAATTTACAACCGTTTAGGTTGGTAACGATAAGTATTCAATTGAACTATTTTAAACCATCAACCAAAAAGAAGTTTTTTCTCAAATGTACACAAACAAACAGTAACTTATTCATCAGTCTTTCTCAATTGAGGATCATGCAAAGTAACTCTAAAAAGAACTCGTTAGTTGCACATCAAATAGAAGTTGAACAATTCAAATCATGGAACAACTTCTCCAATCTCAAAAGAATGGATACTCTCTTATCAGGTTTGCAACTTCGTTTGCTGAGAGCACATTATCCGAATGATAGACTTATGCATTCGATAGGTACACATTTTAAGGGATTATTGTAATTAAAAAAATAGTAGAGATAAAAAGTAGATTACTCTTTTCACTATGTCATTTATGTAAGTTATACAAATATTTAACCAAATACGCTAAATAAATAAGGTGATATATGTAGCAATATAAATAATAAGTTGGTGTACTTGAGAGATTTCTTGTCACATGTAGCAAGTATTTGTGATTCTTATGGAGGAAAAAAAGAGAGCAAACTTTCATATATAACAAAAACAAAAATTATATTGTATGTTATAGCTATAGTTTGTAAATTTGTCCTCCATTGCAAATATAAATTATGTATATTTCACTATACATATACAAAAGAAAGCAATTGTATATAATTTGTTTCAGTTTCGGTATACATATACCAAAGATCAATTATAATTTGTGTTTGTATAAAACGAGAAAGAGAGTAACGCAAAAGAGAACTGGGCAGGGAAATATTTGTATTGTATAATCATAAGTGTATAAGACGAAAATATATGTATCTGCATGTGTATATATAATATTCTTTCGCTTTGAACAAACAGATATACAATTTATACATTTCGGTTTGTATAAGTGAGGGAGGCGAGAGAGAGACTAATGAGCGAGATCTAGGAGAGGGGAGAGAAGGGAACGACAATATATGTATATATACAATTTTCTCTCACTTTATACAAATAGAAGCGCATTTTATACATATGCATTTGTATAAAAGCGAGAGAGGTGATGGAGTGAACGAGAATGGCAAACGAGATTCACCAGGAGAGAGGCGAAATAGCAACAATTTTCTATGAGGTACAATTTAATCAAACTATGTTTATAACATTCAATTTGAATTAATAATTTACTACTTTATATACAATTTTCCTAAAAAAGAAGCTTTGAGAATATTATATAGAGACAAGTGAAGCCATGAGAACTAAAACACTAGAAGAAACAAAATAAACGTTTTGATTTGTAGGGTAACCATTAAGTCTCCTATTTAGAGAATTAATTATATCCTTTTGGTTAAAAAACAGGCCAAATCCTATGAGCAATACAGACGATTAAATCACGGGAGGTGGTACATTGTACGTACGAAATATAATTTGTTTTACCGTCCTCCTTCCTTTTTCATATCCTCCCTCCCTCGAGGGCACCTTCCGGCAACTTTTCACCTTCCCCCCGCCCCCCCTACCTATTACTAGTGTCCTTTTACCGTCCTCGCATCAGCTTATTCCCTCATTTATCTGAAGTATCACCATACCATACACATCCATTCTTCCATGTCATTTTGCGAAGTCGACATGTGGGGGGGAAAAAGTCAATTGAAATTGAACTAATAAAATACAGAAATTTAAATTGTGTTTCAGTACGAATTGGATTTATAAACATTACCTTATTCAAATAAAATTTGTTGGAGAAGGGTTTATACGTGATATATTTATATAAAGGGAAATTTAAATTGTATTTCAGTACGAATTGGATTTATAAACATTACCTTATTCTTGGAGAAGGGTTTATACGTGATATATTTATATAAAGGGTATTGTATAAGGTTTTATACCAACTTTTTCATTGTAATAAGAAAAATAAATTGTCTTCTTGTTTAGTTTAAAATTTGGAGAGTGTACTATCAAATCATATGGCTGGGTTGAACATGAGCCACATGGCTCGGAGTGGAGACACCGAGGTGAAATTAGTATGAAGAAAGGCGGTGTTCGGGTTAGCGAAGGTGGATCAATGGCTGAGAGACATCATGGTAAAACTTATACGGATAATGATGGTTCTGATGACAATCCATGGATAGGCGGTTGCATTCTTATGATGGCGCCAGGTTATTATGCTATTGATAATTTTAGAAAGTATTACAAACGTCAAAAGGAACGGGATATGAAGTTAAAAGTATTAAGAGAGGAAAATCAACAACGTGAAGATTGAATTTTGACTGAAAACGAAAGTTGTTTCCCTATCCATCCATATATGCATTCCACCCCACTAAGCGGTACACACTTAGATTAATCTCAATACAAAGAAACGCGCTTAGCGTAGTCCCTATGTTTGATTCAATAATTGATTTAAATTATATATTTTTAAATTGAAATAAAATCATAAAGTTCACAACTGAGTGAATAAGTAGTGTTCGTTATTTTATTGTTACATCATTACACATCTAAAGTCATAATAAGAAGTCCAACTTCTCGTTATCCATACACGTGCAACATAAGTATTAATTTTACGCGATGTTTGATTGTGTTTTTTTTTGTAATTTTATATAATTGATATCAATATAGTTTATGAAGGAATTCATGTAAGTTATGCGGGATAGAAGGTAGAATTAGTTATGTCATTATTAATTATACATGTACTCTCGACATCTCATTTTATATGTCATCTTTCGAATTTCAAGACAATTTTATCTTTGATCGTAAATTTTTCATAAATCTTTTAAACATATGGAATTATCATTTATTGTGACTCATAATATTTTTTTTAATGTAATTTACAAATATATGAATTACATTTCAAATAAATTAAAAATTCCACGTACAACTTTCCAGTCAAACTTAAATTGTTTGCCTCTATCAAAACATAAAAGTTAGAGAAAATATTAAAATAATAAATTACCCATTTACCCCTATTCATTTTTTTTAATCATCAAGTTTTGAAGCTTTACCAAACAATACACTTTTCTTAACATTGTTTTAAAAAAAGGGATAAATGCCCAAGTACCAGTACCCACCACCTACCCCCTCAACCTATGCCCCGAAATCTCAGAGACACACTTATACGATACTAAGGTCCTATTACCTTCCACCACCCCCTGAACTTATGTTATTAATAATTTATTACCTTTTTTCGACCTACTGGCACTATCTTGTGGGCCTGATGGTTGACTTTTTTTTAAAAACGATTGCCACGTAGGCTAAAAAGGGGTTGAAAATTACTTATAAAATAAGTTCAGGGGGGTAATAGGACATTCGTATAGTATAAGTGTGTCTCTGGGATTTCGAGCATAGGTTGAGGGGGTACTTGTGCATTATCCCTTAAAAAAAATATAAGAGCCGTTTTTCTTGTCATTTGGATTCCAAATGAAAATATTTTATTAATATTATAAATTGAATTGTAAATATTTTAACGGTAAATATGTTAATCATATATAAATGTTATATATTACTAATTAATTTCATATATTTAATTAACATGTAATATTATTTTGTTTAGAACTTAAATTTCTATCCAATTTATATATTTGGTATATTAAATATGTACAAACAATATATACAATATATTGATTGAATATTAACATCATATAAAATAAAATATTATATTATACTTGAAATATACTTGGACTGATTTTTTTTTTTCTTAGAGCTATGACATAAAAATATAATAGCAAAATGAAAATACAGTCTCAGTTAACATAGGAGGGAAAACCTTTTTTTTCTTTACGTTTTTTTAAAAGAGAGAATTTAATAGTTTGTTTACTTAGTTATTTGTAAGAAATATATATATTAATAACAACAAATTGATAGTTTGATAATCATATTACGATCTCTACATGACTAATAATACTACATGAACTAATATATGCTGATTAAACACCCAACATAAACTAAACTTTTTGCCATAACTAATACCTGTGACATCTTACTCTGCTAACTAAAATTTGGTCAAATCTACACTACACGAAAATAATTTTTAGCGTCAATAAAATTTTTTTCCAAACAATAATCTCTCCCAACTCATTTGGGCTTCTCTAATTCTTCAACTGGGAATTGAGAGGAAAAACAATGCAGAAATGAGATTGTATTTTGTCAAAAAAATTGCTGCTTCATTCATCACTCATGAGATGTTTATATACATGTGATTTAGATGAATCAATCAATCTATTAGAAAAAGAAAAAAATATCTAACTAACTAACTAATTAGTTAATCTAACTCTAACTACCAATAAATCTAACTAAAAGGGCCCCGTTTGAATGAGCCTTAATAACAGCAGCTTTAAAAAAAGTAAGTTTGCAAGTGCTTGAAACTTATTTTTAAAATAACAGTTATGTGTTTGGATAAAGTGCTGAAGTTGCCTATGCTAAATGTGAAAAGGGAAAAATGAAGAAATAGATGTTGGGTTAGTGTTGTATTTGAGATTGTATAAAAATATTAAGGGCCAAAAGATAAAAATGTGGTCACTTAAAAAGCTTATAAGCTAAAAAAAAAACCCTCGACCCCCAGCTTTTAACTTTTGGCTTTAAAATCCGTTTTTTTAACTTAAAGATAAGCTATTTTGAGTATTGCCAAACAACTAAATAAGTCAAAAATCAGCTTTTAAGTCAGTTTGATCAACTTTTAAGCTGAGTCAAACAGGCTCTAACTATGACATCACTAACTATAAAATGGAAACTAACTAACCAAATGAAATAATTAATACACATGCTTTAATTACGATTGTTAATAATTTTGGGGGGCAAAGAGCATATTCTACAATTTCTAATTGAACCTATTTTATATATTTTGTAAAAGGTGAGAGAAAAAACGACTTTTAAAAAAGTTGCTGTACTTTAATTTTGGCTCCACTTCTCAACGATGAAGAATCTTTTTTTTAAAAAAATAAACAAAATATACGTATTGTGCTTTTACGGGCAATCTATTTCTTACACCTTTTTTTCGAAAAGCATCCTCGAATTTGATTTCCTAATTAGACACATGAATATAATTCTTTATCGGATAATATCAATAAAAATTTAAATTAATCAATAAATTTTATTACAATATATAAATTTATATATTATGAATACCTTGTTGCAGAAAAGCGAAGGACACTTTCTTACCAAGATTTAAAAAACTTCCGTACATATTCATACTATATTATCTAATATAAAATTTACCGATTAACAACTACACACCACGTATTCTTCCTCAATAAACAATTGGGACACTCAATTTATTTCCCCAAACACATATTAGGAGGGACATGGCATAAACAATTAACTTAGGCCATTTACGTCATGATTTTAACTGGCAATTTAATTATCTTACACTTTTTGTTCAAATAAATTACTTATTAGCATATTCAACATTTCCATTCAAATACTAACTACTTAGCTATTAAGCAATTAACTTGGCCACCTAGAAGCCTTTTTTTTCTTGATTATCACTTATCAATTGATTGCTTTTAAATAGCGCGCCACCGTATATAAATTTTAGTTCAAAAGAAAATGGCATATATACCAATCAGAAAATTGATAATTAAATGAAAAATGAATTTCAAATTAAATAATGTCATTGAAAATAAGTGGACACATATTTAGTGATAATGATGCTAGTAACTAATGTCACAATCAATATATCTTGATCATTTCTACAAAATCATTCCACAAAACAATTTGAAGAGACATATTATTTAAGTAGAGAAGATAAAAGCTCTAACACAAAAGCTTGTAAAATGACACTGTTTATAAAATGCATTTCACGATCATAAATAGAAAAGTGATAATATTATATACAGTACAACTAATTAAGTTAGATATTACAAATTACTTGTTCAACTAATTATTACTTTAGTATTACTATGTATAGAAGTGACGGTAAGAGTTATAATTACATATATCACAAGTAAGTTAGATATTACAAATTGTGCAATTAATTATTGAGCAAACTTTCACGTATAGTAAATACAAAATTCATATTTGTATGTCATAACAAAATTTATATAATTGCGCTCCATAACAAACATAAATATGTATATTTCGTTATATATATATAAGAAAACAATTGTATAATTCGCTATTACATATATACAAAAGAAAGCAGTTGTATACAAATCAATTGTATAATTTGTATATGTAAAATGAGAAAGAAAGAAAGACAAAAGAAAATTGGGCAGGGAAATATTTGTATTTTATAATTATAAGTGTGTAGGACGAATATATATGTATTTACATGTGTATATACATTTTTCTCTCGCTTTATACAAACAGAAACACAATTTATATATTTCATTTCTATTTGTATAAGCGATAGAAGCCAGCGAGATCTGGGAGAAGAGAACGAAAATATATGTATATACACAATTTTTTTTGGCTTTATACAAACACAAACGCATCTTATACATTTGTTTTTGCATAAAAGTGAGAGAGGGAGAGTGGCGAGCGAGAGTTTGAGGGAGAGTGGTGACTGACAAACAGTTTGCCACAAGACACAATTAAATCAAAGTGTGGTTATTGCATTTAATTTGATTTATTAGTTTGTCATTATATACAATTTTCCTTTTAATTATTACAACACTATTATATGAAAATTCTAAGTTCTCTGTCTTACTTTTTTAATCTTGTTATCTATTTGAAAATTACACAATTAATATTATAAATCATAATAATTATCAATTTAATATATTTAAAAGACATAACAAATTTAGTTGGCTTACAAAATTCTATCGATAAACATAATATGAGACAAAAGAAATAACATATATTGTTTGAAAATGACGTAAAGAGTACTACATGTCATAATAATTAACGATTGAAAATATTTAAAATAAAACTAATTTTTTTTGACTCGACTGAAATGTAAGTTATGTAGAATGTATGTTGTGTACGTATCATGTGTATTATATGAATTAACATATGTATGGTATTTTGTATATTTGGTATAATGTACACATTTCTTTCATTTTTCGAAAAGAATGTTGCGGCCTGGGGGGAACCTTTACACCCACAACAGCCGCGCGGCACCCACACTTACCTCCTATGTGAGCGACCAACCAATCTAAACTAAAACCCTGCATTTCAATATAATATCAACAGAAATAATGTGGACGACTTAAACTCATTAATAAAAACCAATGCAAATTCAATAACTTTCTAAAATTTTCAACATCTGATTATTTCCCTTATTTCCCCCAAAATCGGGAAGTCATCACCACAAGAACCATCTATGATCAAACTTACTAACTAAGAGTATTCTAAATAAGCTAAATAACAAAGCTTAGTCCAAATCCAGAATAGGATGCCATCACAATAAACAATGAAGTTGTCTTACCCTCCAGCTGGTCAAGGTAAGGCTAGGTCGGTAGGTCGCAAGGCCTTGAGTTTTCTTAAAACTTTTCTCACATCATCACCATCAAATGGAACATCTGCTTAGTCCAATTCGTCATTTGAAGCAATAGAAAGAATCCTTTGACAATCGACGGTAGTACTGGCTAACCAACAAAGCTTTCTTATTTCTGACACATAGTAAGTCCCCTTCCCAATCTTCACTACTTTCGATCTTAGAAGGGATCCACCATCTTCCATCCTTGAACCCACGTTCCCCAAAATACCTGAATCTAGCCAAAACTCACACTTGAGAAGTTGGCAAAAGCTTTTTCCTCTCGCCTCAACAGTTCCCAACACAATTCTCAAATATCCTCAAGATGTTCTTCTTACCTGAGTATATCAGTATATCATCAATAAATAACGATCAACAAAGAGATCCATATATGGCTTAAAAAGCCCGTTCATCAAGCTCATGAAGCAGCAGGGGCATTCGTTCGTCCAAAGACAATTACCCAGAATTCATAATGGCCCATACCTAGTTCGACAAAGCAGTCTTTGGCACATCTGCTGCACTGTTTCAATTGATGATAACCAGACCTCAAGTCAATCTTAAAGAAGACACCAAACCTTGTAACTGGTCGACAATCATCATGCGAGAAGGGATAACCTGTTTTAACAGTTACTTTATTTAGTTGGCGGTAAATCTATGCCATCCGAGACTTCCCACTTTCTCTTTCACAAACAAAACAGAGCCCCCCAAGGGGATGCACTTGGTCTAATGAGCCTTTGCTCAACAACTCTTGAAGTTGAGCCTTTAACCTTCCCTTAACTAGCAGGAGCCATTTCTATAAGGGGGTCATAGAAATGGGGGCGAGTACCCGGTTTCAAATCGATGCAGAAGTCAATATCTTCTATCCGTTGCATACCAGGAAGGTCTGTCAGGAAACACATCTAAAAAACTCGCGGACTATCGAAACCGAACTGACAATGAAGGTAACTTGGGGTAGTTCAATCCCGGAGGTGTGCCAAGAAAGCTAACCAACCTTCCTAACCATTCTCTTAGCACGAAAAGGAGACGATACGACCGGAATTGGAAGTGTAGTCACCCTCCCACACTAACGGATTTTGTCCCAAGGCTTGGCTACAACGTCCCAAGTTTTAGCATTACACTCCAAGATTTGCAAAATTTTTGGGAGAAAGCCAAGTCATGACCCAGAATTTACATCGAAATCAACCATTTTCTAAGATACCAAGTCAACATGAGTATTGCTTTGCTCCCCACAAAAGTCACCAGACAAGAACCTATATACCTTTTCAACTATCACAGACTCACCCACCGGAGTAGAAACACGAATAGGCATGTCTCATCATCAATGTCAATTAATACAAGTAGCAAATGAGGAAGATATCCTATTAACATGTGGAGCCAGGATCAAATCATACAGAAGCCAATGCAATCACAACCAACAGATTACCTGATAACAGCATCTATGCTCCGCTTCATACCGCCCAGGAAAGCGGAACAATGGGCCCTATCACCTATCTGCCCGTTGCCCCTACCCATGTTGTGCTGTAGTGACCTCCAGTTTGCCGTTTACCCCCCGGCCCCACCCCCGTCCGTTTTTGGTGACACCATAAATACCTCGTCCACTCGCTTCTCCAGATACGACCTCTACCATGACGCACCTTACCTCTAGCTATTGGGGGTCTATAACTCGTTTTGGACATTCCTCCTAATATGTCCAGTCTCCCCACATCCATAACACCCTCCCTGGAGTCCACGCATAGTGTCTCTCAGAAAGTGTTGACCACGGTCCTGAGTTGGACCCCACTACAGTCTGTATGAAGAGAATTGGTCGGGACTGAGTAACCTCCGAACCCTGTCCTCTAGAGTAAGAATATGAAACTCACCTCCCTTTCTAACCTTTTTTGATTTCGATGCCATGGTGAAGTCATCTGGTTTTCCACTCCTTCCCACCTCTATCACGAAGTCTACCACTTCTTGAAAGGATTTTGGGGCCGTATCCCCTACCTGTAAGTCTGAAATTCGTAATTCTGACCCTCAACCCCTTCACAAAACGGCGAACCCGCTCTTGTGGACTGAACATGTTGGTGGCAATACCTGGATAATGCGCGATACTTAGCCTCATAGCAATAACCGACATCATACTTGCTCTAGGCTCAAGAATCATCTCTTTTCCTATCCCTCCAAGTCCAGGGAATATACTTCTTCATAAACAAGCGAGAAATGATGCCCCAAGTCATAGTTTGGTGCCTCTGTTGGTTGACACTCACAATGTGACCGCCACCAACATTTTTGGCGTTCCTGAAAATTGAATAGTCACAAACTCAACACCAACCGTTCCACTAGACCCATCTTGTGTAGTAGCTCATGATCAATCAACCATAAAATCGTAGGCATCCTCAAAATTCAAGCACCCTTGAAGACTGGAGTTTTTCAATTTCAAGAACTTACTGAAAGTTCATGCTGATCATTGTCATATAGGCCCTGTGGTCGACGGGAAACGTGCCTATTTCCATGAGGCATCCATGCGGGGAGCCATAGTAGCCTGTCTTTTGTACCTCCGGATCTGAGGTGCTGGTGCAGAAAACAACTGTAGGTGTTCTTTGCCAAGATCAATACCCGCTAAGAATAAGCAAACAAGGAAACCTGATTGATCATCTCTGGGGTAGGTGTGGGTTGGCAATCCTTCATATCTGTACTTGTTCATCTTCCCCCTTCCTCACCCTCTCCTTACCACTCTTCTCAGTCTGTGGAGGAGTCCATCGCCCTACGTACCAGATGGGCTAGGTGCTCGTCCTCTTCCTCTAGAGGACGTCCTCCCCACCCACGGCCCTCTTTCCCGCCTCTTGTCACTACTTCTCTCTGAGCTAAGCCCCCAGTGCCTGGCTCAGACGCTCCCTGTCCCGCCGTGCTGGTGTTGACGTAGTCGTTGCTCTATTTTCTAACCATCTGCGAAATTCAGTGAAAATGGTCGATACCAATTTTTATCACCTAGATACCAATTGGATCAGTATAGCCACTAAAGAAAGAAAGAATGGAATTTTCCTAATTCTTTATCCTCCAAAGAAAGTAAGGCGTCCCCCTACCCTAACGTTCCTTAAGACTCTACTAGACCCTGTTCTTGTGTGATGAGACCAACGAACCTAATATGCTCTGACACCAAGTTTGTCAACGACCCAAAAACTGGCCGCGATTGCACCGGCCATCCCACCTTCCCTCCTATGTGAGCGAACCAACCATCTAAAAACCCTGACATTTTAATATATATCAAAAAAGTAATTGCGGAAAGACTTAAACTCATTATAAAACCAATTCAATAACTTCAAAATTCAACATCTATTATTTCCCCAAAATCCTGGAAGTCATCACCACAAGACATCTATGAGCAATTACTAAATCTAAGAGTATTCTAGAAGCTAAATACAAAACTAGTCCATGCTCGGGACTTCAATGCATCAGACATTAGGAAGAAGATCCCATTCCAAGCTAGAAAGCGTTTAGCTCACCTGAAATCCGGTGTAATGAAGACTGGCTAGAGTTGCGGTGAGTTGAAGACGACGTATGTTTGCTTCCCTCCACATATAACAAAGAAATAAACATACAAGTAGGGGTCATTACAAAACACGAGTCTGGTAGGTATATCGGCCAACTCAAATAGAACATTATTATCAAATAGTTCCATAAATCAACTAACAATACTCAACATGTACAACACACGTTTCTATACTCATTAATAAACAACCGCCAAGTTCACACCCATTATGACTCAATCCTCAATTCCATATCCTTGGAATAGGTTCATTAGATTGGGTATATTAACATCTTTCAAGATTCATTATGTGTATTCCTCTTGTGTCGGTACGTGACACTCCCGAGTCCCCTAATTCACGTGGTCGGTTCGTGACACAACCCGTGTCCACTAATGCTAATGTGTCGGTTTCGTGACACCCGAGTCCCCAATTCACGTGTCGTTCGTGACACGATCCCCTAATCTCATCAATTTTAGTTTCATCAAGCTCAATCCTTCTCTTTATACCAAGGGCATCATAAATTCTCATTACCAAGGTAGATTAGATTTCTTTCAAGATTAAGATCAAAGCTTCATCATGCTTCTTTTATCACAATTGTATATCCAAATTCATACAAGCATACGATTAAGCAATATTGAAGGGTTTAGCAATACACCCGAATACATATCATGTCGCTATTAAGAGTTTACTACGAATAGCTGAAAACATAACCTACCTCCACCGAAGAATTGTTGATCAAGCAAGCAAATTCCCTCCCCAAAGCTTTGTTCCCTCTTCGTTTTCTCTCCCCTTTTCTCGTCCCGATTCTCTCTCTCTCTTTGTCTTTCTATTTTTCTTATTCAAACCCTCTTTCTTTTAAAAACCCTAATTAGCATATAAGTTAAGTATCAAGATGGCAATAATAAACCACTACTATAACTTAAAGTTACCCCTCTTTTAATAACCTCCCAGTTAATTAGACCTTATTAACATTAACCCACTACTTTAATAATTAAAGCAGAAATAGTCCAACAACGCACCTTAAATTACTTACCAGAATCCGGACCCCGCCTGGGATTACCAAGCCTGTGACGGCCCGCGCACCTGCGACGTCCGTCTGCTTCTCCTGTCACAGAGGTTCAAGACTGAATTTACGGAATGGCCTGTTGGGCGGGTCGTCGTGTCCACGACGTCCTCCTGCCATTCCGTCGTGACGTTTCGAGAGTCGATCTCCAGTACCTCAATTTTTCAGATTCTAAGTGTTTTGGATCGAGACCGCCCACCGACGTCCGCGTGCCATGGACGTTTTCGTCGTGGGGTCCGTCGACTCCGCAGTTTTTTTCCAGAAATAAAATCTCTGTCTGCTTCCAAACGACTACAGCGGTCGTACAAAATCCATTCTTACTAAGGACAATATACTACTAACTTTTGGGCACGCAAATGGTTTATTTACTCAAAATTTCGTCACTTGATACAATTGTTGAAAACGCAAAAGGATCACCTCTAAAATACCATAACCACAATTGTTTGTGTAAACTGTTGAATACCAAGTGATACAATCATAAAAAACAAAAAAGAATAAGGCATTTGTAAAACAACATTTTGTTGTTGTGTGTAGTATTCAATTAATCCCTTAGGCATAAGTGCTGTACAGATCATGAGGTGGATGGACACAGTTGAAACCATTTCCAGCTTTCTGCACAGCAAAAACTTACCAATTAGACTTTGACAATTACTTCACATCATTGAATTAGAAACAGTTAAATAATACAATAAATAAGCAAACTTACCTTTTATTACTTATTTTGGTTGCTGAAGTTGGATGAATTTATTGATAAGTTCTTTTCTACGCACATTGAACCAGTGTAGGACTCGTTTTTCCCTAACATTATTTTCAGCATTTTGCTGTTTTTCCTCCATCTCTATTGATTGACAAAGACCTAATCCGACACAGCAGAGCACTACCTCAGGTGCGTATTTGCCCAAATTCTCAGCAATTTGATCAGTGTATTGACATTGAACCTCTTTACCTCGGGTTGGTATTGATAGTTCGATACACCTTTGGTGCTTTTGTTGGTTCTGTAAACTTCTGCAGGTCTTTTCTTAATGATTGAACAACAACAAAAAAAAAAAAAATACAACAAAAATTATCAGATTTTTGTGATACATAAAAACAGAAAGTTAAAAACACAAAAATTTCACAACTGAATTAAAACATTATTTTCAACAACAAATTGATTTAGGTGACCATTTCTATTCAAGATTCACAAAAATAGAACAAAAAGATCAGATCTTTTTGCTACTCAAAACCAGAAAGTTCACAGCAAATTTTTTTTCCCCGTAATTCAAGAACTAAATCAAAACACATTTTGAACAACAAAATAGTATACGTGATCATTTCTATTCAAGATTCACAAAAATACAACAAAAAGATCAGATCTTTTTGCTACTCAAAACCAGAAAGTTCACAGCAGAAGAAATTCATAATTTAAGAAGTAAATAAAAAAGTATTTCACATTATGTTAAACCTGATTCACTTTCTTCAGTATTTTTCTCAAAGGAGGTGTAATGATTTGTTGAATGAATTTTGCTCGTGTGCTTTGAAGTGTTCTAAGACATATTGCAACGTCTTTGGATTCATGATTAAACTTTTTTTCTTAAGAACTTTCTTTATTCGGTGTTTTTTAAGAGAAATTCTTTGTGCGAAGTGGTTTATCATAATAGCTCTAGTTAGTCTTCTATATATAATAATAGAGTGTTAACTGCTTACTCTATAACTGTCTTTATTTTCATAATATCTAGGGTAACTTTCATATATTATGAATTTAAAATAATTTAATTATGGGCAACTTTCACATATAGCAAATAAAAAATTCATATTTGTATGCTATAACAAAGTTTACATAACTGCGCTCCATAGCAAACATAAAACTATATAATTCACTATACATATACAATTATATAATTCGCTGGCCTAAATTGTATAATTCGCTGGCTTAAATTGTATAATTCATTGGCCTCTTTCGCTCAATTATAATAATTTGTTTTTGCTACGAGTTTGAATCGAATTAAAATGTATGTATATTGCTAATTATAGTGTATGTAAGAAGATATTGTTTTCCTTTTCCCTGTTTCATTGTTTTTCTCGTTTTATACAAAACAGAAATATAATATATATACACTCTGTTGTATAAAGCTAGAGAAAATTTGAATTCACTGCAATTGTAATCGCAATTGTATATTTCTTTGGCCTTTTCTCTGCAATATTTTGAAGTAAAATGTTGGTAATTGTATAATTACGTGTATTACACGAAGATATATATTTTGCATGGTATATACAATTTTCTCTTGCTTTATACATACAGAAACAGAATATACACTTCTTGTGTATAAAGCGAGAGAGGCGAGCGAGAATGGAGAGTGGCGACGCAGATTTTGGGAGAGAGCCCTGGCAGATGTTAGCTAAAGTTTGCTATGGAGCCCATTACATCAAACCCTAGCTATTCCCATTTGATTTAGGTATTAGGTTGCCATTAGTCCGGTACAATTTTTCCCTTTAATTACTCTACTACTTATAGTTTGAAATTACCATTTGTAGTTAAGCTGTTAATATTGGCTATCCTACCTACCCCATCCGGGCTTTTGACATTTTCGGGGAGACCGGCTAACCCATAAGGTTGTGAACATTTTACGAGTCAATACCGGGCTAGCCCATTTTTTGGGGTGGGCCAGAAAATGTATCGGCGGCCCCAGCCCATCATAGCCGGCTACGTGCTTGCCGGTGCCAGCCCCTTTTAAAATTATATTTTTTATAATTACTTAATTAAATTATAATTATAATTTAAAAATATTATCATAAATATTGACAAACAATAGTACAATTATATATGTCCTTCATTTGTTGCACTTAATGGAGTTTGAATCTTAATCTTCCAATTTGCCTCATTAAGTGTTTTGTTTTTAAAGAAACCGGATCTTAATTATTTAGATTCGGGTTATTAAGTTTCGATCTTGTTTGATTTCTTATAAGCCTCTTAATGGGGCCCTGGATATTCTGAATGAATTAAAATCTGTACCACACCCTTCCACATTCAGCTAAAAAATAAGACTCTTAATCCTTAATTCAACTAAATCACAACACTCATAAAAAGTTATTTTCTTATTTAATTACATGCTTTCCCTTATAATTTCTGTATCATATTACTTCAGATACATCTTTTACTTTCATAAATAATAATATATTTGAAATGATAAGCCCTCCCCTTATAATAATATTAGCATGATTTTAATTACAATGCTGCCTTTATACTTTCTTTATTCCATATTACTTAATATACATCTTTTACTTTCCTTTCATAAATTAATCAATATATTTGAATTAATAGAGGCAATCCTATCCCATTTTGAAATTATAATATTTAGGCACTAGATTTTAAAAAAAATAAGAAATATTATTTATTTGTGATCATACAATAATAAATTTCTATCATAAAATAACATAACACATTTTCCTAAACTATAATATTTATTACTTCTAATAAACTATTTTAAATTGCATTATATAGATTCTCAAAGTATTTGAGTGCAAAAAATAGTCATATTAAATGATGTAACTTGATGTTGAGTTCTTAAAGATAAATCATATTACCACATTGTTACGTAAAAAATGTTCAATTTATTTTATATGAAAAAACTATTTTACTAACAAGGTTTGATAATATTTTATTGATATACCTTAAATTTCATATGTACAATTCATATACTGAAAACAAGACTGTTCCAAATAATTTAGTGTTCAGTTCAGAGACAAATTTTAAATTCAGATTTTTATTCAGATTTACATAATCTGAGCTTAATGCACATCTTAAATTACAATGCGTACTCAATCAGACGTCTTAATCTTAATGGACACTAATGAAGACCTTAATGTCACTACTTGTTAATCAAATTCACAAATAAAATTATCTTTATAATATTTAGGGTAAAATGCCCAAGTACCACCCTCAAGAGTATGACCGAAATTCCCAAGACAACAACCTTACTCAGGTAGTATACCCCCCCTGAATTTAATTTTTTTGTTGTAATTTTCTGTAACCTTTTGACTACGTGGCATCCAATATCCTGACGCACCTCAATTGGCGTGGAGTCACAATAGATGCCACATAAGACAAAGGTGGTTATAAATTACAAAAAAAAAAAGTTCAGGGGATAATAATAGGACCTTCAGTTTAGTTAAGGTGTGTCTCTGAGATTTTGGTCATAGTCTAGGAGGTACTTGTGCATTTTCCTTGATACTTATTAATTATTTTTTCAACTAAAGTATAAATATCTAAATAGAAATATTAACCTAATTGTTTTGATTTCGGACTCTCTTTATTTTTAAACTAGTGAATTTGATCGCGCTATGCGCGATTTTACATTTTTTATATAAATTGTATTTATATTTTCTAAATAACATTTACGACAAATCATACTTTACATTTCATATTATTTCTTTAAAAGATCTTTAATTTATATATAGTTATAATCACTTAAAAATTTCTTATCTTTCTATATACTTGTTTGTAATAAACTTATATGAAAGAAAAATATATGTTTCTTAATAGAAGTAGAGAAAGAAATAATTTCCTCAATAATTTTTGTATATATTTTGAGCATATATATAAAATCGTTTTTAAACTTTTTTTTTAAAAAAAAAAAAATGAAGAAACACAAAACATATACAAAATATACTTATCAACAAAAAAGAAAGAGGAAAGAAAAGATAAATAACACAAAAGTATATTTGGCATATCGATTTTCTGAAATGCGACGAACTGAATCATCAAGAAAAAGAAATTTGAAGAAAAACATCCTTATACTATTTTTTAAAAAATAAACCAACAACTATTATAAATTATCTCACAAATTTAAAAAGTATTGAATTTGACAATTGTTATATGTATTGAGCTTGTGTTCTTTTAGGATGTTAGCCTCTCATCCTCTATTAGAACTGATTTATCATTATGCGTGTATTTCCATTTAATGTAGTATATATTGTGACTAATGGTGATTGACATGATTTGGTACAATAAAAAAAGTACAAATGTGGTATGAAATATTTTTAACTTCACTGCAACGATATATTTGTAATAAAAAAAGTTAAGTTTTGTCCCTATTGTTAAATTTCAATGATAATAAAAGTAGCTCTCAAAATTACAGTGTGTCAATTAAGAAGTTAGAAAATGTTTAGGATTTGTAGAGTTAGAGTATATACATTGATCCCATTTTATTTGTTTCTTATCTTTTGTTTGAGAGTTAAATTAAATGAACTTTCATCCATATTTTATTTGATATGTATTTTTTAAAATCATATAATGTGGAGAAACATTGAATCCTTTATAGTATTTTTCGTACAATTTCAAAATATTATTTATATTTTAATTCTAAATAGTGAATTATCTAATTCAATTTGAGCGTTGAAATAGTTAAAAATTACCAGAAAAAAAGGTAAATATGATTAGTAACAAATGAACGGAAAGAGCAGTAATTACTTTAGCAATTCGACTCGAGGTAGAGGTTATAGGTCGAATATATGGAGACTCATGTGTAGATTATAAACACATGATATCCAAAAATTTTCAAATATTGAGTAAGAAATATTTTAATAAGAGATTTCAAAGTTAGTTCTCACCAAAAGAATACATCAATGATTAGTATTGAAATATAGTATGAGACTCCTTGATTTATCAAAATATCAAAGATTTGAATGTTGAGTAAGAATAATAAAGAAATTATTAACTAGTTCTCAATCAAAACAGTACATACCTTAATTGGAATAAGAATGATCATTAAGTTGTACAAAATAGAAATTGAATATCACATGATCTCACGATAAAGTATGAGAGATGCAAATTTTAAAAATAAAATACTGTTAAATCTGCAAAAGTTAAAAAATTGATATTATTCCTTGGAGTTATAACACTAACTATCCCAATTTAGGATAAAATAATATTATAAAAATATAAAGAATATATTGTTTAACAAACTTAAAACCTATACACATTTTTTTTTTACTTTTTGTGTGTGTAAAATTAGACATTTTAACTTTAGCATAACCGCAACGACTCTTGCAAAGTGAAGCTCCAATCACAAAAAAATAATAAGGAATATAAAGAACATAAAGAAACACCTAATAAGCCATTAAATAGATGAAATTGTTTATTTAATTGGATTATGATTTATGGATCAATATTCACCATGAAAAATGAGCAAAACGAGGGTAAAAATGTAAATTTAAAATTGTTATCAATATTTAGTGTTAAATAAAATGGACTTTGATCTTTATAAAGGGTAATGTAAGTGATGTATTAATTTGTAGGTTTTAAATAAATTATATAAAGTAAAAAAAATTAAGAAAATGTCAAAAAAAAATGCGAAAATAAATAAATGTCATTCTTGACTTTAGAAGCAGCCACATCACCTCTCCTACGATAAAAAATTATAAGAAGAAAGCTGAAAAACAGAAAATCAAATAACACATTGTAGTTACTTTTGTATATATCAGTTAATAGAGAAAAAAAAAGTTTTATATTAAATTCTGAATGAACTTGAAATAACAGACTACTTAAAAAAATAACAAAAAAATCTTAAGCACTTCAACTTATATATTATAATAAAATTAGGGAATCAGCAACATTAAACTTGTTACTCAGCAAGTGAGGATTAAAAAACAGCTTATTTAGTCTCGAATCGTGATTAATTTTGCGCTCTCTAACATGCTCCTTTAACATATACCTGCAAAATAAGAAGTTCGACTCCATATGTTGAACCAATCGCACATTGTAAAAACTGCAATGAGACATTGAAAGAAACCATTCAAACAAAAATATTTAAACCATAATATCCTAAATCATTGAGATGATAGCATTTTGTCATATGTCTAACAAACTACTTACAAAAAAAATAAAAAAAGTCTTAAGCACTGCAAACTAATATATATAAACTTAGGGAAGCAACATGAAACTTGTGACTTCATCCTGTGGACGATTTAAAACATTTCCTTTAGTCCTCGAATCATGATTATCTTGCGCTTCTTCTAACATGCTCCTTTGACATATTTACCTGCAAAATAAGAAGTTCGACTCCATATGTTGGAACCAATCATATTATAAAAAATGAAAATGAAAAATTTAAAAAAAAAAACATTCAAATTTTTTTTTAACCATAATATCCTAAATAATGAGATGATAACAATTTTGTCATATACATTGTATTTGGATACTGATATAGTGATTGATAAAGTCACTAGAGATTCAAATTACAAGAAGATAAAAATCATTTTTATTTTGTAGAGTAGCCCTTTAGGGGGAGTAGTATTAGAGGATAATAATAGTCTTTTGAGTTTCATAAAACTGATTTTTTTTTTAATGAGAAATAATAAAGAAAGAGTTAGAGGGAGAGGTATAATTTTAAAAATAAAATTTTAAAGTGATTTTTAACCTAGAATATAAATAAAGAATAATTGTTTAAAAAATTGAAAAAAAGATAAATACGAATGGTGGCATTGAGATTGAGATTTGCCAATCACCTAATCTTTTATCTTTCTAAAGTTGATTAAATATAATTTTTTTAAAAAAACTAATAAAAATAAAAGTATAATTATAAAAAAAATAAAAACTAAAAAATTTATAATATATAAACTTAAATAATATGTACGAAAAGGAATTAGGGAAATAAATATTATAAAAAATAATGCGTTTACGTTTTGAGGCAATATGTAGCCTTTGGATTCCTTAATTTTAAAGAAGGTGCAATTATCGTTAAATAAACTCATTAATAGTAAAATCTATATAAATAAGATTATGGTGTAGAAATAATTTTAAAAAAGCCCTATTTTTAAAAGAAGAAAATAATATATTGTTCTGATCATTGAGGCATGCCACTAGGCAGAATCAAAGATCTCATTTATGATAGAATATCTCTAATATATAATATAGATATCTAGCTAGAGAGATATAGATATAATATAATCAAATATAGAATTTTATATTATATATATTTTTTAATAATTTTATGGCCCACGGGATGGCCCTACCGATATTGCATGCCACCAAATTAGCAGGCTTATTAGGCCGGCTAGGCTAAAAAGGTTCTTTCCTTAAATGGGGCTCAAAAATCTTTAGCTCAGCTCCTATTAAATCCGGGTTAGCCAGGCGGCCCAACGGGCCGAGCCCATCATTGACGGCTCTATTCGTAGTGTAAGATCCAAAACTAAATAAATAAAATAAAGGACTTAAGGTGATTTAAGTTTATTAATTAAAAAATCTGAAATTTAAGGGCATAATAGTCCTTTCACGATTAATTAAAATAAATCAGGATTTGTATTTAATCTAATTTTAAAATTCATATTTGACTAAGTCTTGATTTAGGTCTCCTAATCATATAGTAACACTCTATTCTCTGCACGTTATCCAATCTCGTCTCACATTGGTTTCTGCCAAAAAAAAAATTTTAAGAACTGAAAATACATCAAGAGTTAATCACACTTGAAGAATTCACAAAATTTTAAGTAAAAGAAAAAGTAATCCAAGTCAAGGCTAAGAGAGGTTCGTCGAGAAGGTGTACGTTTTGAAGTAAAATTGGGAGTGGTGGGAGAGTTTGCGGGCAAACAACATCAGCATTTGAACATCGATTAAGGTTATGTTCCTCTTCTCTCTTGGTCCCTTTACCCAACCGATAACCACATTAACGGCCTTCATGAATATTCATTCCGCCCAACCATTAGACTGTTTCCCGTTCCTGCATTGTCCATGGTCAACATAGCTCCCATTGCCAATCATAGGTTGGTTTATGTTGCAAACAGTGGAAGGAAAACTACGGATTAAACGTGTTTTCATGATGTTAGGTGTTTAATTATGTTTTGGAATTATGTGAATTTATGTTAATGTTCCGAAAATGTAACTACGTGTGTATGTGGTCAGTTGCCGGGCGCTATTTGTCCATTGTTAGGACGTGTGAAAATGACATGATAGTAAGTTCTTTATATTTCATGTACAAATGTTGATGTAATGTGATGTTCATATGAGTTGAAATGTGGCTGGATTTGAGGATAATGTCTTGGCAATATGAATAAATTGAAGACGCCACCTAATAACGTTCTAAATGCATACGAAAATTCTCCTATCGAACTAGGTTGTGTAACTTGAACAGAGAAAAAAGGGATGCTGAAAATTAAAAGAAAATTTTCAGCTTCTATGGATGAATTTCGTGTCAGCAAAGAGGGTTCAAAATGGTTGAAAAAAAAATAAATTAAAGCCAAGAGGTGAGGTCATGGAGGATTGAATCGTGGACCACACCATGTTAAAAACCATGCAAATATGAAGTATAAAGAATAAAAATGTGGAGGGGTGGGGATTGACCCACAACCTTTTTAATGGAATGAGAGAAGTGAGGAGAAAATAAGAGAAATAAATGTGGGGAGAAAGAAGTGGGGATTGAACCCACAAAACTCTTGATAGGTGGAGAAAGTTAAGAACAATTAATAAAAGAAAAAAATAATAAGCTTGTGATGAGGAACACCACAAACTCCCTTGCCTTAAAACGAAAACCTGCAATTATCAAAGTTTAAAATAAGATTAAGTGTTGTTCAAGGAATTCGAAATCGGGTTCCACGTGCCAAGCCGTTTGACACAAAAGTCATACGTAAACAAATATTTTGAATGATGCCTCTAAAGATCAAAATAAACATCTTGGCATATATAACAAGAGGCATAAGTCTTGTACTAAATAATCTTAGGAAGAGCTGATCACTTTTTAAACGAACTATGAATGAAGCATTATGGCTGTATGTAATAGGACAATTAAGCTAACATCGTTTTCAAAAATAAAGGAACCTAAGATGTACTTAGTGAAATGATGAATCTAGGAGGGTTTTAAGTCCGAGTGGAAGATTACCACTAAAATGGCACAGTGCATTGGCATATGATGAGATGAATTATATGAAATGAATAAATGAACATTACGTAATTAAGATCGGTGAGTAGAACTATGAAAAACAAAGGGTATAATAATGAAGAATTGATGATAATCATGAGGTGAGAATAATGTATATGATGGAGAGCAATCTTCAAATGAGCCCTAAGTAAATATTACCAATACGTACTCACAATTGAGAGTGTAAGATAATGAACGAGACCGTTCTTTAGGACACTCTAATGAAAATGTGGGTTTTAAAACACTTACAGAATATGATGAGATACAAGTCTCATGACATATGAATGATAATCAGAAGAAACTATGTGTTATATGTTATGTGTTATATATAGATATCATGTGTTGTGTTGCATACGATAATTATAATTGAGCCTGTAAATATCATGGATAACTTTCAATTCAATTTGGCAAGTCACTGGCCTTGACTTCCAAAAATAATTGGTCATTAGGAAAGGAGCTATTCTTTTTCATGCATTGTCCCTTGGTGTGTGATTGAATATAACCCTACTTAGTACAAGGGCTGTACTAATTCCATACAAACATTCCTTTTAGGTGCAGGCACAAGCGGCCGGTATTTAGACTACAGGTTTTTGGTTGCAGCTATTTCGCGACGTTAGCATTCATCGTATATTAGTGTAGTTTGGTAGGTCCTCATGCTTTCGAGGATGCTACTGTTACATTTTCTTAGCGTAGTTTTAGAGTTGAGCTAGTGGGCATTGTTCCACTAGCGTTCTTTCCTGTTTGGTTCAGACTTTATTGGTTGCTATTTGGCTGATATACAATAATACTTAATGGAATTATTTCTTGCAGTTGCTATCTCTTAAATGTTAGATGGTTAGATGATGAACGATTACGTGAAATATTAAGATGTTTAGCAAGTATAATTAAAGAATCAAAAATTGTCAAATTTTCCTCTAAAATTAACCTATGTAAAGTAAGAATGACGTAATTAGGCTTGTTTGCGACCTCTGAGAGGTCAACGACGCCGGTCTCGTCTGGGTTCTAGATTCCGGTCGTGACACGTAGCTACATGTTATATGGAGGAGATATGCGAGCTATACTGGAAGAGAGAGGATAGAGGCGAGAGAGAGGAGAAAAGAATGAGAGAAAAGTGAATTGTATATGAATATTGGCTAGATAATTGTATATTGTACATATGTATTTGTATATATGGAAAGCAAGAGTGGAAGATGGAGGAGAGAGGCAAGCGAGATTGGGAATGGAAGGAGAGAGGTGAGCGAGAGAGGGCAGAAAGTGGGAGAGAGGTGAATTGTATAAGTATATAATTGTATATGATAATCGTCTTTTGACGAGGACTTTTTTACTACACAAGACGAACTATATAATTAAAGTGTAGATTCTTCACAAAGCATAAGTAGGATATAGTTGAGATTCTTATTTTGTTATCGTCTTCTTGATCCATTTTGGTAAAGGTGAAGTGGAGAACTATGGAGGGAGTAGATACACATCATATAGAAGAGATGGTTGGGAAGTTATATTTAAAGCATATCTTGTTCAATTAGAGATCGCTTTTTCTATTCTTCCTTCTCTATCTGTCTAGAAGAGAAGAATCAAATCATTTCTTTTCAACTAACGGGTGCTAAAAAAATTTCTATGTGGTATAAATCAATGAAAGTAGCTCTGTTAAGAAAAAACAAAATGGGACTCGACTAGTAGATGGATCGTGCTCAAAGGATAAATTTCCCGAATTAGAAGGTATGTGGGAAAAGGGTAATGTGTTTGTAATAGAGGGGGGGGGAAAAAGGCTCTTGGGGAAGCATCGGTATGCAAAAAATACTGGGATGGGATGATCTAATAAAGGTTTTAACAAAAAAATAGATGGGTCAAGAACCTTCAATCTACACCAAGAGAAAGAGAGTAACACAAAAGAGAGCTGTGCAGGAGAATATTTGTATTGTATAATTATAAGTGTATAAGACAAAAATATATATATTTGCATGTGTATATATAATTTTATCTCGCTTCATACAAACATATAAGCAATTTATACATTTCAGTTTGTATAAGCGAGGGAGGCGTGGGAGAGACAGATGAGCGAGATCTTGGAGAGAGGAGAGAAGGGAACGACAATATATGTATATATACAATTTTCTGTCGCTTTATACAAATAGAAGCGCATTTTATACATATGCATTTGAATAAAAGCGAGAGAGGCGAGAAAGTGAACGAGAGCGGCAAACGAGATTTGAGAGAGGCGAAATAGCAACAATTTTCTATGAGTTTTGGTAAATTTAAAAAATCTAATCTCTTAATAGATAAACTCTAGTTAATGATTTTGTATAAATTTTATTTACTAAAAAAAGATGTGAGTAGTTTTATTTAAAATTCCAGAATATTATCTAATATACAGAGTAATACGTTTTTCTATGGTTTCATTTGAACCTAAATTCTATATTTTTAAATTAAATAAGTGGTGTTCGTTATTTTATTGTTACATCATTACACATCTAGAGTCATAATAAGAAGTTCAACTTCTCGTTATCCATACATGTATTAATTTTATGTGATGTTTGGTCATGTTTTTTTAATAATTATATATAATTAATATCAATATAATTTATGAAGGAATTAATATAAGTTTGTGCGGGATAAAAGGTAAAATTAGTTATGTCGGTATTAGTTATACATGTACTTTTGCCGTTTTATTTTATATGTCACCTTTCGAATTTCAAGAGTAAAATAATTTTATCTTTGACCTAAAATTTCTCATAGATCTTTTAGACTTTTGAAATTATCATTTATTGTGACTCATAATATTTTTTTTAATGTAATTTACAAATATATATATTTTGTTTCAAATAGATTGAAGATTTCACATACAAATTTTCAGTCAAACTTAAATTGTTGCCTCTCAAAACATTAAAGTCAACGAGAATATTTAAAAAGAGGGAGAATTTATATTTGTTTACTTTTTTTATTTGTAAAATATATATATTAATTACAACAAATTGAATAGTTGATAATTCATGTATTATGATCTCTTCATGACTAAATAATACCTACATGACTAATATCCGAATGACTAAACCCAACATTACTAAACTTTGCATAACTAATATCTGCACATCTAAATCCTGCATAACTAATATCTGCATAACTCTAACACTACAACAAAAACAACTTTTAGCGGCAATAAGTATTGACATTAATAAAGAGCGCTAAAGTCTTTACCGACATTATTTAAATGTCATTAGAACCATGTCACTAAAAACTTTAGAGACATATACAAAGAATGTTAATTGCCGGTACAAAAGTACATATTTAGCGACAATTAAAAATTAAATTACCGCTAATAATCAATTTTTAATGTAATATAATCAGTAACCAAATGACCCCTAACTTAATGTAATTATTCTGTCAATATTGATTTTACTTTGCTATTCATAAAACATTGGAAAACTTAATTTAATTTGTCGATATTGCCTAATTTTTCATGCAAGGAGGATTTCTTAGGCTATTATTGTTTTCGCTCGATATGATATTTGATTAAATCTAAATTCGTGCATTTCACGACACATATTTGGGGAAGTGACATGTAAGTTTTTGGCATTCCACACTCTTGTTTCTTAATCTGTATTTACTTGAATGATGCTATAAATCTTCATCAAAGTGCTTATTTTTTTATAATTGAACAAAAGCGAGTCTGAATGGGGAAGTGACATGTAAGTTTTTGGCATTCCACACTCTTGTTTCTTTTCTTAATTTGGCCAATTCAATCTTTCTATGAAACGGTTTTACAATATCATTATTGTGGTTGTCAATTTGTCAATGGAAATCTATTTGAATTGAGTAGTAGTTGTCAAATGGAATATTGGAATTGATATTTAAAAAAGCAAATTTGCTTTTGGGGGTAAACTAGTAACCTAGTGGGGGATTGTGGACCCTTAAAAATTGTATGTAACAGTAGTAATTATATCCCAAAAGAGAGACAAAAAAAATCCTCATGAAATAAATAATGCTTGCAAAATAACTTTTTACCGCAACTGTTTTAATTTATATGACTCATTTTTTATATAGTTAATTTTAAAAGATAATAATATAATTTTGAACTTCTCATTTTATCAATAAAATAATTTATAATCATAAAAATTATTTATAAATTTATTTTAAATCACAAATTTTAAAAAATATTTCGTATTAAATTAAATTATGTCGAAGATAACTAACTTTTGAAGTCATTAAATTGTGTGTAATTAACAGTATCTGTGAACCACCGCTATGTTAGGCTCTAAATTATCATTCAAAAAATATAATAAAGACTATACATAATTAGGGGACCCCTCAAAATCTAGCATTCAATTCAAATCAAATCAGTCCAAAAGTTAAAATTATAAAATTGTCTTTAAAAAATTAATGTTTTTCTCTTATATATTATATCAGATATACCGAACTTATGGAGCTTTTTGTTTTTTCATGATTTCCCTACAATGATACCATTAACCTAACCTTTTTCCACCTTTTATTAACCTTATTTTTTAATTAAGCCTTAATAGACTTTTTAATCCTTGTTGCTTTAACTAGCATTTAATGAATGAAAGCTGGAAAACATGTTGTAGGTAAATAACTTCACGAATACCATAAGATATCTTTTACTATAAAAGAATAAATAATGATAACTTTTTAATATGAAGTTCTAAACGCTCTCATACTGGTTTGTATCGTTTGATTGAAATTAAATTTATATTTTAAATTTTAAACTTATCAATCATTAAAAGATAATTTTTAATAAATAAAATTTTGTGTGTTCAAAACCTTTTGATTGCTAAATTTACCAAAACATATAGATCATTATGTAACAAAATCTTTTGCTCCCGTTTAGAACGATAGTAGAATATTTTCATTAAAGAAATAAACACAAATAAAAGTCTAATATAATATATACATAAAAAATAATTTATATTATATATAAATAAAATAATTTTCTATCAAAAAAATTCGAATAAATACCTTAATCGTACCTGACTCTACAATTTACAACACAACAAACATCTCCTGCCCATTCAAAAAGTCTTTCATTCAAACCAAGCCCCACATACATAACATCAAAATAAAGAACAAAGCATGAGCCAAAAGTATTACCAGGCCCCTGCCTGCCTCCACAAAATTGAAGGGGTCAAAAGTAAAATATTTTTCTTTATAATTCAAATAATCATAAGATAAAAGTGAAGTAATTTCTTGATTATTTATGTGATATTTCTATTGAAGTCTTATTAAATTTGAATCGCGCAATATAAAATCAGTAAAGTGTTATTATCCTTTAGCGATAATAAAAAACTAAAATCAGGACAGAGGGATCATTAAACAACCTTCTAACATGAATAAAATTGCTCTAAAAAATGTGACTTCATTAAAAAAAGATTTAACATTATCTTTATTTTATTTTATAAATATTCAACGTGTTTATAAATAAAAATCAAATAAAAAATTGATCACCTCTAATATATAATTTTGAAGTTCATAAATATTTATAATTTAACCAAGAATTTTATTCTTAATATTTTTAAAATATATTTGTTTCGCCTTTTCTTTACAAAAGATACTACTCCATTAAATTTGTTTTATTTCTTATAAAATTTTAAAAAAATATTTTAAATAAGTACTTTTTCATAACTTTTTACCAACCACTTATATTACTTGTTATCAATTATCAATGTCAATATTTCTATTAAAATTATTAATTGTTTATTTAATCAATACTTATAACAACTCTTTACAATCAACTAATCTAAACAGACCTTTAGTCAATTTCTATTGTAAATTATTTTCATTTAATTAAATAATAATATTAGTGATATGAGTACAACTAAACTTTTGCTAATTTCAACTATTTATTTAAAAAATTATTAAAAAAATAAAAAAGTGAAAAAAGTAAAGTAAGAGGACCTTTTTTTTTGTTGCCTCTATATTTGGCCTTTCTTGTCTACTGTCTTACTATACGTTTATTCAATTTCTTTCACTAAAGTTTCAATTTTTCTAAAATGGGCTGCTGTTTTAGCTCCACCAGAAAACGCCACCGCATGTCGCCGCCGTGTTCCGCCGTGAAAGGCCGAGATCCACCACCATTGGAGGAAGAAACTGTCAAAGAAGTTCTTTCTGAAACACCCATTCCCAAACCCCACCACCCCTCACCACCAAAAGTCCTAATCGACGACAAAGTAGCTGACTTTCCTCAAGTCAAAGTTGAATCGACGGCTGTCGTTAAACCCAGAGATGAAATCAAGTTTGAATCAGCTGTTGTTGTTAAACCCAGAGATGAAATGAAGTTTGAATCTACGGTTGTGATGAAACCGGAAGTATCTGAAGAGCCTTCGGAGATGTGTAGCTTTACTGAAAGCTATTCCACGACGGCGACGGCGACGGAGAAGAGAGAGGAAGATGGGGAAGTGACACAGAGGTCACCGATTAGAGTACATAGGAAGAGGCAAAACACTGGAGATCTCAATGGAGTTAGAGAGAGAAGTTTTCGGTCTCAGACGGGAAGATCGGCGCCGTCGCCGGAGAAAAGAAGGTCGCCGGCTTCGTCAAGGGGAGTACAGGGGAGGGGAATGCCGCAACAAAGGCGTAATGTGGGACCCCCAAATGGACCTCGACGAGGTCCCAGCGAAAATGGGCTTCGGCGGTCAAATTCTCCGGCGAAACGTGGAACGGTGGATGCACGTCAGAATGTGAGAAACAGAAGTCCGGCGGCGCGTGAAGCAGAAAAACCTGGTAATCAATCGCCGGCGAGAAACGCCGAGAACGAGGGAAGTAGTAGTAAAACTGAAAAACCCAAACAAGAAGTTTCGCCGGCAACCGGCGAGTCACTTGAAAATCCTCTGGTTTCTATGGAATGCTTCATTTTTCTGTAGGCTAAAGGAAGAAGAAGACAAAAACGTCGTCGTTTAAGACTTTAAAGGAGGTGTATTTCACTATTTTGGTAAACTATGGGGTGGAAAATTTCAAATTTTGTAAATATAAGGTACTAACTTGATATTACTCTCAAGTGTGACATATTTGATTTTTGTTCAAAAATAATTATTTGTCATGATTTTTACTTGTTTCATAAGTCTTTCATGTCATGATATAATTGATACAAGTAACTATTAATTAACTTGAAGATAAAATAAGAACAAAAAATTATGTTAATTTGGGGATGTTATAATAGGTTGTTGAATTGAACTTATTCATACATATCTTTGAAATAGTGAATATAAAATTAATATTTATCAGCTTTTTTACTTATTTTTTTTCATCATATATCTATGAAAATATTGAATTTTAATGGAATTTGTATAATGTAAATTGTAATACTACCAAGTAGTATAATGTTAGGGTCGTTTGTTTCTTTGATTGAGATGAGATATTCAAGAATTAAATTTTTATTATGTTTGATTGACGACCATTTGTTAAAATCTAATCCTTATACAGTTTCATCAAATTTGAGATTATATATTTTATCTTAAGTTCTAGGAGGGTTAAATTACTCAAGAATTATGGTTGCGGGATAATTAAAGTTACGTATCAAATGACCCCTTAGAGTATTAAAAAAGTTAAGAGGTTAAGTATGGATTCAACAAAACCTAACAATTTAATGAGTAATTTTCGTTGATAGTCATCCTGGTTTTTAAAAGAAATAGAAAAAATATTAATAATAAATTAAAAAATGTGACATGGCACCCTATTAGGAGAAAATAACGTATTTTTTGTGTCAAGTACAGTTTGAGAAAAATAGATAAAGTTTGGTAATATTATAATCCTAAAACAAACATAAGTGATATTTCTGGGTAATTTTTCAAACATGAATGACTGACTATCTAGGAAAATTATTCCAAATTAATTAAACTATGCTTATATTAGAATTCAGTTGCGAAATTTGATATAGCTAGCTATCGACTATGTTAAAGTCAAAAATTTTAGCTCCCCCCTTAACTTGCTAAGGGGCATGTGTGGATGTGAAAAAGAAATAAAGTGTTCTTTTGGTGTTAGTGAAAGGTTATTGAGATTGTCATCTAAATGGAGATTTGTGAATATGCAGCTTCTTTTCTCTTCTTGGGATGAACTCTTTTTCATTTTTCTATTCAACCTTGTTTAGTTGAGCTTACAAGAACATGCCTGTTGTATTTTGGTGTACTAATTTTTCTTGATAAAATTGCATTTCTTGTTTATTATTTTTTAATATAATATGCTTTGAATATTGCATTTTTTGCATGCTCATGCATAAAATCTTGTAAGATATGTAATGGGAAGAAAACATTAACTTGGTGTTGCAAAAAGGACAAGAAAATAATAGGTCAACACTACATTGTCGTCAATTGATCCAATTATTTTGCTATGTCATCCTGGTAGGGTATGATAAGGTCCGACTAATTCAAATTCGAATTGTGTTAAATTTAATCAAGAAATTTTTTTATTTAAACGTAATGAATCCTATTCATATCATCATAGTTTTTAGACATAATATACAAATATGTCCTTTAACTTGATATCATTTTATATTTATGTCCTTTAACTTTGAGCATGTACAAGTAAACACTTAAATTTATATAAAGTTAAACAAGCAGATACATAAGTCCATTATGCACGTAGGAAACTACTTAAGATACAAATTTTCATGTAAATATGTGTGTATATTTGTTCAATTCTATACTTGTTTAACTATCTATTTATGTACATCTAAAATTAAAGAACATAAATATCATCCGAACCAAATTAAAAAATAAATTTATGTATTTTTATCTAATTTTTATTGTCTCATTTGATCCAATTGTTGTTTAGTGGAAAAAGGACATAGTTATTGTTTAGTGTCTTTGTCCACATGAATGAAGTTGTAGGCCACTTCAATAAATGGTGATTCCCATTGGATCGTCTGATATTCTTGAAATAAATTTTACAAATTCAAAATTTTAATTTCGTCACGAAAAAAAAAAAGTAAATTTCATCATATATTGGTGAAAGAATTAAAGGGAACAGTTCCTTCCACTACTAGTAATCCACACGCTTCACAAAACCCAATGAAACAGTACTTCTCCATGAAATTTGAAATGGACAAGAGGGAAGAAGAAAATTATTTCCGCCTTTATCATAATATACATATTAATTCATGTATAAAATTTAAAAATAAGAATAAAATATGAAAAATAAATTATATTTTATCTTGATACAGTAAAGTATACAAAAAGAATTTTTTTAATATAGTAAATAAGTAAAAATAAACGATAAAGTGTATGATGTAGTACTAATTTTTACCCCTTAGTTGATATTATATTTTGGAATAATGCGTGCTTTCATCTAAGGCCAAAAATTGTGGAGCAAATTTTGAAGTGGCGGTTGTTATAAGAATAAGAATATTTAAAAACATTTGCTTTTGTAAGACTTTGAAGTAATTGTGCCATAATTGAACGTTTTTACGTATATAAATATTACTTTAAGAAAAAAAGAAAATTTCACATATTAACTACTTAAAAAATAATTATTACTTCTCCAAGCTATAGTTTGATAATTACATTTTGTCGCTACATGTTTTGGAGGAGAAAGGCGAGCGAGAGACTGGGAGAGAGAGAGGAGAGAGACGAGGAGAGGAGACCGAGTGGGAGAGAAGGAAAGAGAAAGGTGATTGATATGTATATGTTAGATAATTGTATAATTATACAGAGGTATGTGTATAATATGGACAAGAGAGATTTTGGGGAAGGGGGAGGGGGGGGGGGGGAAAAGGGAGAGGGAGGAGAGAGGCGAGCGACGAGAGGGCACAGAGAGAGTGGGAGATAGGTGAATGTATATGTAGCTCGGTAAAAAATTGGATATGATCCATATTTATTTGTATAATCCCTGGCGAATATACATATACAAACATGACTAATTATACACAACTCGAAGTCAGCCCACGTAATTAATGTATAATGTTAATCGCGAGTGATAATTATAACAAACTATAACTATGATGAGTAATTAAATAATATAAGTTTGCTTAGCCGCATAATTTTCTTAAAAAATAAATTTATTATCAAACGTATATTCATTTTTCTCTCTAGACTTGTTTTTTTTATTCATACAATCCCGATATTTTTCCGCTAGCAAAATTCAATTAATGATCCACTATACGCATTACGTTTCATTAATTTTACATACATGAACAATATATATCTAGATCTACAATTAATTTTTTTGAAACAAAGTATATATATATAGATATATATATCATTCGTTAATTTCTTTATACTCGACTCAAATAAGTTCTTATTCTATTTATATATATAACTATATTTTCTTCAAAATTCTCTTAAAAAAAAGTAAATTAATCAATTCTAAGAACACAACAATGACTACAAAGTTCCTTCTCTCCTTCTTCCTCTATTGGTTCAAAAGCTCTCCAACCATTACCAATTGCTGACGTGTCAAACACGTGTACTTCAGTCATCACTCATCATCGATGTTTCGCCAGCTGGCATCCTGTATCCAGCTAAGAAGTAGAGCTGAGTCCCAATAGGTGCCATTGTACAAAATATTCTTTGCATAGGTGGCGACTTTGCCAACGTGTCATCTGACGTGGATATTGGTGAATTCGAGCCATCCACTATATTCCATATATTTAAATTTTCATCATAGGCTTCAATATGTCCTTTCCATGCCTTTAAACAATCACCTGAACTGAATAATTTTCCATCAACATTTACTATTTGATTAGGTGGAACATCTAGGTCCCACATTCTTGCCACGTACTCCCAGTTTTGCTGACGTGGATTATACAGCTCAGCTGAACTTCTTTCCATGATATATGGTCCTTGGCTGTCACTATTTCCTCTTTTAGCAAATCCTCCCACCACATAAATTTTACCTATTAAGAAAAATCGAAACATAATGAGTCAGTGGTTTATCGAAAATCGGCTTTCTATCTTATACAAAGTAAGAATAACTAAGATCTGTATATATATACTACACTTTTTCAGATTCCATCTATTAGATCACACACGTATATTTGATTTTGTAAATATTTCTTAGCATAATATTAATATGCCCTTTAACTTGGTTTTAACTAACATTTATGTCATTCAATTTTAGGAAGTAGACACTTAAACTTGTATAAATTGAAAAAGTAGACACATGTACATACATGGAATGATACATGTAAGATAAAACGTAGGACATAAAATTGTCATGTTGGACGAATATGTCTATCTGTTCAATTTTATACGAGTTTAAAAGTCTATTTGCATACATAAATGTAAGTTGAGGCCAAGTTAAATGATACGTTTATGTATTATACGTCGTATTTCTTAGGGATAATGCACAAATACCTCCTCAACCTATGCCCCAAATCTCAGGACACTTATACTATACTAAGGTCTTATTACCTCCTGAACTTATTTTATCAATAGTTTTCTACCTCTTTTCGGCCTACGTGACACTATCTTGTGGGCCCAACGTTGGTTGACTTTTTCTTTTAAGTTAGTACCACGTAGGCCGAAAATGGGTAGAAAAATACTTATAAAATATGTATTATGCCTATTTCTTGTATCGTAAGTTTATAAGTCCTTGGTAAGAAGAAAATCATGTTGGGAGCGCCACTCCCAAATAAATTCTACAGTGCACGATCTGAATACAATTGAAGCTCCAATGAGGACTTCGAACACCAAATACCAGATGTGTAACAAAATAAAAAGCTTATGTGAAAAATTAGTCAACATTACCTTGCCATGCCACAGCAACAGACTTATACCTCAAAGTACTCATATTTGGTAATGATTCCCATTTATCTTTTACAGGATCATAAATCTCAGCAGAAGAAGTACCTTCAGCACAATCCAAGATTGTTTGTCCACCCGCAACAAAAATTTTACCATCTTTACAAGTACACGCAAAATTATACCTAGGTGTAATTAAACGTGCACAAGTTGACCAAGTATCCACACGCGTATCATATTTAAACACTGAAGAACGTACACCTCCTAGCCTCGTTTCTTGAACATAATTATCGTCAAGTCCATCACCAAAAGCTTTATAATAATGTCGTCCTCCTATTACATAAATTGTTTCGCCAATGGAAACCATTGCAAGCTTTTATCACTTGATTCTCGAGAAGGCCTGGAATTGTAGTGAGTCGATGCCAGGAATTTGTTGAAGGGTGGTAACATGATATCCAATTCGACATGTTCATGTTAGGAGTATAGTCTTTTCCACAAAAAGAGGCGTAAATTCGATAATATTGATCATCATTTTCTTGAGATAATCGATTAGGGTTTCGTGATGGAGATGAAATCGAACCCATGTTAATTAATAATAAACGTATATTTGGTTATTTTTCTTGGAAGAAGGGGAGCTTTTTAAGTGTGACATTGGTTAAAATATATATGAAAGAGCCAACGCAAAATACCAAAAAATTGTTGCATTGTTTTAGTTTATTCCAATGAACTTCTTGTTGCTATGGATGGTAATTAACGTATAATATATGCTTTGCAATTCATCTCTATTAGAAAGTTAAAAGCCTTAGATTAGTTCTAGGTTTTTTAGTTAGTGCTACACCTTGATATTTTCAATAGCACAAGGAGAGTTTATAGTAATTTTATTCATGGTTTTCTATCCACGGAAATTAGTATATGAGATATGAATAATAATCTCGAGAACAGATTTTATTTCATGTTTGTTTTGGATATAAGTTAATTTCGGAATAACTTGTTATACTAATCCCATGAAATATGCTTTCATTGTATTTTGTACCAAAAGATGAATTAAATAGTTTAGGTAAATCTTCTTGTTTCTAAGTTTATTTAATTATATATTAGTTTTCGTCATATTTTAGTTTTTGGTTTATGGAATTGTCATTTGCTCAAAAAATGGAGTGAAATCGCAAAGGAATATGATTATAGTTACATATATGACTTATTATATACAATTTTTTTAAAAAAATCATTTTATTTTTAAATATTGTGTCCAGTCAAATACCTTTACATAAATTGATACTAACTCTCTAGAAACATATTAAAATTATGAAACTACACTCGATTTGTCTCTGTAAAATAACTTTATCGCGAAATAATGTATACAAAACTCAAAAATTATGTATATTAGCTTCATTTTGGAAATAAGAAGTTGCAAGATTAATTTCTGTCCTCTTAGATGCAGAAAGTCTGCTAATTTACGTCGATTATCTCATATAGAACATTTGTTTAGTAAATGTCCCTATTTAATTTTTCTCTACTTATGGGATTCTTTTTGGAAAAATTATGTAACGAGTCAAATTTTTTAACATATTTATTAAAAACAACTACGTACAATATAAAATGTAATTATTGTAAAGAATAATATGTAACTTTATTATTTTTTAACGCCATTTTTAGAAGAACTAAGAAACTGTTTTGTATGTTTACATTTTCTTTGCTATAAAGCAGCCTCATAGCAAACTAAAATATATATATTTTTAATAAATATTGAAAGTATAGCTAAGAGATTAGAATAAAGAAAAAAAAATAATAAATAAATGTGCCTGTAAATTGACTTCAAAGTACGTTTATGCTTTTTTCAACTTTGGAGTGTGCCACAATAGAACACTTAAATTTTGTTAAAGCTGAACAAATAGCCACACATACTCCTACATGTCATCCTAAATGTATTTTTTGTCTACGGTATTGGCCATGTATGATTATGTGTTTATTATTTACAAGTCTGGGATAGGAGTTAAAGTCCAGTCGTGTCTGTTTGTGCATTATGAACGTTGGAGGTCAAAGTTAAAATGGAAGTCAACTTAGAGTCCAATATATATAGAACTAATACATAAAATATGACGGTTTTTTTTAACTGGGTTTCGAAATCACATTATGCCCTTCAATTTTGGATATGCACGAGTAGGCACTTAAACTTGTATAAAGTTGAACAAATAGACATATGGCACATGTGTCTTACATGTCATTCTATATGTCATTTTTCATCCTATGTGGTGTCCTAAGTGTATTTTGCCATGTAGGACTCATGTGTTTATTTATTTAAAAGTTGGATAGTTAAAGTGTCTGTTTGTTCATTATAAAATTGAAGATCAAAATTAAAATTTAAAGTCAAATTTAGGATCCAATATATGTATTATGCCAAAAAAATGTACTTTTGCTTTTTACTATTTGACCCAATCCACGTTGCTCGAGCCTACGTGCTATCAAATCACAGGTTAGGTCGGGCCGAGAGCAAAAATGTTAAACTTAGAAAGCACAAACATTATATTATTTTGGGATTTTTTTTCTTCAAAATGTCAATATAAAATTCCTTATGTCTTAAATTATATTGTCCTTTCTACTTGCCGGTCTTTTTTGATATATATTAGGGGATACGATAGAAGTGGTTGGTTTTAAAATCCAAGTTATTTAAACTACAAATAAAAATATATCACATAAATTAAGATATCACGAATCGTGAATACATAATCACCACATTATTCTAATTTACTACCCATAAGCTGTGCTATAAAACCTCTTAATGGTACAAACATTAAGGATATTTAGTAGCACTTTGTTGCTAGTGCATCTAGGGGTTTTGAACTGACTCAATGCAGCCCCATTTCCTATGAAAGATTCCAATATTTTCTTGAAAGTGCCTCTCTCTACAATGCATAACTCTAATGGACCAATGGATTTTGTTCTTCTTGAAACAACATAACCATGATCTACAAACGAAGCATCCATATCTCTACAACACTCATCGAGTAACTTTTCATCGATTTCCCCTTTGATTTCCCAATAAATCACATAGTGACCCGGTTGCTTTGTCACGTTTGCATGGCTAGTGAAATCTACTAGTTCGGCTCGTCTTGTGCCCTTGCTTAGTATTCGTGAGCCTCTCTCCACTACTAATTGGAGATCTTTTTCAGTGTTCTTATCGATGTTTATTGTTAATATCAGATTTCTCCTGCATATGAAGTTGAGTTTAGGGGTTTTCTTGTAAAAACCATCCACTTCTACCACATCCCCTAATCTATATCTATAAAGACCTGCAAGTAGAAATAGTATAATATAATTTAATAAATAGGAATTAGTTATATATAAAATGAGTTGTTAATATGTCAACATGACCAATTTTATAATTTTTTCCCTACTTAGTATCTGACTAAATTCAGATTCAAGCCGTAAAGGTGTTAAGACACCTAGTACCCAAGGGGACTCTAATTTCACAAGTAAACAAGAAATTTTAAATTTTGAATCTCATATGTATGGAGATATTTACATGCATGTAGTACCAAAATTGACAAAATTAATATATTTTATGTACCTGTAAAAGTTGTTAGGACGATTTCATATTGTTGTCCACTCTTGACTTGACACAAGGGCACCGGATTACCTTCTATGTAATCATCATTTGTTGAATTAATATTTCCATTTTGGTAATTATAATTTGACTTGTGTTTATAAAGGGGTATAAACTCAAAGTAAGAAAAAGTTGGTACAACTGCAAAAGCAACTTTTTCTGGTGGATTAGATGGATCCACATTAACTCCAATCCAACTCTCAGTGGATCCATAATCAGCACTCACTAGAGGTAATTCCCCAGCATAATGTCTTAATTTTGTTAAATATGGCATCATTGATCCTGTCATTATTGAGTAAACATATTTAGCATTTGGCAATAATTTTGGGATTATGCTAAACCAATCTGCCTTTTCTAGCTCCACACAAATTGATTCAATTCTTGAAGCCAACTCTGGATTAGGCTGAGTGATACCTGTTGAAGACATGATGAAGTAATTAAAAAATGTAGTATTATTTTTAGATTAACAGTTTTAGTTTTTAGATGACGTAATAATGCATATATATATACTTTAGTATTCATATAAGATCTTAATAATTAACTCTCATTGTCGCTCATTAATAAAATGAATTTTTACGTGCATAGGGGAAAAGATTTAAATAATTAAAAATGTATTTTTTTCTAACAGTATAAGCTTATAGATGATAAGATAGGATCATATATCTACACTTCAATATTGATATCAAAGCAGGCTAGGAATCTTCTGTTCAAGTCTCCCTGCCACTCATTATTAAAAGAATATTACGTACTAAGCCAAAGAAGAAAGAGTGTAGCACGTGAAGAGGTGCACTTTGAAGACATATATATAATGAAGTAAATGAAAATGTATTTTTTTTCAACAAGTTCAAGCTTTTAGATAAGATGTCAACATGCTATAACATTACAAACTAATTATTGATCTTTCGTTCAAATCTCAAAGTCACTCGTTATATTTAAAAAAAAAAGATTTTTTACGTGTTATGTGAAGGTCGAGGGTGTACGTGTACAACAAATAACAAAAAATATTAAAAATACACCCTCTAAACTTTTAGATGAGATAATAACAATACCTGACACGGATTTTCGGACTTTATCTATGTCGATTCTTGAGCTAAGACTACCTTCCCTAATGTCATGGCACAATTCCTTCCACATTTCTTCAAATGATCTAAATGCTTCAACTATGCTATAAGCAAAAGCTGATGTAACAAATTCAACTTCATGTGAAAAATATAAGCCAAGAAGGAGGTGACAATATGTTGATTGTTTATAATCTCCACATGAAATAACTTCTTGAGGACTACAAGTGAATGACTTTGTTTGTTGTTGTTTAATCTTGAATTCATCACTAGCATAATAGTGTGTTGTGGCTGTTCCTACTATTATTCCTCCTTTTATTTTACATTGTTTGCTGCTATATATAAATTCAAGAATTCTTCCTCCTCTTCTTATTGGATATATCCTGTGACACCCCACCATGCAAAATTAAGACAAAAATCAGTAAAATTTAAGAATAATTAACTCATGATGAAAAGGTTTTGTTTGGTCAAATTTTCAAAATCTACTTCGGGTTAGATCAATATATTAAAAGTGTTTATGTAGATAAGTTATTATTTTCACGCTCGGAAAAACAGTTTCTGCTAGTACTCAAAATATTTATGTTTTGCCTATAAGCTTGACCAAACATCTTAATTCTCTAATATAAACACTTATGCCAATATTAGAACAACAATTTACGCTTAACCAAAAATTTCCAAATTAAAAATGTTCGTATTTTTTAGCTTTCCAAAAATTAGTTTTTGTTTCGATAACACTTATTTTTAATTTCACTAAAACTTAAAAATCTCCAAAATTTGTAAAAAAATAAATAAATCATACCTTGATCTATATGCTGCTGCCAACTTGAAAATCTGAAGAGTAGTTTGAGAGCTATGGTGTGTAAAGGGCACAAATTTTTGTCTTCCATCTGTGGTTCCTGAACTAAACATAGTTCCCACAACAAATAAAATATCATTAAAACAAACACTCCACTTTTATTTGAAAAAAATAATTACTCATTAGTGAAAAAAACAAATTAGTAGCAGCCAAATTATTAAGGCACAAAAATAGGCTCCATAATTAAAGTAAACATGTATAAACTAAGGGAAACAAAAATACTATTAAATTTTTTTTATTAGCTACGAACTTCGTTGCTAAATTGCTCTTAGCCAACAATTTTGTGATAATCCATCGTTGAATAAGATTAATGACGAATTTTGTTGTTAAACTACAAAAAAAAAAAATGTCCGTTTGCTAATTCATGTTACTTGTTTTTCTTTTGAGGGGTAGAGGGGTATATAGTGTTATTGCAAGCTCCACCAATAAGGTAAAGGTGTAGACAACTTTGTAACTGAGCTATACACCGCATTATAGAAAAAAAGTGTGGACAACTCTACATGAGCTCCATTATAGAGAGAAGGTGCGGAAAACTGTAATTGAGCTACACGCTCCATTATAGAAAGAAGGTACGAATAACTGTAACTGAGCCACAAGCTCCATTATAGAAAGAAGGTGCGGACAACTTTGCAACTGAGCTACACGCTCCATTATAGAAAGAAGGTGCGGACAACTCTGCAACTGAGCTACACGCTCCATTATAGAAAGAAGATGTGGAAAACTCTACAATTGAGCTACACGCTCTATTATAGAAAGAATGTATGGATAACTCTCCAACTGAGCTACACACCCACCGTAGAAAGCGCGATTTCAAAGGAAAGGTGAACAAATTTTATTTTATTTTAAAAAAAAAAAAAGAAACCCTCACCTTAATGATAGATTTGTAATGGGTTGTTGAGTGAGTAGAGGAGTTGTATCTCCATCAGCAATTCTCTTTGTAAAAGGCTCAATATCTGCATGAGAAGCAAGAGGGACTAAAGAAGCATAAATTGACTCCAATAAATTTTCATCAATTTCTTCAATTTTAATATCTCCAATCCATTTCTTAAGATACTCCACACCATGATTCATTTCAAGAATTCGCCGAAGCGTCCGCCGTTGAACAACGGCGGAATCTTCGGCGACTTCATCGAACCATCCTATGATGTCAGTTTCTATTTTATCCTTACAATTAATATTCGTCATATTTTGCTAGGCCAAGGGTGGCATGCAGCCAACAGGAAGAAATTGTATATATGTAATGTAATGTAATGTTGTTAGAAAAAATAATAAAACTATATACTATATAATATAATGTTGTTGTTGTTGGGAAATGATTTGCATTATTTGTTTGGCTTTTTATAAATTGACTACACATGACTCGACAACTGTTTATATTAGAATTATTTAGAAGCTAGCTGTCAACATCAAAGTTTTAAAGTCTCACTTATATTGGAAAATTATACTTACTTCATTTATAAAAATGATATTACTTAGGTTTCACTTTTTTAAGATATAGTTTTGATTGGACACTAAATTCAATAATAAAGAGTTGAAGATTTGTATATTACTATAACTATAAATATAAAAACTTCTTATTAATGAAAATATAACAATATGCTATTCTTTTCTAAATGAACTAATAACGAAATGAGGGTGTGCATGGGATAATGAAAAACGTATATATAGTTGATATTAAATCTTTTTTACTTCAATTTATATTTACTTTTTTTATAATCTGAATCATCTTATTAGTTGAAATCTTGTTTCTATTTTCATCATCGGTTAAGGACATTAAATTAACTTATAGTTTTACCTACAGAGTTTATCAGAATCCAATAATTTTGATTTTGATCTTATTTATATATGTATTAATAAATAATTTATTCAAACTCCGATAATCTACCTTTTCTAGAATTATTAATACAAACATATATAGGGTATCAAGTTGCTGCATTATGCAGCCCACATGCATTATGAAATATCATTTTTGTAAGCATTATTGTGATTTGATGATCCAAAAATAGAGCAACCCCGTATCTCTTTTAAAAGAAATGTGTACGAATTCTTTATGGACCATAGAATTTATCTTTCATCAGATTTCTTTTAGGAATTCGATGGAGATAAGAGTATCTATAGTAGATATGATGTAGGGACCAAGAATCATAAATTTGATAGCTAAATATGTTATATATTTTCTTCGTTTCAATTTGTTTATCCTACTTTCTGTTAAAAAAAAAAGGTTTCTTCCTCTTTTAACAACTCTTTGATTTCAACCTTACACATAAACAACATGTTTAATAAAAAGATTACAAGATTCAAAAATCTTTTTTATATTTTTTTTAAAATTTGTATCAATGGAAGTCAAAATAGGATATATATATATATCAAAAACTTCCTATTTTTATTTACCAATAAATCTTAAAATGGTGAACTTAAAGATAATTAACGAAGTGTCCATGGAGGCGATCGAATTCATGATTTAAATTTTATAAGCTCAAATATTTTATGAATTTGTGACGACCATGTAATTGACGGAAGACAAGCCTTTAAAGAAAGGATACACATAACACCTTAAGCGAAATCACATATTGAAATGGGAAAAATCCGAAAATTAAATCTATGTAGGCCTAAGTCCAAAGTAAACTATACCTTTACAATTGGACAAAAGGTGTGGTAGATTTTTAGTATCCAACCGGCTTGTAATTGTATTTTTTAAATGAATAGATTTTTACACATAAATTTATTTTTTCTTGTACAAAAAATAAAAATAAAAAATCAAATGAACCTGGTACACATGCATATTATCTTTGTATTGAGTAGGCTCGTGATTTAGCATGGTAGATAACGTTTAAGGTTAAAGACTAAAAAGTGGTTGTCCATAGAGGGGACCAATTATTATTTATTATTTTACTTCTACTAAGTAAAATGGATATTTTTCAAAGTAGCGATGGACACATATTGTGATGGAATGGTTGGTGAGTATTCTTTTATTTTTAATTTGATATTTTAGATTTGAGTCTTTTTAAATACGAAATTTGCTTTGTTAGGGAGCACTTTACTTCTAATATGAGACTTCTAAGTGTATATTTAAACGTAATCAAATTTTAACACAGATATCAAACATCAAAACAACCCGAAAAGTTTCATTTTCATTCTTCAAAGAAATTGAAGTTGCATAATCTTCTTGATTGTGTGTAATTGTGTACTACCAAAGACTTTGAGGGCACAAATTTAATGTACTCGCTCATAATTATTAACATATCAATGATTTGAAGAATAGGCAGGGGCGGCTATATAGTGTAAAAAAAAAAGGCTTCAAATTTTTATCAAGAATAAAAATAATTATTTATAAATTTTTTTATATATACATATTCTCTTTAACTTCATTCAAATAGAAGAAATCAAGAAATATTGTTTACCTTCTCACATAATTATGTGCTAACATTCACAATAATTTATTCTTTTTATAACAAGTATATTAAGGTGCGAACCAAGTTATCAACATTTTGAAGTAGATTCTATAGTTCTAAAACTCTTATTTTTATTTTAAGTTTGTTGCTTCTTACTTATAAAATTATGTCAATAGTTCATATAATAATTATATTAGTGAAAATGTTTTTCAAAGGTTGAATTGATGAAATTCTTATGTTAAATTAATAATTGAAAAAAATACATATTTGAAGAAACCATTGACAAAATATAAATATTAAGTAAATAATCTGCATCTGAAATGTGTATAAAAAGTAAATTTTAAATAAATAGATATTATGTTTGTTTAGATTTTTGAAACACATTAAAATTTTAGATCTCTAATAAAAAATTTGCTTTAAACCTTTACATATGTTGAGTCGTCCCTGAGAATAAGTAATAGTGCTACAAATAAGTATGAAAAAAAATATATATATTTTTATGTATTAAAAATGATAAGTAAATATAAAATTTGTGTTTGAAATATTACACGGCTAGAAATGAATAGAGAGTAATTCAGAACTTTTAAAAAAATAGTTCATATTCACATGTCATTGTTACTAAAAGTAGGTGTTCCTTAATATTTCCTCTGTTTGTACTAACTTGTTGATTTTTTACTTCATACGCCGATTAAGAAAATAATAATTGATATAATGAGCTTATCATTTTTAATGCTAATAATATTTTGATAAAATACCTAAATTAATTTACTCATTAAAGATTTCAATAATATTACTCCATTCATTTCATTTTATGTGTGGTAGTTTGACTCGACAAAGAATTTAAAAAAGAAATGAAGACTTTACAAATTTGTGATATAAAATGAATTATAAAAACGTGTGTGGCTATAAACAATTTCATTAAGGGTAAAATAAATACTTAAAATTAAATAGATAAAAAATAATTATTATTTTTTAATTTGTAAAAAATAAATAATTAATTAAAAATAACTAAAAAATAAACAAATAATTATGGACAGAAGATGGAATATTATATTCAACCTTTATTTAATTAAGGAAGGAAAAAGATGGCAATAATTGAAGGAAAAAATCACGATTCGAATTAGATTGAATACAATAATTTTAACGCATACATACATGTTGAGAATTTTTTAATATAAATAAATTATTATGTTGAAAGTCAATAACTTAAAAAAAAATTAACATTTTAATTTATAAAACTTCGAATTTTATTCAGCTTCCAAATTTTTGTTATAGAGATGATGATATTTATGAGGAACAGAAGAAATCTCCACATCATATTTATTAACGTAGAAAATTTATATGATAATGCTAAGAAAAGTCATTATTCAATAAATGATTGAAAGGAGGTGCATTTATATCAAACTTAGGTGTCATTTGGTAATCATTTAATGTTACATAAAGCTTTGTTTTTTTCAATAATAGTTATCAATTAAATGAATTCAAATTCTAAATACAGATACATAAATATTAAATCATTGATGATAAAATTATAATAAAAATACTTAAATTATAAAGAAAAATATCGAAATAACAAGTAATTAAAGATAAAGATGAGAAGTTAAGATTCTAGAAAGAAGATGAGAGGAACAAGCGGTTTTTTATAAAACACATAACTCTTCTGTCTACTCCCAATCTTGTTTAACTGATTGATAATCGGATCTGAATTCCAAATAAAACTCTATAGTAGTTTACTCAACTCAATAATTCCATCTAAATGAACCTCATTCATGACTTCTAACAAAAAAGCCCGTACAAAGTCTACTTGATTTATAACAATATTCAATAATATTTGGTCATTTTATCAAATCAATGAATAATTTAATATTTACTTCCGAATTTACTCTTATCACTAATTATAGTTATTTTTATATTATTTTTCAAGACATTGCATTTATTACTCTCTCCGTCCGGAATTGTTTGTCATGTTGCGCTTTTCAAAAGTCAATTTGACTAATTTTTAAAGTTAAATTATATCAAATTAATTTAATATTTTAAACAAAAAAATTAGATTTTTTAAAACTATATGAAAAGTACTATAAATTACATTTTTTTTGCACATTAATATGATGAAAAAAATTTCTTAAAATGTTAGTCAAAGTTTTTATAGTTTGACTCTAAAAATAGAAATTATGACAAATAATATCGGACGGAGAAAATATATTCAAAGGGTGATTTAGTAAAATTACCTTTCTATTTATAGTTTCTTAATGTAAGACAACAGTGGACAAGTATTTTTTGACAAATAGAATTGTAATTTGGAGATTAGTTAGAGTGAATCTATGTACTTATTTTATGTAAAAATTAGCTATGGCCTATGCATGGACTTCATGTTTAGTTTTTTTTTTTTTTTAAATTTTTTCGTTTAAAGTTTATTTCACAATAATACATATATAGATTCTCTCATAATAACAGACACACAAGCGCCCCGACACACAATAATTAATTATGTACGTCCAAATTTTCAATCATATATCACATGAGTTTTATACACAAAAAACATATTTCATATCTATCCATCAAACATCGTATAATGTATATAAAAATTAATACATAAATTAGTTATTTCTTACGGCGCTATCAACTAGGTGTACACTAAGGAACTTCCTTTGAGTTCCTACTAATCATTTACTCAATTTATGGATCAATTGGACTTGTTATTTACAAAGTAATATTGTGTGTATTGACAAAATTAACGTGTGAGTCAATAAAATTATAAAATTACGACAAAGGTGGACAAATAATATATTATTCATGTAAATTGCGTAATTATAAATTATTCTTGTTACATTATGAACTCGTACTCGTACTATGCAAAATATAGCAAATTTGCCTCAAATATAAATTTTAGGGAAAATGGTTTAAAATATTTTTCAATTTTGATTTATTGTTTAAATTTATCCTTGTCGTCTAGATGAAGTTAATTTTACTCAATCCGTTACTAATTTCATCAAATTTACACCCCATTAGATGAATTGACTCGATCTTTTTTTTAAAAAAATTTCTAATTCCTTATTTTAACCCTATACCGACCCAAGTAAAAATCAGAGTAATTGCTCCAAAAAGAGCCAATCCATTTGAAAGTGCATTCCATAGTCCAAGAATATTAGTTCCAGTTGCAGCACTCATGTTATAATATGTCATCAAATAGATTATCATTTTTTATTGTAAACCAAAACTTGCTACCCTTTCAAATGATTCATTCACTGAAAAAAAACATGAAATAATTAGTATTTAAACAATGTAAACATTATCAGATCGTAACACTTACCGATAAAACGGTAAAAAAACGAACCATAAATTTGGAGACAAACCCTAACTCGTAAACAACAACTAAGTGTTATAGAAAGACAATTATCAAAGAAGATTTGTTCAATTCGATATCTTAACAACGATTAGTATGAATTCTGATGGAGAAACTAGGTTGTCTTTTCTTCAACTCATATCAATCTATTCTTAGGAGAGAATGAGGAAACTTGGATAAATGGGTAAATGGGTAAAGGAAATGTTGGAGAATGGGGATGGGTTATTTTAAATGGATTGGGTTATTGGGTTAAAATAAGGAATTAGAGTTTTTTAAAAAAAATTCAGGACAGTTTGGGTCAATCCGTCTAATGGGGGTAAATTTGGTGAAATTAGTAACGGAAGAGTAAAATTAACTTCATTTTAACGGCGAGAGTAAATTTAAACAATAAATCAAATTAAAGATTTTTTTGACCCTTTTTCCCTATATTTTAACTCACATATATTCTTATTTTTAAATATTTGATTCACATAATTATAACGTATCCTCACCATAATATTATAGAGTGCGGAGTTAAATAGGTAAAGAAAATTGTCAAAAATTCCAAACGGGCACATCAATTTTTTTTAAAACCAAAACGTAAAATCGCTCACGATGTAGCGACTTTTGCCTTCTGACTTTTGCCTTCTGAAAAAGCGAAATCGCTGCAATAGCAGCGATTTCTTAAATTTGCTTTTTTTTAAAAAAAAAAATTAAACCAAATCCGCTCCACACGAGAGCGATTTCCAAAAAAAAAAATTACTTTTTTTTATAAGTCGCGCTTCTGCAGCGACTCCATTAAGTTTTTTATTTATTTTATTTGTTTGCTATTATAAAAAAAATTGCTTCAATTTTTTAAATAAAAAAGATATTACGGCCAGCGATTTTTAATACTTTTTTTTTAACCCCCATAAAAAAAATCAACGCGTAAAGGCAGCGATTTACACTTATTTAATTTTCTTTGAAAAATTTAATTAAATGAACTGCAAAAAAAAATTAGCCTGATAAATCTAAGTTTTAAAAAAACAATAAAATTTAAGTGAAAGCAAAAAATGTGTTAATTAAGAATTCATTTTATAAACACATATCTACCAGTCCAAAAAATTGTTAATTAAGAATTCATTTTTTTTTGAAAACTTAATTTAACGGCTAATTTTTTTGCAGCCAATTTGTGAATTGTGTAATTTCAAAATAATTAATTATAAATTAAGTGTAAATGCTTGCCTTTACAGCGATTGATTTCTTTTTTTAAAAAAAAAAAAGAAAAATCGCTGGCCAAGATGAAGGAGGGGTTTTTTTTTAAAAAAATTTAGTGGAAGTCGCTGCAGAAACAGCGACTTATAAAAAAAAATAATTGAAAATCGCTTCGTGTGGAGCGATTTGTTTATTATTTTTTTTAAAAAAAAAAGCAAGCTTAAGAAATCGCTGCTATCGCAGCGATTTTGCTTCTTTCAGACGGCAAAAATTGCTACATCGTGTGCGATTTTACCGTTTTAGTTTTAAAAAAAAATTAATATACACTTTTGAAATTTTTGACAATTATTTTTACCCTTTTAACTCCGCACTCTAATATTATTGCATTCATGACAACAGGGCCAGAGGACTGAAAGATTTGATTGACAAATTTTTGAAGGGACCAAAACGTTTATCATAATCTGAATTTACTGTTGTATTTATATATATACAAGTTATGGATTTTATTTGGAGATTTGGCCTATAAATTATGTTGCAGAAAGATTCTAATTTCCCACCAAAACAATAATTTGTCCTGTTTCAGCATTTACTAATCATAAAAATTTCGAATATTACTCTATGTCTCAATTTATATGACACCATTTAATTAAAAATTTATGCATGAAAATTTTATTTTTTTTGAAATAAAATTTATATATTTGTAAACTATGTAAAAAGTACCATGAGTCACCATAATTGACAATTCAAAATGTTTAAAAGATCTATAAAAAAACGATAAAAAATAGACTTATTTGACTCTTATAAAATGAGACGAAAGAAGTACATTACACCTCTCATTTTCTAGCTGAAAACAGATCATATCTAACCTCATAGCAAATAAGAAACAACATCTAGCATTGAGAATGAAAGATATGCGCAACAACAATTTCTTCAGTATTATTTTACAAATTAAGTATGATAAGTATTATTTTACAAATTAAGTACGATACGAAATAAATTGGAATAAATAAAAAATTGAAAGCAATAGAGCTTCTCTATAATTTACATACATAGCATACAAAATGTCTAACGTGTAATTAGGACCATTGAGTCATGTGAGATACCTAGATTTGTACGGAAGGACAAATACATACATAACCTTGCAATCTTTGGACTTTACGAAAGATATTCCACACATTATAGAGTCAGATACGGTTCAAGATTTGAAGTTTTGAGATTCTATAAAAAAGTATAAAAGAATAGTTAATAATATTAATATATAATTTTACGTGTGGGGTATGCAGAAGATAAGGTATACGAAGAGTTTTTGTATCTTTGTTGGGTAAAGAAATTATTTTTGATAGAAGTCCAATTCAAAAAAAAAGTTATTCGATACAAAGTAGAATTGTAAGAGAAATCTGATGAAAAAATATCTAGATACAAAGCAAATAAAACAACATACTACATGATAAAACACATTGATTAAATTAAGTTTTTTTAAGTGATTACTAAATATTATATTACTTAAAAAAAAGAAGAAGGAGCCGGAAATTCCACAATGACGATACCCATCTCCTATCCCCTCTTATATAACTCTAACAACGCACGTTTCCTTCCATCTCTTTACCCAACCCTACCCTAACCACTCTCCCCTAACCTATCTCCCCATCCCCTCTACCCAAAATCCTCGCCATTCCCCTATTCTATCCGCGTATCTAAAAACCGCTTTTCCACCTCATACCCCGCCACCATCTATCCATCCCCCGCCCAACTATTCCTGAAAGCCCTGGCAACCAGACTCACTCTTCAATCCCCAACTCTTCGTCCCCTACCCCTCCCGGCGCCCTACAACCTTAAAAGACCGTTCCCCCTCTACTCCGCCCCAGCAAAACTTTCTCCTGCCTAGGTTAGTTCTTAACTCTACGTTCTTTGACCATCACCGGTCTCCACCTCCCCCAATCATGCCGAGCCTCTGTCTTGTTTGGTACGTAAGATGCTATGGCGGAGGCGGGAGGAAAGGAGCGAGAGAGGGGTAGGAAGAAAGGAAAAAAAAGGGAAGGGGAAGATACAGGGGGGGAGAAGGGAGAGGAGAGGGGGGGGGGAGGGCTAGTGGAGTAGAGAGAGGGGGAAGCAGATGGCGAGGACAAGTCGACGGTGGATCGAAGACTGGTGTTTATGGAGGAATATGATCAAAAGAGGGAAAGGGGAGGGACAACACAGTAAGAGATACAAAAACACTTAGATATTCTCCTGGCGCACAACCTTGCCCTCTCCCCCTACCTACCGTGAGCCGAAGCCCGGTTCAGTCGAACTATGCTGATGGAGGACTTCGACACCCTACCGGCCCTAATTTTACAGCAATTCAGCTTCACCCCCTTCGTCCCAAACCTCATAGCTAACCCAGGATAAATGCCCAACTCGTGGCGATCTACATCGTAGGGAGCAGAAACAAAATGACAGATGATGGTATATGAGATCGACGATATATTATCCACATATTAGCTGGTAAGAGCGGGTCGGAAGGCGGGCGAAGGGGACGATAGTGAAAAAATATAAGTAGTCGGGAAACAGAGGATGCACACCCCTTTACGCAAGCAGAATATGTAGCGCGACCCCTCGGACTTCTGGATAGAGGTTGATATGGGAGAGATTTGTAAACACAGTATAGGATTTGGAGTGGGCGGGAGAGAACGGAGGTGGGGAGAGGGGAAGAGGTAAGCAAGGGAGATAATAATGATGATGCCCGATCCGATCGCCTCAGAGGAAAAAGAAGTGCATGGAAAAAACCGGTTGGGGTTAGCAGTGCCTTTGCAATAACAATTATTAACTACTAATTTTATACCTTAATTCTCGACCTATACATACCTTCTTAGGAGGGGATCCACATGCATCCATGAGATTGCACAGTAACTTTTAAAAAATAATCGTATATATGTATAAATAGTGGATAAACGATTATATATTTAACTGCGCATCCTTATGACTAAAAGGTGTTTGGGCAAAATTTGGTGAAGTGATCAGTGGAGAAAACAAAAACTGTCGAGGTCGGATTCCGTGATTTTTCACAAACAAAAACTGTTGAATTATAGTTTGGAACAATTTAATTTACATATTGGTGAAGTAAATAGCGTCCACAAGAAGTGTTTCAACAAGATGCTAAATTTTGAGAATCAACCTCAATACATTCAAGTTGTTTTTAACAAGCAATCTGAGAAAACAAGATATGAGAGTTGAATTCGTTTAGAGGCTTCTACTAATGTGGCCAGGTTCCTTTTGAAATTTGAATTGTCTTTTATCGAGGTAATGATGAAAGTGAGATATACAAAAAATGCTATGATAATAACTTTTCCGAAAAATGTTAACTTATCCTCTGGCCTCTCCTAACCTTACCCTTGAGTAACTCTTAGGTATCATTTGGTAGGGAGTATTAGGAGAAAAAAGTTCAAGTATAATATGTGGTATTATTTAATACTATGTTTGGTAGGAATTTTGGGTCTATGTATTATCAATAGAGGGATTGTATGCAACCTAATGGTATTAGCAGGAGTGCATAACTAATTAACATTAATTAGGTGGTATAGCTAATACCATGGGGATTATTTAGATAAGACCAAAATACCCATTAAAATCTTTTTATATATATTTTTTGATATTAATTTTATATTTATACTAATAAATTTATTACATTAAATTAGCTACAAAATTTATTATTTAGATATAATTTTATTCTAAAATATGAGTATTTAATATATTTATTATAAATATAAATAGTATAATCCAACTAATGCTAAGTGTTGATGTATGAATTTAAGACACAAATTCAGACGTAAAAATTATATTAATGAAGTTCATTAAAACATTACTCAACGTTAATTTGAAACACGAAACAAGAGCATATATATATATATAATATCACAAACATCTGAGAGTATTAAAAATATTTTAATTTATTTTGCTTGCTATATTTAGTTTATCTTTATTTTACGTAGAGTTTTTGTTTAAATTATTGATGCAAATAAAGTGCAATAATTTTCTCTATAAATCATTATAGTTGTGTGACCTTTTGAGATATTAACTCTAATTTTTAAGATGAAAAATATTTACTCTAAAATAATTTAAGTGAGAAAATAGTGATCATGACAATTAAATTTTTAGTCTCCTAGGTAGTTAAAAATGTTATAAAAAATAACATTCGCCGTTAATTATCTACCTTGACTCAATTACATGAAATAGAAAATTTTATAATAACTCTAGCGTATATTTGAAAAGAATTTTTTTGTAAACATTTAAACCACATACAAAATTAGGTAAAAAAGAATGAATCAAACATTTGATAAAAATAATTCCTTCATTACTAATTCCTGCATTATCAATCTATGTATTACTAATCTCTGCATTATTAATTTTTGTACCAAACGATCTTCAAATTACGGATTCGCCTCTGCGGTTATTATCTAAGGTTAAGTAACACTAAAACTTGACAATATAAATGCAACTAGAAGCACCACAACACTAGAATCGGATACCTGTAAACCATGTTGTACTATGTCAGAATCTTTGTATAAAGAGAAATTGCATTATCATCACAAAAGGCTAGCAAAAGAACAGAAAAGTGGTTACAAAGTAAAAGAGATATCAATGGTTATTATTTTAAAAAAATAGTTATACTCGTAAAGATCGTAGTAGAGTGATAAGTATTTTTTTATTCTTAATCAAGAAATTTTGAGTTCAAGTCCCTTGAGTACGAAGTCACCTTTTATTAGGAAGAACTTAACCCCCAATGTGGACTTTATGAACAGGCAATCTTAAGGAATTTTTCCAACCACTTATTCATTAGACTAAACTTTTAACTTATATTAAAAATGATTTTTTGGTTAAAAACATCTTTCAACTATATTCCAAACTTAAATTACATCTTTAAAGTACCATTTTTAGTAGAAATCATTCTTTAATTATATCTCAAACTTAAACTATATCCTTAAAGTATCATTTTTAGTAGAAAACATCTTTTAAGTATTTTAAAGTAAACAATTTTCATCCTTCTACTTGAATTTATCAGAAAACTAATCGATATATCCCACAAAAATTAAGTCGTCCCTTCCTAATTATTATTCTTAAATATGCCAAGAATTCCTGAACTTTTTCGTAATTGTGTTAAGAATTATGCAAAATCTTTCAATTTGACCTTTTTTTCATTTATTTTAATTAAAATTATTATTAGTTTAAATACGTTTCTTCACAATTGAATATGCTAGAAGCTGCATTTGTTGGAGACTTCCTCTTCTAATAATGTTGAATGAAACTCAAATACGAGATATAATCGATATTTTGGTCACTTTGATATTAGATTGACCCAAAAATCTGTTCATTTAATTGGTTAAGAAAAAGGTAAAAATAATTGATCTCCAACTTTTTTTCTTTACGAAAGGCAATTATATGCACTCACACCTTCCAATCATTTTTTATTTCCATGAGCAATAGTGTCTAAGATTTATTTTTAAAGAACTTCTTGTAGAAAGTAATACAATTTTCTAGAGTAACTTTTGTTAATAGTCCCGTTAACTACTCATTCTTTATAAGATCCCTTAATTTTTTGACAATATCTAACAAAAGGATGAAAATTGTTCACTTACAAATACTTAAAGAATGTTTTCTGCTAAAAATAATACTTTAAGGATGTAGTTTAAGTTTGGGGTATACTTAAATGATTCTTTCTACTAAAAATAATACTTTAAGAATATATATTAAGTTTGGGGTATACTTAAATAATTTTTTCTGCTAAAAATTATACTTTAAGGATGTAGTTTATGTTTGATGTACAGTTGAAAGATGTTTTTGATTAAAAACTCTATTAAAATGTGTCAATACATTAAACCAAAATTTGACTTTTACCAAAAACTTAAATAAACAATAAAAGATCAGACGTTCTACTGAAATAAATTTCACTAACACCAGCTATTTAAATTCTTTGGGATATGTAATTTATTTTATTTAGGTAATCACAGAAAAATTGTAACACAAAGGTTCTATGGTCTAGCGGTTAGGACATTGGACTCTGAATCCAATAGCCCGAGTTCAATTCTCGGTAGAACCTTTCCCCTTTTTTTTCTATTTAGTTATTTTTTTCTTATATCAAATTTAACATTTTAATAAATTAAAACGATAATTAGTATATACAAATCACAATTATTATATTAGGAATGATAATAAAAGTACCTTTGACGGTTCATAGAATATATTATGTTAGTAAGTTTGAAACATCTATCTCTACTCGATCACGTTTAATGTATACAAAATATCAGTAGCATATGAAGTTTAAATAGTCGTTTTCAATAATCAAGATAAATTGTGTTAGACTTGTCCGTAGCTTGTCCAAATTTCATTATAGATTGTGAACAAAAAACTTTGTGTATAAGCTGAATTTCTATGCACTAAAAACATCTACTATACAAATTAAATGGACTCATAACACTTTGTTTTGAAGATCATTACCTATCGTATTGTATTGTTATTATGAGTACAATGTTTATTTTGATAGTTACGTAATTTTTATTGTATTGTCTATTTCCATTATTAGGTAACAATGAAATATATCCATTTTGTGTAACGTCTGATTTAGTATGATTGTATCATAACCTTAATATTTTAGTCATAATTTATTATTATTTGTTATTTAAAAACATTATCTTATCATTTACCTTACCTTTTCATAATAATTGTACCCATACTCATACCCTAGATTTCTTGTTGATTTATCTTTCAAATTATAAACATGTGATACTACGTAATGATTCAGTCTATCCAACTGTTTATGGTTATTTAAACAATAGAACACAAAACATACAATACAATATAATATATTATGAATTAATATGTCACAACCATTCAAACAAAATTTAAATTAAATGCATATATGATATATTTTTTAAAAAATTAAAATTGAATAAATAATTATTCTACCCCTCTATCTGTTTAGATGGGCCGTTGGGGAAGGAAGCCCACAAACCGTATTTGTTTTGGTTTTAACAAAGTTATTAGAAGAACAAACTCCTTTAATCTACAAATTCAAAATTTGAAAGTTTTAATCAGTCACTTGTTAGTTATAGTTACTAATTTTTGCCAGAAATAGTCTAATTCTTATATGGAATTAAAATTTAAAATTTGATCATAAGGTGCGAAGGTAGAGGTCACAACTTTAACTCTATATCAACCATTTCTTCCTTTTCGTGAGAATCATCAAAACACTTAAAATATAACATTCTTCTTTTTTGATAATAACACACAAATATACCTCTTATTGAGTTTATCATTTATCTCACTGTCAGCTGTTTTAATAACAAGGATCTGGTTCCTTGTTAGATGAATAAGTTTGTTAAATCATCAAAACTTCATATCAAGTTCGATCCAACACCTCAAATCAGCTTCAAACTAACATTTTCCCCTTTTTGATTATAACATACTCATTCACCAGTTCTCCCCTATCCACAAGAATTCCTGGGGTAACTTAATTCTCTCGCTTTATACAAACGCAATCGCATTTTATACATTTGTGCTTATATACAAGACACAATCAAATTAAAGTACGATTATACCATTTAATTTGAATTATTAGCTTGTTATCATATACAATTTTCCCTAAATAAAATCACAACTCCCCATCTTATATCTAACTAATCTCGAGCCAATAGAGAATGAGCATTGAGTTGTACAGAAATAGTTTGGCGGTTGGAGTTAGTTATCATTAGTTTGCTATTTAGTCCTTTTCTGTTTTCTGTTTTTCATTTTAATCCTTCTTCTTTGATACTCAGAATATATAAATCTCTCTGCAACAGAATGAATTTTTCTCTGTAACTCACTCATCAACACTTCTTCATCTTTCTAAACCTAGATCTAAGAGTTGTGAAGCAGCGAAGAATGTCTATAGAGGATCTTCCAGTGGACATAATTTCGGATTTGCCAATCGGTCTGATCGGTGAAATTCACTCTCACCTTCCATGGAAAGAAGTAGTGAAAACTAGTATTTTGTCGAAGAAATGGCGAAGCATTTGGTATTCTCATCCTATAATTTGGTTGGACGAAACGGATTTTGGGGCAGACTATACAAATTACAGTTCTACAGACAAACCCAGAAGAGATGCCTTCTTTACTCACATGATGGAGTTGTTAGAAATCCGTGAGAGGAACTCTGAATTGGAATACAGTGTTAACAAACTCTTTCTTCGAATGACACTTGAATACGATCCTTCTGCTGAACATCTGGTAAACAAGTGGATTTCTTTTGCCTTGGAGAAAAAGGTTAGAATGATATGTCTTGGTCTAAAGAAGATTAATCGTACTCTTTACTACCTGCGTGGAATTGCATTTTCCGGTACTGAATTAGTTGGTTTAACTATATCGGATTGTCACATTACTAATTGTTCATTCAAGCTTCCTGCTCTTAAGCTTCTCTTTCTATTCGCTGTTTGCATTAAGGATCATGATTTCAAGGATCTCATTGCTGCTTGTCCTCGAATTGAAAAATTACGTGTTCTGGATACTCGAGAGTTGCATACCATTGTAGTTTCAAATCCTCATCTGAAATTTTTTGGAGGGAATCTTTCTTGCTCTAATGGTAAAATACGTATAGAGTCTGCAGAGTTTGATTCACTTGAATTTTCATTCACCAAGTACGTGTGTAAAGTAGAGATTACTTCACCACAACTGTAAGAGAGTTGACAGTGGGAAATGCTAATAACCAAGAGGCGTTGATGCATTTGATAAATAAATTCCCTCTACTTGAGAAACTCATCATACATGATTGCAGTATTTTGCAAAACCTTCATATTTCTCAACCAAATTTGGCTAGCTTGGTGCTGATGGATTGCACGGTAGTACAGTTGGTACGACTAACTACACCCAAGTTGAAATCGTTGGAGTATAAGGGTCAACACACAAATTTTGAGGGCATAGAAGATTTGGAATTCGTTCTGTTGTATTTAGAACCTGTAGACATGGATACATACTGGTGGTACAAATGGCTTCGAGATATTTTGAAGTTGTGTGCTCGTTCCAAGCATTTGAGTGTGATTTGCAATAGTCAAAAGGTAACCCAACCCACCCTTTTTTTTCCACTCTTTTTCAACTTCAATGTCTTTGTTGCCAATATAATGGGAACGAGTATACGATTGTTTGGTTTTCTGATGGTTGTCAGGTTATCATCATTCCTGAATATCTAAGACATTTAGTGTCAATAACTGATATGGATCATCTGGAGTTAGAAATTAAAACACTTCATGGTACTTTTAAAGAGGTTACAGATGAGCTCATCCGTATTCTTCCAGATTTGAAGACTCTGTCATTGACTTTGGGTTCCACCACAAAGTTCTTCCAGGTAATCTACACGACTCACTACTAAGGAGAGAATTTTAGGATTGCTCTGTTTGTTTGTGCTTGACAAACTTCATATTCTGTTATTGCAAATGCAGATTCGTATAGACGAGGATGGTGATCTCTCCGCAGAAGAAGAAGCGCACAATCCAAAACCTAATAGGAGAGTATCCATTCTTAGAAGTATGATCAGCAAACAGATTGGAGAATGATTTTGTTCTGTTTTTCTACTTACTTTGCATGATCCTCTGTTGACAAAAACTCATCAAGTTACTGTTTGTTTCTCTACATTTCGGTGAAGAAATATTTTGTTGATTTGCTACAATCAAATATTTCGTTAATCTCTTTCATATTTTCAATACAATTCTCATTTTCATTCCTTTTTATAGAGCATACAATATCTTCCCTTTCAAACTTGGTTACATGGGAAACGTGTTTCAATCTAGGCATAATATATAAATATGTCCTTTTAACTTGATTTCAAATCGTTCAATTTTAGGTATGGGTATGTCGAACGTAAATCTAACTCACTTAAATCCTGTTCCCCTAATCGCTAGACCTTTTAACAATAACTAATTGGGCCTGGATCCCAAATCAAAATCTCTAATAGGGCCTTACGGAGCCAGCTTGGTTCACAAATAGAGAATATAATTGACATCCTAAACCTAAAAGTTGAGTCTGAAAATATAACGCCGATGGACAGAATATCGAATTTGCCAATTGAAATCATCCGTGAAATTCAGAGTCGTCTCCCACGGATCTATGCAGTGAAAACTAGTATTTTGTCGAAAAAATGGCAAAGAATCTGGGCTTGTCACCCTAAAATTTTGTTGGACGAAATTGATTTTGGTGCCGACTATTCACGATACAGAGCTAAAGATAAACCCAAAAGAGAGGCCTTCTTAACTTACTTGATTAAGTCGTTAGAAATCCGTGAGAGGCACAAAAATTGTGAAGTTGACGAACTCTTTCTTCGAATGATAGTTTATTCTGATGCTGATGAACTGCTCGTAAGCAAGTGGATTTCTTTTGCCTGGAAAATAGCATTAAAAGGTTATGTGTCAGTTTACAAACGATTCGTCGTGATCATTACTATCTGTATGGTGTTGCATTTTGTTCTCATAAATTAGTTGATTTAATTATATCGGATTGTAAGATCACAAATTGTTCCTTTAAGCTTCCTGCTCTTAAGTTACTCTTTCTATTTGTTGTTCGCATTGAGGATGATGATTTTAAGGATCTCATAGCTGGATGCCCACTGATTGAACAGTTACGCGTTCAGGACCCCAAAAAGTTGCGTACTATTAATCTAGTTTCAAATCCTAACCTGCAATTCTTTGGAGTGCATCTTCCTTGTCCTCATGGTGGTGGTAAAATACGTATAGAATCCCCAAATCTTCATTCACTTGAATTTATTTCATTCAGCATAGACATGTGTGAATTAGAGATTATGTCCACCACAACAGTACGAGAGTTGACGTTGCTAAATGCTTATGACCCAGAAACATTTATAGAAAAATTCCCTCTACTTGACAAACTCGTCCTAGATACTTGCGGTTGGCCGCAAAAACTTCATATTTCTCAACCGAATTTGGTTAGCTTGGTGCTCAAGGATATCACTTTGCTGAGAGAGGTAAGAATAGATTCACCCAAGTTAAAATCATTGGAGTACAAGGGTGGCCTCACAGATATTACGGGCATACAAGATTTACAAGAATTGGAATTCGTTCTGTTATATCTAGATCCCATTGAGCTTCCTGATAACTGGTACAGTTGGTTTAGAGATATTTTGGAGTCGTGTGCTCGTTCCAAAACTTTGAGTTTGATCTGCGATATTCAAGAGGTAACTCTTTTTTTGGGACTCTCCAGTTCTCTATAGTTCCTTAATTAGTGGCATGCCATGCTGCATTTTCTTGGTTAAAAAATATTGCTATTTGAATTTGACTTGCAATATTGCTATTTGAATTTGATTTGCGTGTTAACATTGTAAAGCTCATAGAATACATCTTTAATGTTCCTTTATTACATGACACAACATTTTCTTGATGCACATCTCCAGCTTCCTAGTCTTAGTGAAGACGAAGAAAGTGCTTGCATATTATATTATCAGTAACACATCCATAATAGGTTAATTGGATGAAATGTTACGAAAACTTTGATTTGAAACATTGAGTTGAATACTAGCTTAATATATTTTGTTTCCCAAGACATATATATATAATAAGCTGCTTTTTGGTTATTGTTATTTGTAACTGTGACTTGATAGGTATCTTGACATGCACTATTTACAAATGTTAATATATTGCAAATTAATGTTTGTTTACAATTTTGTCGATCATTTCGGTTTCAACTTGAAATAGACAATTTGAAGTTTAACAACTTGTTTGAGGAGGCATCTCAAGGGAAATAACGGTTCATTTTCTAGTGAAATTCATTTCCAGTCACAATCTTCTGAGTACTCTTCAACGTCATATAGTCTTGTCGTCAAATGTTTTCTAAATGGGACACCAGAACGAGTATACGATTGTTTGGTTACCAATCATTCTTAGTTGCTTTTGATGGTTGCCAGGTTGTCCTCATTCCTGTTAAGGTAACTGATATATCACCAGTAAATGATATCAAGAATCTGGAGTTAGAAATTAAAACACGTCGTGGTACTTTTGAAGTGGTTATAGATGAGTCATCATATTCATTCCAGATTGAGACTTGTCATGACTTTGGGTTCCACCACAAAGTTCTTTAAGGTAATCTACAACTCCAATTGGCTTCTAAATTCTATTATTGTCGTTAATTTTTTTGTCAAGTCATTTTGGCCACTGCACGACTGACTGGGAAGAGATTGTAGAATGGCTGAGGATAAAATATTAGGATATGCGTGAGAGTTCATGGATTCGACTGTTTTAGTCTTATTAGGTTGGAAGTGTTTTTCGTTTGTTTTTTATTTCCGTCTCTGTGATTGTACTTGACGAACTTCATATTTATAATATTGCAAATGCAGTTTCCGTAGAGAGGAATGATGTGAAGGAATTAACAACTCATTTTGAACTCCATATTATCGATCAGAGGTTGAAGCTTAGAGATTGGCAACTGTTATCGCCGAACAATTGTTCCATGACTTGGTCAGTCGCTATGGTACTGGACCAGTTTTTTGAAAGAAAATTTAATATGTAGTGATAGGTTCTTTTTTTTTTTCTTTTTCTGCAGAAGTGCCTCTTTAACTCTTGAAAACTTTGTTACCATCAATATTACTATGCTTATTAATGGCAGATGCAGCATTGAAAGGTCAAAACATTAGAAATTAGAGCGTTTTCACTTGTGTAACATAGCATTCATAGCTTCTACATTGGTTGAGTTAGAGATGAAATTTCAAATTGTTCTTTAAGGTTTCCTACTCTAAGGTCACTTTTTTTCTGAATTATGTATCCATTGAGGATGATGATTTCAAGGATCGGATCTCCTTGTTGTGTGTCCTATAATCGAAGAGCTAAAATATTGACTTTACTACAACAAAAACAATTTTTAGCGGCACTAAATATTGACACTAATAAAGAGTGTTAACATCGTTACTGGCATTAGTTAAGTGTTATTAGAACTAATATCGCTAAAGACTTTAGGGATATATATAAAGAGTGACAATTGCCGCTAAAAATTTATATTTAGCGATAATTAAGAATTAAATATCGTTAATGGTCTATTTTCTTTTTAATGCTAGTATGGTAAGTTTCAAATCCCAACCCTAAAACATTTTACCCTAGTAAAGTTCTAATAGAGTCAGGACATTGATGCATGAGTTCCCTCTACTTGAGAAACTCGTGATAAGTAGTGGTATATAAATAATCAATACAATTCGGGATCAATAAATAATAGATTACTAACAATTCTACAATTCTAGATCATGAATTCTAAGATGAAAACCCTTTAACATTTGATAATAACTCAAGAAAATAAGTTCTACGGATGAAAAAATTAATATAAAATTATATATTAAATCACCTGATTATAATTTAATTAAACTCAGCCCTTAAAATTTTAAGCAAATTGTCACTAAAAAAAAATTTTGATACCCCTAATTTAGATCCATCTACCAATCAGAAAATATTTAATAATTTTCTCATATTTAATTAGCTTAAATATTTTTAAAAGTGCTTTCCAATTTTCTTCTTATTTTTTTTTGAAAAAGACTGAGATAACATAAAATACTCTTTCAACCTCACCAAATCCCAACTTGTGATCTGATTCATGACTTGAGACACAACGATGACTCTAATCTCCAATCTTGACCACGAGTGGGCTCGGGGTCATATCAAGTTTCAGATTGAGTTAGTTTGCTATTTAGTCCCTTTCTATTTTCTGTTTTGCATTTTAATCCTCCTCCTTTGATACCCACAATATTTATATATATATATAACAGAATGAACTCATTATTCTTCTCTCTGTAATTCTTTTTCCCCATTACATCAGTTGGAAACCAACAACACTTCTATCTTGAAAATGACGAAACGAAGAAGGTCTCAGGACAGAATTTCCGATTTGCCAGAAGAATCAGTGAACGAAATTTCCAATTTGCCAGAAGAATCAGTGAACGGTATTTCCAATTTGCCAGAAGAATCAGTGAACGGTATTTCCAATTTGCCAGGAGAATCAGTGAACGAAATTTCCAATTTGCCAGAAGAATCAGTGAACGGTATTTCCAATTTGCCAGAAGAATCAGTGAACGAAATTTCCAATTTGCCAGAAGAATCAGTGAACGAAATTTCCAATTTGCCAGAAGAATCAGTGAACGGTATTTCCAATTTGCCAGAAGAATCAGTGAACGGTATTTCCAATTCGCAGGTGGACGGTATTTCGAATTTGCCAGTGAAGGGTATTTCGAATTCGCCAGTGGACAGAATTTCGAATTTGCCAACGGATATAATCCGTGAAATTCAGTCTTATCTTCCATGGAAAGTTGGGGCGAAATTCAATATTTTGTCGAAAATATGGCGAAGAATTTGGGCTTCTCATCCTAGAATTATTTTGGACGAAATGGATTTTGGTGCCGACTATTCAGAATATCGTGTTTCAGATAAAGCTAAAAGAGTTGCCTTCTTGAGTTACTTGATCAAGTTGTTAGAAAGCCGTAAGAGTCCCTCTGAATACGATTGTGATATTGACAAACTCTTTCTTCGAATGACAACACTTGAAGACTCTCCTCCTCCTAAAAATCTGGTAAAGAAGTGGATTTGTTTTGCCTTGGAAAGAAACGTTAAATTGTTATCTCTTGCTTTAAAGACGATTTATCCTAATCATTACTACCTGCATGGTATTGCATTTTGCTCTACTACATTAGTTGATTTAACTATATCCGATTGTCACATTACGAATTGTTCATTCAAGCTTCCTGCTCTTAAGTTTCTCTTTCTCTTCGTTGTTTGCATTGAGGATCATCATTTCAAGGATCTCATCGCTGCTTGTCCTCGAATTGAAAAATTACGTGTTCTGGATACCCAAAACTTGCATACTATTGTAGTTTCAAATCCTCAACTGAAATCTTTCGGAGTTCATCTTCCTTGTTCTGATGGTAAAATACGTATAGAGTCCCAAAATCTTCATTCACTTGAATTTATTTCATTCATCGTGGACCTTTGTGAATTAGAGATTACTTCCACGACAACCGTAAGAGAGTTGACATTGCGAAAAGCTTATCATCAAGAGACAGTGATGCATTTTATGAAAAAATTCCCTCTACTTGAGAAACTCAAGATAGATGATTGCACTATCTTAAGTGAAACTGAGATTAATCCATTGCCAACAGTACGGAATTTGACATTGCGAAGAGCTTATCATGAAGAGACATTGTTGAATTTTATAGAAAAATTCCCTCTACTTGAGAAACTCGAGATAGATGATTGCAGTATCTTAAGTAAAGCTGAGCTCAATCCAATGCCAACGGTACAGCATGTGACATTGCGTAATGTTAGTCAAGAAAATACGGCATGGGCGGTTTTTTTAGAAAAATTCCCTCTACTTGAGAAACTCCTGATAGATGATTGCGATATGGTAAGTGAATTTGAGACTGATCCATTGCCAACAGTAAGGAACTTGACATTGCGTAATGTTAGAGAAAAATATACGACATGGACGGATTTTATCGACAAATTCACTCTACTTGAGAAACTGATCATAGCTGATTGTAAGTTGCAAATGCTTCATCTTTCTCAACCAAATTTGGCTAGCTTGGTGCTGATGGATTGCATTGTAGAAGACGAGGTACAAATAAATTCATCCAAGTTAAAATCGTTGGAGTTCAAGGGTCGCCTCACAAAAATTAAGGGCATAGAAGATCTGAAAGAATTGGAATTCGTTAAGGTATATTTAGATCCTGTAAGGCTTTCTAAATGCTGGTACAGATGGTTTAGGGATATTTTGAAGTCGTGTGCTCGTTCCAAGCATTTGAGTGTGATCTGCAATAGTAAAAAGGTAACCCTTTTTCTGTCTTCCATATGCATACGATGTTCTGCATTTCTTCCAAGTACTCTCTTTCAACTTCAACGTCATATAGTCTTTGTTGCCAATATAATGGGACACCAGAACGAGTATACGATTGTTTGGTTTTCTGAGTTGCTTTTTGATGGTTGTCAGGTTATCATCAATCCTAGATATGTAACAGACATATTGCCAGTAACTAATATGGAGCATCTGGAGTTAGAAATTATTTCACGTCATGGTACTTTTGAAGAGGTTACAGATGAGCTCATCAGTATTCTTCCAGATTTGAAGACTTTGTCATTGACTTTGGGTTACACCACAAAGTTCTTCCAGGTAATCTACAACTCCAATTGGCTTTTCCACAGTTAACTTTTGTCTGGTCGTAACAACTAGTGCTGGCAATGACTAAGGATAAATTATAGAATGAATGACTGTTTTAGTATTGTTACTTTTCGTGTCTCTGATTGTGCTTGACAAACATCATATTCTATTATTTGCAATTGCAGTTTAGTAGAGCGGATAATGTGCTCTCAGCACAAAGATTAGTGCACAATCAATGATCCTGATGTAAGATTTTGAGATGGAGACAGTTAGAAGTGGTGCCAGCCAACCAATTGTTCTGATTTGCCACAAGAATGCTTTGTTTGCTCCTCTTTGAAAAAAAAACTGATGAAGTTACTGTTTGTTTCTGTACATTTCGGAGAAGAAATATTTTGCTCATTCAAGGTTGATTTGCTATGTTTCATTACTCTATTTCGTATTTTTTACAACAAGTCTCATTTTCTTTCTTTTTTATTGAGCATGAAATTATTCAGAGAATAGATGCACTGAAGTTTCCACCTTATTAGCACCACATAGGTGGCAGCATTTGTCATCTTCAACTGGTATTTGCAACCTACACTTCCTCTCTTTCCTTAGCAGCTTACCTTGATAGAAATTTTTGTTGAGGTTATACAGTTCATTACTAATCGTATGAATGTCTTCGGAAAGTCATAGCTCTGTAGTGCCTCCTCAATGAACTCCCATATCATAAGCCTTCCCTGAGGTCTATCTTCATCATACACCGCGGGGATGTCTCTCTTGTAATGCCTTAGAAGGTCGTAACATATCAACACATTATGAACTAGTGACCTTCCTGTAACAAAGGCTGCCTGATTTTCTGCGACAATATAGCTAATAGCACCTTCCAGTCTTCCACAGATCATCTTGGAAATTATCTTGTACAACACATTACAACATGATATAGGTCTGAATTGGCCTGCATTTTGAGGGGTTAGTGATATCACAGTAGCATTCAACTGTTGCAGTAGCTTACCATTTTTAAAGAGTTGCATTTTTATAGTCATGAATGGATAAAAAAAAATTCATGCGACAAGATTGTCTACTTTATTTTAATGAGAAATGGAGCGTGAAATAGTTGTATTGTTTAAGTAAAGCTCTAGAATTAATATCCTTGAATGACAGTTTCTTTCAGTTATAATACAGTTCTTAAATAGTATTTCCTCTGTTTAAAAAGAAATATTTATGTTTTTTTTTGTCTGTTTCAAAAAGAATAATTCGTTTTCTTTTTTGGTAATATTTTAATTTTAACTTTCCACGTGACATGTTTAAGACCACAAGATTATAGGACATTTTGATAGATTTGACATAATTTTAATTTAGAACCACAATATTAAAAAAATTCTTTCTTTTCTTAAATTTCGTTCCAAGTCAAACTAGATCATCCTGTTTGAAACGGAGAAAGTAGTAAAAATGTATGTTCAAATTCTATTTTCAATTTTAAATAGTAGTCTTTTAATAGATGGGAAGATAGAAAAATGCAAATCATAATTAGACTAGGTAAAAGAATTTAACAATATGACTAATTACTGTTGTGAACTTGGAATCTAGTCTAGTTTGAACGGATAGGAAGATGAAATATAAGGAATAAAATTATTCAATTTAAGATTTTCATTTTTAAAAATCACTTAGATACATTTATGAATAAAATAAATTTTGACATGATAAAATAAATTATTTTTTTAAATTTCATGTATACATGTACTTCACAAATAATTACAATTTAAATAAATTCGTGCCAGATAAAATAATTTGTATATTTAGGTGGCAGTCATGTGGATCTTTATTCCATGTAAGACGCTTACGTGTTGAGTCATGTGGTTTATTTTTTCCACATCAGATGCCATGACATGAGGTTAACGGAGCTGTTAAATTGGAGGGTATTTGTGGTCTCTTATGTTAAGAACAAGGGTATTTTTTGAGCCAAAAATGAAACGGAGGGTATATTTGCTCTATTTTAAATAGTTTGAGGGTACTTTTGACCCTTTTCCGTTTAATTAATATTATTCATCTTAATTCCTTGTTATGACAAAAGTATTGAGTAGTTTAAGTGTCTATTTGTTCATATTCAAAATTAAAGAATATAAATGTGAAATTATACCAAATTAAAGAGCTTATTAACGTATTATGTCTTGAATCTAATAGGGTCAAGTATCGAGTCGTTGCTACGGTCATATCAATTTCAAGTATGAGTTTGTGTTAAATCTTGATTTTTTAGTTCCGATGTCATAGTATTTTCCCAAATTAAAATTATCTAAGCCAATAATTTCTTATTACTGACTAAACATTAGAAATAGGTAAGAAAATTATTTATTTACCTACCAAACAAGTAAGAAAATTAATTAAAAAGAAAAAAATTCAATTTATGGGAAATTTTTTTACTAGATCCCCTTTCCTCTCTCTGATCTAAAAAAAAAATTTAATCTAAATTTTTAAAATTCATACCTCTTATATATCAAAAAAAATTGTTCAAGATATGTGCAAAAAATTCATATACTTAAACGATTATTTATTCTTATTCCTTAATTTAGTCAAGGTTCAATACTTTACAAACAAAAATTGCATATTGTTGATTAGATATTCAAGCCAATATCGAATCACTAGAGGAATTAAATGTTTTTGTTGCAAAATTATTTCAGAGCAACCCGTAGATATAGTCTTTAAGGATTTAAGGGAGAATGCACAAGTATTCCTTAAATTATGATCGAAATCCCAGAGTCATACCTTAATTAAACTAAGGTTCTATTACGCCTCTGAACTTATTTTTTTTTAATTTTATACACATTTTATCTTACATGACACATTTTGTGATTCTACGTAATTGAGGCGCGTGGGAGATATCTTGGATGTCACGTAAGTAAAAAAGGTGCACAAAATTACAAAAAAAAAAAAAGTTCAGTGAGGCAATAGGACCTTAATTTAGATAATGTGTATTTCTGAGATTTCAGTCATAGTTTAGGAAGCTTGTGCATTTTCTCAGGATTTAATAGTCTTTTCAATGTTTATCTCTAACGCGCCTAATTTGGGTGTATTTCATGTATTTTGTTAGGTAGAATTCGAGTGTTTTTTAAAGTTTTGGATAGTTAAAAATATTTTTTGTGCAGTGACAAAGTTAAAGATTAAAGTTATAATTTAAAATCAAATAAGGGTCCAATTTATGTATTACGTAAATATAGAGCATATAACCATGAACATTTGTCATCTTCCTAAACCTAAAAGTTTAGCATTTTAACTTCTTCTGGTTCATCTAATTTGTTTCACCTCCGTCTGAAAATGCCGAAGAGAAGAAGGTATTACGGACGTAAAAAAAACCCGAAAACAACAAAGAAATTCGGTTGACAGAATTTCCAATTTGCCAATTGAAATCATACGTGAAATTCACTTTCGCCTTCCACGGATCGATGCAGTGAAAACTAGTATTTTGTCCAAAAAATGGCAAAGAATTTGGGCTTCTCATCCTAGAATTTTTTTGGACGAAATTGATTTTGGTGCCGACTATTCACGATACAGCGTTACAGATAAACCTAAAAGAGATTCCTTCTTAACTTACTTGATCAAGTCCTTAGAAATCCGTCAGAAGCCCTCTGAATACAATTGTGATGTCGACAAACTCTGTCTTCGAATGACAGTTGAAAATTCTCCTGCTGAACTGCTCGTAAACAAGTGGATTTCTTTTGCCTTGGAAAATAGCATTCAAAGGTTATGTCTCAGTTTAAAAACGATTAATCGTGATCATTACTATCTCTGTGGTTTTGCATTTTGCGCTCATACATTAGTTCATTTAATTATATCGGATTGTGAGATTACAAATTGTTCCTTTAAGCTTCCTGCTCTTAAGTTACTCTTTCTATTTGTTGTTTGCATTGAGGATGATGATTTTAAGGATCTCATAGCTGGATGCCCACTGATTGAACAGTTACGCGTTCAGGACACAAAAAATTTGCGTACTATTGTAGTTTCAAATCCTAATCTGGAATTTTTCGGAGTGCATCTTCTTTGTTCTGATGGTAAAATACGCGTAGAGTCCCCAAATCTTCATTCGCTTGAATTTATTTCATTCAGCATAGACATGTGTGAAGTAGAGATTGCGTCCACGACAACAGTACGAGAGTTGACGTTGCGAGATGCTTATGACCCAGAAACATTGATACATTTTATAGAAAAGTTCCCTCTACTTGAGAAACTTATCATAGATGGTTACAGTGACTTATGTGAAGTTGAGATTACTTCCAAACCAACAGTGCGGAGTTTGACATTGTGTAATATTAATGATGAAGATTTGACATTGTTTGATTGGGATGGAGATGATTTAAAAATGACATGGATGAATTTTATAGACAATTTCCCTCTACTTGAGAAACTCATCATAGATACTTGCAGTAGGTTGCAAAAACTTCATATTTCTCAACCGAATTTGGTTAGCTTGGTGCTGAAGGATAGCATTGTGAAACGGGAGGCAAGAATAAATTCGCCCAAGTTGAAATCATTGGAGTATAAGGGTGGCCTCACAGATTTTACAGGCATAGAAGATTTACAAGAATTGGAATTCGTTCTGTTATATTTAGATCCCCTTAAGCTTCGTGATTACTACTACAGTTGGTTTAGAGATATTCTGGAGTCGTGTGCTCACTCCAAGCATTTGAGTTTGATCTGCGATATTGAAGAGGTAACCCTTTTTTCTCCTCCTTTTCTGGGACTCTCCAGTCCTCTATATGCTTACGAAGTTCCTTTGTTGTATGCCATACTGCATTTTCTTGATGCCCAACTCTCGTACCCTTGCCAGAGGATCATGTATTTATAAATATTAGAACGTGACTACAAATGAAATTATTGATTACACATCAACATAGGTTAGTTGCATATTAGCTTACTTTTCCTTTTTACTTATAAGCTATCTTTGGATGGCCTTATAGGAAAACATCGACTGTTTGATGTTCTTTTTTGTTACTTTAATATGGTTGCCTCAAGTCTTTCCCCTTTAATAAAAGCTTCTCACGAGTTGGAATTTGTTCAATTTTATTTATCACCAGAAAGCCCTAACGTTTATTTTTTGGTTAAAGGTATGAATTCATGAATAAAAATAGGTATGAAAGCCATAATGCTTGCTTGTACACAAATTAAAGCATTTGAATTCAATTTGCATGTTTGTACTCATCTTTAATGTTCCTTTGTTGCATGACAGAACTTTTGCTTGATACACATCTCCAACTTCCTAATTCTTACTAGAGGATATATTGAGATAAACACAAAGAAAGTGCTTGCAAATCATATTGTTGGTAACACATCCAAAATAGGTTAATTGGATGAAATGTGGCGAAAGTTTTGACTTGGAACACTGAGTTTCATACTAGCTTACTTTGTATTTGGTTTCCAAGACATATGTAAACTGCTTTTTGGTTATTGTTATTTGTAACTCTGACTTGATAGGCATCTTGACATTCACAATTTACAAATGTTAATATATTGCAAATTAATGTTATGTTTACAATTTTGTCGATCATTTCGGTTTCAACTTGAAATAGACAATTTGAGGAGCATCTCAAGGTAAATAATGGTTTTCACTCTGTTAACTTTTTTCTAGTGAAATTCATTTCCAGTCACAACCTTCTGAGTACTCTTTTTCAACTTCAACGTGATATAGTCTTGTTGTCAACATCAACTAAATGTTTTCCAAATGGGACTCCAGAACGAGTTGCTTTTGACTATGCAATTGTTTGGTTACCAATCACTGTGAGTTGTTTTTGATGGTTGTCAGGTTGTCCTCATTCCTGTTGAGGTAACTGATATATTACCAGTAAATGATATCAAGAATCTGGAGTTAGAAATTATTTCACGTCATGGTACTTTTGAAGAGGTTATAGATGATTTTACTTGGATTCTTCCAGATTTGAAGACTTTGTCATTGACTTTGGGTTCCACCACAAAGTTCTTCCAGGTAATCTACAACTCCAATAGGCAATGGCACTTGACGACTCACTAAAGAGAGATTATAGAATGAATGACTAAGGATAAAATTTTAGTATATGCGTGAGGATTCGACTTGTTAATTTTGGTGTGTTTTTATTTTTTTGTTAATGTGATTGTGCTTGGCAAACTTCATATTCTATTATTGCAAATGCAGTTTCGTAGAGAGGAGGATGGTGAGCTCTCCGCAGAAGAAGTGCACAAACCAAAACCTGATAAGAGAGTATCTTTTATTAGAAATAACAAGTTATTCCATATTATCGGCAACGAGATTGGAGGATGATTTTGTTCTGTTTCTTTTTGTGCAACTAACTACTTCTTTTTGGATGATCCTCTTTTGAGAAAAACTGATCAAGTTACTGTTTCTGTACATTTCAGTTGATGGTTTAAAGTATGTTCCAAGTCAAACGGTTGCATATTTACTTATAAGTTGGATATTATATGCCTTTTGATGGCCTTACCAGAAAAGAAGTTCCTCTCTCCATCCCTATTTACCTGTCGTTCTTATTAAAAATAGATTTTTCTTAATATTTGTGCATAAATGTTGTATAAGTGAGACTGCAAGTTCATTGTCTCCTCCTCCTACCCCCAATATTTTGTTCCTTCACCTTCAGTAAGCCATTTCTCAACATTCCAGAAATTGATGAAGTTGGAATGATAACAGGGGAAGGACAAGAAAGAATTTCCCCTGAATATGATTTTCGAAGTTCACACACTCGTTCTTCGCGTCACAGTTGATAATTCTTCTGCTGAATCCATGGATTGATTTTGCCTTGAACAAATAAGGTTCAAAAAACCACATGTAAGTTTTAAAATGACTCATGAGCGTTTTGACCTGCGTGATATATTGCATTTGTAGCTGCTTCATTCGTTGATTTAAACATACATCTGGTGGTGTTGTGAGATTTCAAATTGTTTTTTCTATGCTCCCTACTCTAAGGTGTCCTGCATGGAGGAAAATGATTTCAGGAATCACACATTGATGGGTGACCGCAAATGGAAGAGCTAAGCATTTGAGGATACTGCATTTTCTTGTTTTTTATTTTCTCAAACAATTCCTTTGTCCCTAATTTATCCTTATCATTAATTATATTTATTTTCTTATTACACTTTTTATTACATTTTCAGATATTTATTTATTATTTTAATTAAGCTCTTATATATAGTTTTCCTTTAAGAAGGGTGTACAGTCAGACGTCACTGTGGACAAATATTGTTGGATAGATGAAGTACTATTCTTCATTTGGTACGTGAAACTTTTTAATATTCAGGAATTTTATAATAATTGTGCGGTAACGTGGCAACACCGTTCCGCACAATACCTTTGATATAACAAAATTTGTTGTATCATACCACCTGATACTATATTTTTTATACTGATACAAATCAATTAATTTTTCAATATATTTAGTATCTTTTAACATTAGGTCTCTTATAAATTTGGTACAATAATTACACTGATACTATATATAAGTCTTATACAAATTTGCCAAAAATAGATTTGTATATGATCACAAAATTATTATTTGTCTCTTCTAGTATGGTCACATCACTATATTTTATCTTTATTATTAGCAGATACAAAGATTTTTCAACACTGTTATTATATATAATGATCACAAATACTTTTAATCTAAAAATTTTTATGTATCACAACACCTATACTATATTTTTCCTACTTGACCAAATCAGTTAATTGTTCAATATATTAGACCTTTTAAACATTATGTCTCTTATAAATTTGGTACAAATGAGTATACTTGATACTATATTGTAAGTTGATAAAAATTTATCAAAAAATATATTGTGTATATGATACACAATTATTAGTTATCATACTTTTAAAATCACAAATTAATGTGTATAAGTTAATACAAATTTGTCAAAAAAATATATTATGTATATGATACACAATTATTATTTATCATGCTTTTAGAATCACAAATTGATGTGTCTCACAAAATCTGATACTATATATTTACAATTGTTTCAATCTTCTAAATTTGCAACATATTTATTACTTTTTAACATAATGTCTTTTATTCTATATACATACAACTTTTACAATATCACAACACTTGATACTATATTATCCGATACAAAATTTTTCGAAGAACTGAGTATCAAATTCATTATGTTAAACAAATCAATGCAATGTAATAGTATACAGTAATTATTAGCAGTTACATATACAGTAATAACTTAACTAATACAATATATATTTAAAAAATAACTTTATATCAAACACAAAACAATATAAAATACGATATAGGGATTTATACTTTAAATCAAAAATAACTAAAAACTATATAGAACAAATGGAAAAAGCGTAATATTTTAATTTATTGAATCGAAAATTAGTAAGCTAAAAGTACTTTTCAATGTAAATATTTGTAACAGTGGAAAGTAATGTTATAATTTGAAAATTATTAGATTTAAAAAAACAAAGTACTCCAAAAAGGTATTGATCAAGATTCTTTTGGGAAGAAAGTACAAGTCCTTCGATTGTGATCTTCTTGTCCACATTACCATAACAATTCATGTTTGATGTTAGTTTTTCATCTGAATTTTTCTTCCTTTTTTTCTTGATCTTAGTTTCTAATTTAGGGCAGTAAATTGATAATAAAAATTCTAAAATAAAGTATCAACGCTTTCCAATTATGTATCCGAAGGTATTAAAATAAAGGAACTTCTGTAATTTATGAAAGAGTAGAGATAAAATAAAATTTGTATGTTATACTAGGTGGTTTGCATAATTTTTACAACAAATTAAGCTATGCGGGCTAATCTGACCTGGAATGAGTAATGGGCCTTCACCTCACAGAGGCACAAATTAGGGTTTCAGAGGCGCTCCTTCCCCTATAAAACTCAAAAAAACTCCCAAGCTTTATCATCAACAATTCTTAACCCAGTCTTTTCTTTGCTTCAATGGTGTTCCCCGTTTCTCTGTTCACATTGGCGTAATTGTTTTACTTTCTCTTGTTTTCTGTTTTATTTGCACGTAGCCTCCCGGGCTCATCTGAGTTTACAAAGTGAAGTTAGAAGCCCCAAAGCTCGTGCTAAATTTAATTGCCGCTAGTGTTGCAGTTTAGCCCTTTGTACCTTCTATTCATGGCTAATTTGTGTCAAATCAACGGCAAAATCCCCAGAAAATTCTCTAATTTCTTAGAATTTGGCGATGATTAAAACGGATTTATCCGCGCTTCTGAGAGAAATCGATGAAGCATAACATAAATTGGTTGAATTTCTTGATATGAGCTAGATTCATCATTTTTTTTTTCATTATATATTTTGGCAGTGATGATTTCTAATACAGCTTTAATGCCAGTTCTGCTTCTGATATTCTGTGATTGATAGAGCTGTTTATACTACTGAGCCTCTTAATCTCATTTAGTTTTAATCCTTTTTCTTTGTTTATATTTAAATCTATGACGAGATCTGAAATTGCTGGATAGTATTTGAGATTGCAATTAGCATTTATCATGAAATTGTTAAATTTCTCTGAGATTCATAAATTTGCCGATGATGATCCAATCCAACGGTGAGGTGTAGTGGATCTAAGGTCCCTGCTTTTGCAGGGGGAACCTCCTTATTTTCAGTACATCAATCATGATCACAATGGATTTTACTGAGGCTTTTTTCATAGTTTTGTTCTTAAATCTTTTTGAGTTTTAACTATACTCTTGCTCTTGAATATATTAGTGGGTTTAGGGTCTGAAAAACTCAGAAAATTAGTGCTGTTTATCAGCTTCTTCTCTTGAATAATTCAACGAGATGGGAGTTAAATCATGGCACTAAATGTTTATAAATTTTTTGTAATGCATTGAGTTTTACTCCATTTGTATTATGCTCACTTTTGTGGTTGAGTGTAAATGAGAACTCATAAATTGCGTGCAGTCCATCACCTCCTATCTTGCATATTTCACTAAGATTGGAGTTAAATATCAGCACTACATGTTTGTAAAATTGACTATTAAATGTTTGAACAATTTCATTTTTATATTTTCACTAACTGTAACTAAAATTTGTTTTATAAAACCAAACAATACTAGCAGGACAACTTATGTAATGTGTTGCTTCTAATTTTACAGATATATGATTCATATTCTAAAAATGATTTTTCATGAGTCCATTTTATAATCATATTTTAAAGAATTTGTTCCATTAGATTACTTTTTGATAATAAAATTATCCATTGATCAACATCGTAGTTGTGATAATGAGTATTGATGAAATGTTGCGCGCAACACAAATAAGATGAGGCATTAAGATATTTCACTTTATTAATACCTAATTTTCACGACTATTAATGTTTATTTATGATGGTTAATTGTGTTGTGTATGTTTAGACTCAACTAATGCAAAATGAATAAGAATAAGTTGGATAAATTAGTTATATATCCTTGTATTCGAAAGTAGATTAGAAAAAAGAAAAGAAAAGAACTATCTGAAACTGATTGTGTATCCTTTAGAATTTTAAGAAGCAGTAGCAATTTAAACTTCATAATTTTAACAAATGCAAAACATAGCAACGAATCACACATAGACTATTTTGTTTAGGAATAATATCTATCCAAAATGAAAAATAACTCTTTGGAAAAGGCCCAAGGCACAATTGATGATAAATGCGTTGCCTTTTGAAGATCGTCAAAATCAATAAGGGTAGCCTTGTTTGCCATTGATGATGAGGTAAATCACCTTTCACAACACCACTATGAGAGCGAAAGTATTGCGTAGCCATTGATGATAAGGTGATCACCTTTCACAACACTATGAGAGTGGAAGTACAGTTCAATAAAATGTTAATAATCATGTGGTATCTAAGTTCATTTTGTATCTAATTTTGCAGATCTAAATCTCACCAGACCTCCCCCTTCCCAAATCCTCTGTTGCATCTCCTAAAATATAAAAAAATTCAAGAAAAAAAGGTCTCAAGAAATCAAATACAACCATCCAGAGGGGATTTGCACTATTTTGAGGGATGAAAAACCCTTTCCCATTGCCTCTTTTGCTGCCAAATTTCAAGATAATGGATGAACTCGCCACACGACCCTTAACCCCATGTGCTTGTTTTATGTTGAAGGGGAAAATGTAAAAGAATTTTTTTTTTTTTACAAAAATCTTCAGATTCTCATAGGGCATTTGCCCCTTTTGCTTTTCTCATGTAGTAAATGCAGCAATGGATTTTTCGCTATTTATACACTAAAATAATTCAGTCAATATTCTTCTTTGGCCATTATACCAAGAAGTCTCACTCATTAATATGCTCTTGTCTATGCAACTTTTGAGGAAAAATAGAGCATCACTCCATATGAAGTGATCCAATCTTTGTTGCATAACACACTTGAACAAAAGTTCAACTACTTAAAAATAACAATTCTGGCATTCTGCTAAAAAATATTTGAAGTACCTGGCAAAAGTCTCTGTTGGAGAACTTTAGCTGATTGTTGACCAACGGAAAGCATGGGAGAAAAAAATGCACAAACGAAAAAGGGCAAAAGACTATCAAGAAAATAGCCTCTGCATTTCTAATATCAACATGTCAACTGCTGGAGTTACAAAGGCTCCAATTGGAAAGAAAAAAAAGGTGATGAAGACCATTCAAAAAATATCACCTCCCTCATTTACCAATAGACAATATATATTCAGATCACTAGAAGTGCGTCAATTTATTGAATTTGTTCCACCTTGTTGCGGAATATATGCACCTTCAGTATAAGTTCATCAGCCTGAATGTCCTTGATCAACTCAAAGACACAAGCATCTCCTATCACTAAACTATTATCCCTAACAAAATGTACCCATCCTTTGCTTAGAAACATACACGTTTTCCTCCTTAGGCATTGTGCAGTCCACTTACTGCCATCAGAATTTTGAAGTTTAATTGGTTCTGAAGTCTTTGGCATATAATCTCGGCTAAAATCAGGTGGTATATTCTGCAGATTAGGACAAATTGCAAAGTATGTGTCAAGATTCAATAAGTATGTTAAATTAGTTTTTACATGAGCAAAGAACATATTAAGATACAAAGAAGTTTCAGCCAAAAAAAACAAAAAAATTAGACACCTTTAGTTTATTGTATAGGTAGACAGGCTCACCAGAATATAGTTCCGCACCACGTGATATTCTCCAAGAGTTAACATGAAGTAAGGATTCTCTGGCATAAACATTTTGGCAGCAGTAGTTGCCCTGTTTCCTTTTGCATCCCTTAGTCGTCTTCCTTTACGACGATTACCAGAGCTTCCATGCACTATGGATTTCTTCTCTTGCTGTCCGGATGAATTCTCTGTATCTGCAATTCATCAAATTACCTCTCAGTGATGCAGATAAGTTTTTCGAGCTTCAGATATTCTGTTGGTTAAACAAACTAACCAGTGTTTGCTTCTGCATCCCTTGGTCGTCCTCTTTTACGACGATTACCAGAGCTTCCATGCACTACGGATTTCTCCTGTTGCTGCCCGAATGAACTCTCTGTATCTGCAATTCGTCAAATTAGCTCCCAGTGATGCAGATAAGTTTTTCAAGCTTCAGATTTTATGTTGGTTAAACAAACTAACCAGTGTTTGCTTCTGCATCCCTTGGTCGTCCTCTTTTACGACGATTACCAGAGCTTCCATGCACTACGGATTTCTCCTGTTGCTGCCCGAATGAATTCTCTGTATCTGCAATTCGTAAAGTTAGCTCTCAGTGATGCAGATAAGTTTTTCGAGCTTCAGATTTTATGTTGGTTAAACAAACAAACCAGTCTTGTGATTGGTTCTATCTGAAGATAATGGTTCGAATGCATCTGAACTCTTTGTATGCTTACTTTCATCGAACTGAAGTATACAGTTTTTACCGGTAGACAGAGTTTGTTCAAATAGGCTACCAGTGTGTAAATTTTTCGAATTTTCTTCCACCCTATTGCGAAACATGTGCACCTTCAGTATTAATGCAACAGCCTGAACGTTCTTGAGCAACTCAAAGACGCAAACATCTCCTACCAGTAAACTATTATCCGTAACAAAGTTCAACCATCCTTTGCTTAAAAGCACCCGAAGTTTCCTCCTAATGCAACGGACTTTCCACTTGTTTCCATCAGTATCTTGAAGTTCAATCAGTTCTGAAGTCTTTGGCATATACTTTCGGACAAACTCAACTGGTATATTCTGCAGATTATGCATCAAGAAGAATGAAAGATTAGTATGCATGAGTATGAATATATTGAGATACAGAGCAGTTTAAAGAAGAAAAAAATGACACTTCAGTTTAATGTATAGGTACAAAGGCTCACCAGAATATAGTTCCGTTCTACGTTGTATTTTTCAAGAATCTGCAAGAAATAAGGATTTTCTGGAATGAACATTTTGGCAGTTTGAATGGCCCTGCTTGTTTCTGATACATTTTGTTGTGCTCTTTCGCGACGATCATACCTTCCACGCCCTAAAGATTTCTCCCGTTGCTTGCTCGTGAACGATTTCCTTGTACCTGCATTTATCAAATTAGATCTCAATATGATGCAGAGAAATTTTCAAGCTAACAATATTTGGTTGGAAAACAAACTAGCTGGTTTTGCAATTGGTTTTATTTGAAGATACTGATAAAAATTCATCTGGAATCTCCATATATTTACTTTCATTGAAATGAAGTACTTTGTTTTACTTCTCTCTTGTTCATTATTTGATTAGTCATACCTCCAGTTGCCACTGCAGAGTGTATAGGAGTTTTAATACTTCGCCGAACAGATTTTCCACCTACTGGCTTAGTTAAACTGCCATTGCCCGATATGTTCAAATCCTTCGCATTTAATAGCTGTCCGTTATCATGTAATTTGTTTGTTCTGCTTCTTGTTTCATAGCAGCGTGTAATCTTAATCTTTCCAGATGCTATTTTACGTCTTTTGGCTCTATGCGGAAGTTCAGATGACTTAGCTGAACTCTCTGGTCCCTGCTCAGTTTCCAAAAGATCCACAATTTCAATGGAGCTCGTGAAGCCCTTATCACCAACAATTTTATCCTTTCTGTGAGAAAGATCCTGAGCAACATCACGTGATTTAGCATTACCATGACTCCTAAGTTGATAATCAATCTCAGTAGCGGCTAGGTCAAATATGTGGACATTGAAACATGAGGTCTGTCCATATTTGAAGAGTAAAAAGTACCAACAGTTGACAGAATGATGTTCCATAAACTCTTGCCAACCATCATGAAGCCAAATCATTTTACCAGCCTTCTTCAGTCCCACACACCAGAAATCATCAGTGGGAACAATAATCTTGACGGTATCAAGGAGTTCATCTCCATGTTCCCGGACAAATTTGTCTGGCAACCGCTGCACACAGAAACAACAAACATAGATTTTTAAAATTAAGATCAGATATAAGTTATAACCATTTAAGACATAAAATTGTAGTGCAGAACTATAAAACTAATTAGAACGATGTAACACAAAAGTTTTACCAATTTCGAATTGAGTGCTCATGTACAGCAAGCAGAAAAACAATCTTAACAAATAAGCAGGAGCCACGAGACTAGAAGAATATGGCTGACAATCTCAAGAATTCGACCAGTACCAACAGTGTAATCTAAAGCCAAAAACTAGCCAATTTGCCATAGACTCTGAAGAATCAATATCCGAAACTACACCACAAGTATTAACTATGTATCTTAGTTTCTGTTTTATTATCAACCATAGATTATCCATTCTTTGCTTTGTTATAAAAGGAGATTCTAAGTAACTTAAGGAAGAGTTACACAATTCTTCGAAGAAGCGGGGACATTGGACAATGATACATGCTGCATTAAATTCTGTTTACCACTAGAATGATAATCAAGGAACATCTCTCCGATGGGGAGGCAACTAAAATCATAAGACTTCAGACATAAATCCTCCATCCGCACCTGAACTTTTACCATCATTTGCACTATTGAATCGAGCAAAATTGAAAAGGGATGACATCAATACAAGAACCAGGAGATACAAATAATTTATGTACAAAGCTCTCTTATATAAAATCCTTGAAGAAAATGCCACCTTAATCTTCCTAGTACTCCATCACGTTATTGAGTTCAAAAGGTACAGATATGCATAGCAATGAATTTCCTTACGGGATCATTGTTTCACTTATGTGCACAAATTGAAAATGTTCTGCTACTTCTAATTATGTTGAATAACAAAGGTCTCTTATGCGCACCCACTGGTTTCTGACCCTTAATTTGGGATTTGCCTCTTAGCAGGGATAGAGCCACCACTCAAGATACAGGTTCAGCAAAAACCAGTAACTTTAGCTGAAACTCTCATATGGATAAATAATCTATCAAAAATCCAGTAAGAGGAACTATGGCGGTGAAGTACAGTAGTATTAAACCACCTAAAAATCGTACTGAAACTTCATATGAGAAAACCTAAACTAGACACCAAGATTCTAAGCTAACTAATATTGTCTAGTTCATATATTACAGTTTATGAGTTCTAACTTCTACATACACCACTAGATCACTAAAGATTCATTACGTGAACTGTTCAAAATAAGTATGAATGTACTAACCCATAAAATAAAGGTAATACATAAATAAACACTCGAACTTAGTAAGCACTCCAACTTCGAGATCGAGAGTACATATATAGACATTCTCGACCTGCAACTAAACACTCTAACTTGTCCCTATGATGCTAATACCTATATGTTTGTTTTGTAAATTGGAGCGTTGATGAGTTAGTTGTCTATATTTGCACTCAAAATTGGAGCTTTATCAAGTTTGAATGTTTCTATTGTGCATAAAAATAAAGCATTCAATCAAATTGATACAGCAAATTAAATCAGTAGAATGTGCATATAACCTAAATTCTCTGTACTATTGTAGTAACAACTTACAAGTTGACGATCATCCATGACAGAGGGCTCAACAATGACGTAGAAACTGCCGGCTGAGTAGGAGTTGGAGCACGATTCCATCATCACGCCGCATGCACTGACCGATTTCCGGTTGGCCAGTTTTTTTGACCCTTTGGCTAAAATTTAAGGGTACAATCTGTTCTTACTCGTTTAATATCTCATAAATGGGTTATTATTCGTTTAATATATGATAAGTGGATTATCTATCCATTTAATATTTCACAAGTGGATTATTATTCATTTAATATCTGATAAGTGAGTCATCATCGAGCAGCTTAACACTCGGGCCTTTACGTGTAGGACACTCTAAGAAGATTTTTCGGCTTTTTAAAATTGAAAGGATATATAGGATATATATTCCCATGAATAACAAAATATATTGTTAATTATAGGTAATTAAAAATAAATCTCTTTGCCCAAATATTTTATGAAAAACTTTCACATATAGTCACTTAGAAATAATTAATTATTCTCCAAAGCTATAGTTTGATAATTACAATTTGTATCTATATGTTATATGGAGGAGAAAGGCGAGCGAGACTGGGAGAGAGAGGCGAGAGAGGGGAAAAGAGTGAGAGAAAAGTGATTTGTATATGTATATTGGTTAGATAATTGTATATTATACATATGTATTTGTATTATATGGCAAGAGAGATCGGGAGAGGAGGAGAGTGGCAAGCGAGATCGGGAGAGGAGGAGAGAGGCAAGCGAGCTCTAGAGAGGAGGAGGAGCGAGCGAGATCGAGAGGAGGAGAGAGGCGACGAGATCGAGAGAGGAAGGAGAAGAGCGAGCGAGAGAGGACAGAGAGTGTGAGAGAGGTGAATTGGTATATGTATATAATGTATATTATACATGGCATTTGTATAAAGGACAAAGCGAAATTGGGGAGGGAGGAGAGAGGCTAGCGAGTTGAGAGAGTGGAAGAGGAAGGGCAGAGATTGGATAGAGGTGATGTATATGTAGATAGGTTTTAAAAACTGTATATTATACATATGTATTATATTCTGGCGAATTAACATATACAACTGTGACTCTTATCAAACTCGAGTCCCACGTATTAATGTATAACTGTTAGTCGCGAGTGATAATTTATACAAACTATAGCTATGATAAAGTATTATATGTATAATTTTTGCTGTGTTCGTTTTTCTCTGTTTTAATGTATTAGTGTTGGTGGATTGAGCTCCTCTCCAGATACGAATCCCTTCGGTTCTTTTATTATCCCTTTAATATTTTGACATATATCATACAAATAATCTAATGACTCAAATTTGTTTGATTAACTAAAAAGTTTTATCATAGTTAATATTTATCTCACTTCCTTTTTGTTCTTAAAATCCTTTCTTCTCTGTCATAGTTTATATTTTCAAATTCTTTTTTGCAGCAAATCAACAATAGATTTCTGGATTTTTTTTTGTATTGTTGATATTTGAGACTTTGAATTCATTTTATTTTTAATAATTGGTAATTTTTCAATTTATGTCTATCTCACAAAGTTTAATTGAAATTTTTCGAGTCAGATCCCACCATTATTTTTACCTTTTCGTCTCAAAAAGCTTATTTCAGTTTTCATATGTTATTTTTTAAAGAAGTTCTTTCTCTGTCACTCTTACGAAACGACTTGACAATAAGTCCTAGATATATTTCAATTTTGGCTTCTTTGAAATCCCCTTTTCGCAACTTATTTTCATTTATTTTGTTGGATTAGTTAATAATATGTATATCAATTTTTCAATATCAAACTTAGTTAAAGAGAAGAAATATGGTGAAATGGTGGAAGAAGAAAATTAAATATGATGAAGTAGAAAATATCGAAAACATTCTTCAACACACAAACTCGTGAATAATGAAAAGAGTCGCAATTATAAGTAATGCAATGAAATTGAATGAATAATACATTTTTTATAAAAATATACATATCATTTTTTAGAAAGTTTATACTTCTTTTTAAAAAGATTTGGAAATTGGGAGAAAAGTTTTTCTTTTCTTTTTAAGTAATGTGAGGAAAAAATGTTAAGGAGCCAAATTCATAATAAACTATGATAGAGAAAAAAAGATTTTAAGTATAAAAAAAGTGAGAGAAATATTAATTATGATAAAACTCTTTAGTTAATCAAATAAATACAGGCAATTAGAATATTTGTACGACACATGTTAAAATGTTAAAAAGGATAATGAAGGACTGGGAGAGATTCATAACTGGAGAGGAGTCAAATTCAGTTTGATTTGATATGTAGCTTTAAAAGAAAAAAAATATTATCTTATAATTTCAAATTAATAATATACATATAAAATATATTTTTAATTTTGTAATTTAAATCTAAAGCTAAAAATAAAAAGTTATATAAAAAATATTTCTTGATCGAACTATTTAACCGTTATGATTTTCTATATTAATTAAGGGACAGATACGTATACTAGCACCCAAAATGAAATGTATGATGATCATTTATAGCTTCTTTCTCAATTTTGAACTATAAAAGTTCTTCTTGTAAGATTTTGCACATTGCAATATTAATCTGTGTATTATTAGTATTTTTATTTGGTATGTTTTTTTTTTTTTAATTTATGTATCAATCTCTTTGCCTTCGTTCTCTCCTTTCTTGTCCTTGGTCTTAACATTGTGTATTGCTAATACTCAGCATTCTAGGTATTAACAATGTAATGATTTTGATACATGCATTAAAATGATGAAAGACTCAATTGCCCCTTAAGACCCTTTTTACATCTCTTCTATCATAGTAGTGGAGGGTATTTTTGTAAATTATTTTTTATGCAATATATGCTATTTTTTTTATGCATCAAACCACACAATAAAAATAATTTATGTATAACTAATGCAAGCATAACTAATACATGCATTGCAAATACAAGCATAACTAAAACATTTCATTTAATATTATTCTTATACACTCTATCAAACGAGCATAAATGTATTGAAATATTAAAAACTAATTTAATTTTTAAGTTATCAACAATAGAAAGAATTTTTTTTTCAACCTAAAGCCAATCAATTATGATTTCAAGTTGATTATGGAATAATTTTACAGGATACGCAACATACTTCCATTAGAATCTTTAGTAAGGTATAGTTAATATTAAATATTAACACTATATTTATAAACCATTTTGAATTAAAATATTTAGCAGGACCTGATGATATACATAAATATCTTGGTTACAGATTGTTGACCTACCACTATTCTTTTACATATCAAATAGAACACATATTATACAACATTTATTCACGGGATAAAATCTTTAAGTTGCACCAAATGCATATAGTAAAATAATTAAGAAAAATAAAAATTTGAAATGATCACGTAGATTAAAAAATGGTCAAACACACCACGTGACAAAGAGCAAATCAATGCCTTAATGTGTGGGTCTATTTTTGATACAACAATATAATTTTTCAAATATTCAAAAATGATAAATAATAAAATTACTCTTAATTATGAGACAATTCTTTAAAATGTATTTAATGATTGACATTGAACTCTTTAAAACGTATTTAAATTTCAATTATTATATTTATTATCCTGATTTTTATCCCTTTTTCACCATGTCATTTCAAAATTTTATGTGACCTGACATTTCGATGAGTACCAATCAATTTTTTTCCCTGAGTTCTAACACCGATTTTCACTTTAATCACTGAATAAAATCTTTATCATTAATGTAATAGTCTGGTTTATCACCGTCAAACGTCCAAAGAATAAATAATTTTTTTTTTAATAGATTCAAAAATGGACAATGAGCAAATTAGGATAACTCAATGCCTTAATTTGTGGGTTGGATATTATTTTATTTAAAACAACAATATAATCTTCCAAATATAACATTCCTTTGGAGCTCTATATAAGAGTTGTACATGTGTAACAATTATCATAAACAATTCATATTTTGAAATATTACACAAAAAAGTTTTAAAAATGATGAAGAGCTACATTGTTTTTTCTTTCCTCTCCTTGGCAATATTTCTCACTTTTTTTCAACCTGCCTTAGGTAAGTACTTTTTTTTTACAATTTATATTCAACTTACATTGCCTTTTTTAATTTCTTTTAATAATTTTGATTAATTTGTATATGCATTTTTCGTGTTTTAGTGTCAGGTGAAATTAAATTTTGTCCCGGAACTTTCGAGGCTGATGACACTTGTAATAAAATAAAATGTGGATATCTAGCTCTGTTTAAATGGCCAGCAAGTAAGATGCCTCAGAATTGTAAATGTGCTCCTGCTGGAAAGAAGCATAGCACTTGCACATGTATGATAGTTTGCGATGCATAATTGTAATAGCAAGTAAAAAAGTATATTATATGGTTTTGATGTGGATAACATTAAATATGTGTCGACTGATTATGAATAAACGTTACAAAAATTTATCTTTTTTAATGTTCAATCTTAATATCTTTTATATTTAATCGAGCTTATATTTTCGACCTTTTTCTTATACGGTTGTTTATGCATAAGGATTCAAAATATAAAAATCGACTGCTTCAGATTTGAATTTGAATTCGAAACCTCAAGATAAGGTTTGATCATCCTCAATCATCAAGTCAGTCTTTAATCTTATGTTCAAGAGATTCACTATGTATATATATATATATATATATACAATATAATTATTTTTATCAAAAGAATTTGAGTGAACCTCTCAGTCGAGTTCATAATATTGTCGTAGTGTAACGTTTGTCTTAACAATGAGTTGAAGGATAATAATACACAGGTTCTCATATATTGGCACAATTAGGGAAAAATTATATTATGGTCATTCTCCAACGATTTATAACGTAAACATTCTTTTTTTTTTATGTAATGTAATAATTAATAATCATCTAATTAAGATTTAGTAACTAAAATATATAAACAAATAACACTTCTAAAGTATATAAAGATAAAAATTAATTATTAGGTCACAAGCAGAGCCATCTTATATTATTTATTAGTGATTAAATAGTTATATTTTTATGTCGGGTCGCCGTCTCCCCTGTCCACAGGGGTCAACTCACTTCTTTGACCTTCCGGCACTGGAGCAGGCGTCAGCCCCATACAGTCTTTACATTTTTGCGGAGCCTGGTTTTGGTAAACATCCGCCCGACCTGGTCACTGCGACCCCCTTTGTGAGGAGGCACCCCTTCTCCCGAAGTTACGGGGCTATTTTGCCGAGTTTCTTATAGTAAATGTTGAATCCCTTTGAATTACTTCGTGTTTTTATTTCTTTAGATTTTGAATTCCTTTAAACTTTTGAATTAATGAATTATTGATTATTATTTTGTGTTTGGAGAGGGGAAGTTACAAGTGTCATTAAACTTAATTAACGGTTTTAAAGAATCTGTAAGAACTCGGTTAGAAGCTGCCCACGGTTCAACTTTACACTCTGACTCTCTTTCTAATGTCAAATCAATTTCACTTTCTTTTCCATATGCTAACTACTTACAGCGATATGGAAACACAATTACAATAAAAGTGTTAATTTTTTTTAACATTTTGATAAGAAGATGAGGGGTTTCTCATATTTGAAAAAAGCTCTTCATATCCGTTCTTGTTCCAGGCTTTTGGTTGCTTCTTGTATTAGGTATATGTTCTGTTTGATCTCTTAAAATGTTTGTAGATTCATATAGTTTCTCATTTTTTTTCTTGTGCAGTTTAAATTATTAGAGTGGTATATTTATTTTTATTTAGTAAATTATATTTTCAATACGTCCTCTCACGTATGAGTTGGAATTTCATCGATTGTCATTTACCTCCTTTATTTGCTATCGTAGTTTTTGCATGGATTGCCTCTGTTACGGGTGGTCTTTAATTTTTGCCCTGAAATATGATGCTCTTTAATTTTTGGTCGGCTTCTCATTTAAAGAAATTTTGTAGGGACATAGGCACATGCAAATACTGCTTATACAAGTAAAATGATATACAAAGTTATTAAATAACATATTTTGGACACTTTTGACAAAATAGATTATTGTAGCTTAGTTGAATACTAATAATAATATCAGCAAACAAAGTTCTTCCGGGCTTCCAGACATATTGAGCTCCACATGTTCTTATTCAAACAGAGAGGGTTGATTCCATAAAAGATGAAATCAGTAAATGTCCGTTCACTAAATTAAAATTGCATGTAATATTTTCTTAGACAATGTGCTTTTCTCTTATTTTGATTAACCATGGATATGTGATTTGTTTTTTGTTTGTTGGTGTTATAGTAGCGGGGGTCTCTTGGTATATGCAGAAAATGTAGACAACAATGAAAAAATTGTTGAAAGGAGTCGATGGATTCAAAAAAGAGGAAGAAAATAGTGGTACTTGGAACAGGATGGGCTGGCACCAGTTTCCTAAAGGATATGGATATTTCTTCCTATGATGTCGAAGTGGTGTCTCCGCGTAACTACTTTGCATTTACTCCTTTGTTACCTAGTGTCACTTGTGGAACTGTTGAGGCACGAAGCGTGGTAGAGCCAGTCAGGAACATAATAAAGAAGGTAAGATGAGTTCTTGTTACAACTTGTTTCGGGTGTGCATAACTTACTCACATCGAATGTTCGCCATAAACAAATAAATACATAACATGTATCTTTAACAAATAGTTTCATCAGTTAATCATGGTTAATAATACTCTAGCGTTGTCTAATTTCCCTATCAATATTGTATTACTCTCCTAATATCCTTTTTTAATTATTATTATTACCCGTTGTCTACTTTGTTTCAGTTATCATGTCACTTCTTGTTGATATTATTCTTGTCTCCACTTTTTTTGGGCAATGTGACATACATTATTGTATTTCCTTTTAAAACCTGTTCTTTCGTTATGCTTTATACTTGAGCCGAGGTCTACCAGAAACAGTCTCTCTACCTTCACAAGGTAGAGGTAAGGTCTACGTACACACGACCCTCTCAAGACCCTACTTGTGGGATTACACTTGGTATGTTGTTGTTGTTCCAATCAATATCGCTTAAGTATATTGTAATCAGTAGTTTGGGAGTGAAATACAATATATAACTGAGCATCCAGTTCTCTTCCTCTTCTTCTCACGCAATTTCTAATCATGTTGCTCTTGATTTATTTTTATTTTCTTGGTACATGTTGCTCTTGTTTGATACCTATGTATTTTTCTGAACTCTTGTTTATTTCCTACAGAGAAATGGAGAAATTCAATTTTGGGAAGCGGAATGTCTCAAGATTGATCCTGAAAACCATCAAGTCATTTGCCGTTCTACTGTCGAAAATTTGGTTGGAGAGAACGATTTTTCGCTAGACTATGACCATTTGGTTGTAGCAGTAGGAGCTCAAGTGAACACTTTTGACACTCCCGGTGTTGTGGAACATTGTCACTTTCTGAAGGTTAACTTCTCTGTCTCTATCTATGCTCTTTCGTGATTAATTCAGATAGCGGATTCATCACACATTTTCTCTACACTATGCAACTACATGTATTTTTAGACCTCATAGATAAAGTAGTTTTGGATTCATTTTCAGATTGATGGTTTCTTTTGATTTTGTCTGTGAAATGGCAAAAATAGAATTTTCGTTTTCTCAGAAGAGTGAATCATTTGTTATACAGGAAGTTGAAGACGCTCAGAAGATACGGAGGACTGTAATAGATTGTTTTGAAAAATCTGTCCTCCCGGGCTTAAGTGATGAAGAGCGAAGGACCAATCTCCATTTCGTTATAGTCGGAGGGGGTCCAACCGGAGTGGAATTCGCAGCTGAGCTACATGACTTTGTTCATGATGATTTGGTAAAATTATACCCTTCAGTTAAGGATCTAGTGAAGATAACCGTCATCCAATCTGGAGATCATATCCTGAACACGTAATAATTCACGATCTTACGTGTCACCTTAAAAAAAATGAGATTCCAATATTGGGAAACTTATTAGAATCATAATGTATTGTCTATGTGCAGGTTTGACGAAAGAATTAGTTGTTTTGCTGAAACTAAGTTTCAAAGAGATGGAATTGAGGTTTTGACAGGTTGCCGTGTTGTTAGTGTTTCTGAACATTCAGTTAACATGAAAGTAAAATCTACAGGAGAATATGTCGTTGTGCCCCATGGAATGGTTGTGTGGTCTACTGGAGTCGGTACTCGCCCATTTGTGAGGAATTTCATGGAAGAAATTGGCCAGGTACGTTTGCACTATGATCCCCCTTTGTGTTTGTCTATTGTGTTATTAAGCACCAATAAAGCCCCTGATGAGTTGTGGCTGCCTCGTGTGGGCTCTGTGTGTTCAACTGAACTCATTGCTTTCGACTTGAACTATACATACATATGAGCCACAAATTAGGAACATGTAATAAGGACAAACTCATTCGTCTCTGGTTCCTTTATGCTATATTAAGTTATCATGACCGTGTGATTTTTTATTTGGTAGGGGAAGAGATGGATCCTAGCAACTGATGAATGGTTACGAGTAAAGGATTGTCCCAATGTGTATGCTATTGGTGATTGTACCACTGTCGATCAACGTAAAATTATGGTATGCAAGCCTTTGGCCAAGTAGCTACACTACAGGATATCTATTCCCAACTCTGTTTTTTTTTCTTTTTATGATAAATAACTTTCTATGAATAAGCAAAATACAGTCCTAAATTTCAATGTAGTTTAGTCCCCTAACAAATCGTAATCAGTGAAGTACACCGCCAGCATGCACTAGATTCAAAATATTGTCACGCTTTCATTATTTTCACCTTCAATTTGCATTTTCGTCAGGAAGATATTTCAACCATTTTTGAAGCTGCGGATATGGATCGTTCTGGAACCTTAACTATCAAAGAATTCCAAGATGTTCTGGAAGACATAATCATCCGCTATCCTCAAGTGGAGCTGTACCTAAAGAGCAACCATTTGTTTCAAGTAACGGAGTTATTCAAGGATTCAGAAGGAAATGAGAGAGAGGAGGTAGATATTGAAGGATTTAAGTTAGCGCTTTCTCATGTCGATTCCCAAATGAAGAGTCTACCTGCTACTGCTCAGGTATATATCTGTATTGATGATATCTTAGTGTATGTAATCCCACAGTCAAAGGGATTCTTTTGTTTTACTTCATTTCTTGATATCAGTTTCTTTTCTGTTCACATTGGTAGGTTGCTGCTCAACAAGGTTCATATCTTGCTGGCTGTTTAACCGTTGGGAACAATGCAACGCTAACCCTGAAGGTCCTCGCCTATTTGGAAGTGCAGGGCGTCATGCATTTCGACCCTTCACGTATGGCTTTTTCTTCTAGAGTGAATTATTTTCTTATTTTACTGTTGCATGTATGAGAATACAGTACATCTCATCCTCCGTTATACACACTAGATAGCTAACTATAGTAAATTTGAGATTCCAGATTTTCTGTATGGGTTGAGCTAGAGGAGCACAAGGGGATTTACTTGAATCCTCTTTGCTGGAAATTAACTGTTGTGTGTATACAGTCAATTTTTTAAAGAAGTATGGATAGTAGACGACGAATTTCCTTACTTCTCCGTGTATTTACTTCCTTATATTTTAAATTCCCTTCGTCAAAATCCTGACTCTACTCTGTTTCACTCAGCTAAGCATGGTTTAAGCCAGATCGTAGTGTTACTTATTCATCTCAACTCGACAAGCACTTCCCTTTGTTTCTTAATCCTTTTTTCGCAAATGATATGGCAAGAAGTTTCAGAAGTCTTATAGCAACACAAATGTTATGATATGTTTAAGAATTTGAGTTCCAAGATATTGTCTGATTCTATGCACTTGCTTAAAATTTTAGATCCGTCTCTGGTTAATTCTCGAATTTTGTGATGCAGATATCGACATTTAGGGCAATTTGCACCATTAGGTGGGAGCAAAGCAGCAGCAGAGCTTCCTGGAGACTGGGTATCAATGGGTCGTAGCACACAATGGCTTTGGTACTCTGTTTATGCAAGGTGATTAATTAAATGTATTAATTCATCAATAATCACATAATTTATGTATGTTTTGAGAAGATTTAGTCTTAATTAATATATAATATTTATCATTATTTCAGCAAGCAAGTTAGCTGGCGTACAAGGATCTTAGTTGTATGGGATTGGACAAGAAGATATATTTTTGGAAGAGATTCAAGTCGAATATGATGCTTTAATATTTGACATTGGCTCTTTGCTACTTTTTGGGTACCAAATGCAATAATTTTATATTTGTAAAAACTTTTAATGTACATCGAATAGTAATTAGTAATTGCAAAATTTTGAACTATGTAGAATGGTTTATTTTTATCCTCCGTTAATGGTTGAGGTTAAAAAAAAACATAACACATAAATCATCCTTAACTTGGGCTTCAATTTCATTAATGCCCTCAACTTTTTGGGGGGCGGTGGTGCACAAGTAGGACATGTCCAACGTGACATCCTAGATATCCTTTTTTGTCCTACGATTCATTACCGGTGGGTCCTGGCGAAACAGGGAGGAGTGGGGCGGGAATCCCGGTGGGGATAAAAGAAGACAAATGACAAATGGGCGGTGAGGGGTGAAATCAGGCACAGCATGTGGAGTTGTGGGGTTGTATAAGTGTTTGTGGGCCGCTGTTTGTGTAATATTTTTTCACCCACTTTTCACCTTTTTCCTTTTTACCTTTCATACTTTTTTCTATTATTCAAGTTTATATAAGTTTAAGAGTCAACTTGTGCATACCCAAAATTGAAAAGCATAAATATGAAATTAGGTTAAGTTAAGCAACACATTCATATATTATGCTAAAAAAAAATTAATTAATTTTTAAAGAGTTTAATTGCTCATATCGTTGCTCTAACTTTTTAAAATATTGCCATTATTTATTTTTATGAGCAAAGGACGCCTAAATAAAGAAAAAGTCCGTGAAAATTTAAAAGTAATTATATCTATACGTACATGGAGCTTTATAAACTAATAACGAATACAAAAAAATAGTTACCACTTACCATTTACTTCTCAAAATTCACATAAACAACATTCAAACATACGAAATGTTGTAAACCAATGAATAAATGTGAATCAGGTATTAAGTTGATTTTGGGTTGGGTTGATTTCAAATTGATTCAAATTCTAATTTAAATAATGTGGTAATTATATCATCATAACTATCATCGCCATCATTATTATGAGTCACTAGCATCAATTATCACCAGTCAATTACCCTTATTATAAACTATATTCATTTCCCAATATACTTCTCAAAACATTTGATTCATTATATTATATAGTAAAATTATTCTATTTATTGTTCGTTGAAGAATGTATCAAAGCCAATTTTGGACGAAGTAAAAATAGTTGGAGAAAGTAAATTTTATAAAATTAGGTGATAAGCGTTTTTTTCTCACTTTGCACCCCGCTTGGGACACAAATTTCCAGAAGTCTATTACATTGCTTTGTATTACAAAGGAAAACAATTTCTTTATAAAATAGCATTTCATCGGTCCCTATTTTATATGTTGATTTTTTGGATTTCAAGAGTCAAACAAGTTTATCTTTGATTGTAAATTTTTGATACATCTTTTAAATATTTTAAATTATCAATTATTGTGACTCATAGTAATTTTTACGTAGTTTACAAAATATAAAATGTGTCATGTAAATTGAAACGGTACCACAAACACAAAATGTGTGTACCAACTTTTTGCATGTACCAAAGTTGTTGAATCACACAAAACCATCCCCAATTAGACCAGAAAAAAAAATATTACACCTATAAAACGAAACTGTCCACATGACTCAATGCACTCCATTTTATTTTAACTACTTGTCTCTAGCTAGTTTTCAAAGGAAAAGAAAAAGATCTATCAACTTACCAAAATGATGAAATTGTTTGTTGTAGCATCCTTATTGCTACTACAACTTCATCAAACCACAACCAAACATGATCACAAGACCAAAAGTAATGGTCTAATGATAAAAATGATTCACCGTGACTCAAGGAAATCTCCATTCTACGACCCAAAACTTACACTAGAAGATCGTGTGAGAAGAATGAATATGAGATCAGAAGCTCGCATTTCACAGCTTTTGATTGACAATAATCTAGAAAAATATGTTGATGCATTTCAAATTATCCCATTTGAAGGGTACGAGTTTCTTGTTCCATTAAAAATTGGCACACCTCCTGTGCCACAAATTCTTGTCATGGACACTGGTAGTTTATTACTTTGGGTTCATTGTGGCTACACCATGGGTGGTGAACGCTCACCATATCCGCTATACGTCTATTCACATTCTTCATCATATATTGAAGATGTGTTTTGTAAAACACCTATGTGTGAGTTGATAATGCTTAAAGGCAAATGTGGACGTGACTCGAAGAGATGTGAGTATACATATAAATATATTTCAGGTATGACTCAGGGAAATCTTGCTTCTGAAGTTTTTACATTTCAGTCACCAAATGGAACTGATGTGACTATGAACAAGCGTCTTATGTTTGGATGTTCCTCAATATTTTCTAAAGGTGCAAATCATGTTAGTGGAATTCTTGGACTTAGCAAACGAGCTATTTCTTTGATTTCTCAACTAAATCATACTGGATTTTCCTATTGTATCGGTAATATTAATGACGAAGACTATGATTCAAACACATTGGTTTTGGGAGGAGAGCCTGTAATTTTGGAAAACTCTACTCCCATGTTTATAGTTATAGGAAAATACTATATAACCTTAGAAAAAATCAGTGTGGGAGACAAGTTTCTTGATATCGATTCAAGCATATTCAAGAGGATCAATTATGAAGGTGGAATGCTTGTTGATAGCGGAACCACTTCAACTTATTTGCCTGATATTGCATTCAATAAATTGAAGGAGGAAATAAGATTTGTGATTGGCACGACATTAACAGAGCATATAAGCTCAAGACAAGGTGAACTATGTTACCGTGGAACTATCAGTGAAGATCTTAAAAATTTTCCAACCATAGCATTTCATTTTGTTGAAAATGCTGTATTGAAGTTTGATGCTCAAAATTTATTTCGACAAGATAGAACTGACTATTTCTGCTTGTCTGTACAAAGTACGGACAGTGACCGGTTCTCTCAGAAACTCCCTTTTAGCATATTAGGTATTTGGGCGCAACAATTTAATTACATCGCCTTTGATATTAATATAATGAGAATGTCCTTCACTAAGATAGATTGTGACATCCTGTATGATTAATTCAATGATAATAATCTTTCAATTTTACTCTCTTTTTCATACAAGAACCAACTTGTATTGATAACTGATAGGGATCGGAATACAAGCTTTTAGGGAATCAAAACTTTCTCTGAAAAACTATAGAATCACTCATGTTTGAGAATTTACTTAATAATATCACTTATATTTGTTTTAGGACTATAATATCACCTAACTTTACTTATTTTCCTCAAAACTTTCTCAGAAAAACTACAGTCACTCATGTTCTATACTCTTGTTATCAGATCTTGGCATTGAAACATTCTTGACTCCACTGATTCGCCTCTAAAGGGAGAGGCCGATATTAGTGGTGCTCGTCGGAGAAAGTGCGGTGGTGATGGCTAGGTTGGAGGATCTAGTTACAACATTGACGAGATTTCGGCCAGATCTAGTGGTATGGCGTTGACGGATGATAGGCGGGGGCCTTAGTGTTAGATGGTAGTGTATGTGGAGGGGCTACGGCCCAGATTGAAAGCGGACGGCTAGATCTGTGTGTGGCGAGTGGGGGGAAGGGGGAAAAGAGGGGGGGGAGGGAGAAGGTTTGTTTAACTCCTTCTAATATGGTGTCGTTCATTTAGTTTTTTATTATCATTTCTACAATTTGTGAGGTTAGGTAATAAATTTGAATTTTGATGGGTAAGAAAAAAATAATTGTTAAATGAATATTGGGATAGATTGAGATATTTAATGGGTGATAAGTTGGTATAATGGAGAAAAGTGGTTTATATAAAGTTTCAAGTGATGAATAAAGTTTTAAAAAATATAACTGAAATTTTATGACTGATTGAAACACATAAAAAATAATGTGATTTTTGTGATATAGGAAAAGTGGGGGATAATGGGAAGTGAGATGATGATTGTAGTGGTGAGATCTAATGTAAAAATGGAGACATGGTTGAATGAAAGAGGAAAGAAGTGAAAATAATTTTTTTTCTTAAAAAATAAATAATTAATGATGTGTCATTTAAAATCTGACGTAGATGACGACATGTCACTTTTGTTGAGCGATTGAAGTTCACACAAAGTGAAGGGTGTTTAAAATGTTGAGTTTCGTTGAGTCTAAGGACTTAGTTGACAAACAGTGAAGTAAAAGGGTTCAGAATACAAATCGATATAAGTACAAAAGTCCATCAGACTATTCCGCCTAAGTATAACCCACTATCAATCATTATTAAAATGTTTTTTTTTACGTTTTTCAAATTGTAAAAATAATTTTTTTTCGCACATAAAAATAGGTCTTGTACTTTTAAAAGTAATAGTTTTTGAAATAAAAGTTATAATTAAATTATTTTTTAAAGGCAAAATTAAAAAAAATTGACTAATTATTTAAATTGACAATCAATTTAAAAATTTATTTTAATATATCTGACGAACAATTGAAGACAGAGAAATTATCTCTTTTGTATTTATAGGATTTATTGCTCGGAGAGAAATCCATGTGGTGATCATATTTAGGTGCAACTTTGAGTCTTGTTGCTGAGCCTAAGTGGGCCATTAACCAATTCATAACATAATATTATGAAATCAGTTGCTAATTTTTTTTTTTTAAGGAAAGAAGCAAGAACAACAATACGGATGAAGACAAATCCAAAATTTGCCAAACATGTTGATTAAATATATATAAATACATACATGGTTAAGAAGTGCAATAAGGACAATGTTGATGGATAATCATAGTTGGATCTAAAGCTAAGCATAATTCTCCTAGCGTCTCTTCAGGTGGAAGTAATCTAAAAAGCCTTTTGATATGGAAAATACTATCCTCAACTTTGTCTGAAAAAGCTAAATAACAAATATGTTGTGTTAGCGCTGTTTCATTATTCTTGAAAATCTCAACTTGCTTTAAGGCCTCATAGAATTCTAATATTGGCCATCTACCTGTGCATTCATAATTATAATAAATTGTTATATAAAAATCAAGGCTACATTTTTTAATAATCCAATAACGTTCTTCAAACTTTTCCTTCGACCATGGAGTAAACGAAAGGTCTACGCAATTTTCCATGTTTATAGTGAAATTTTTGTCTGGTTTTGGATCATCAATATCTTCGTTCCATCTATCTCCATATCTAATGGAGCATTGAATAGTGGGTGAGATGAATATACCTACAAGAATTATGATAGTAATAATACTCCATCTTTGAGATACCATGGCTACAAAATTGGACAATGCTTTAATATATTATGGTTTTCATCAATTTTATATATACAAAACCTAGCAATTCAAATTTAAGATGGACTAGAACTCTTATGATTACTTCAACGTAAAAACGTGGTATGAGTTATATTAGGAAAGGATAAATTTTAATAAGGAAACTTTTAAGAAAAATTTAATGTAAAGTGTAATTTGATTAATATAATTATAATATCAATAATATAAAAATTTGAAAATATTAAAATATTTTTTTCACATTAAAAAGTAGTCTTGTACTTTAAATGACTCTAAGACCTTACTTGTTGGGCAACTTTCACCATATAGCAAAAAAAATTCAGATTTATAGGCTATAGCAAAATTTGCATATATCGCACTCCATAGCAAACATGACAAAACTGTTATATATTCGCTATTATACATATATAATTGTTTTAATTCGAATGACCTAATGTAATTAATCGCTGGACTAGGTTCGCTGCATTGTATAATTCGCTATCCTATTTCATGCGATTGTTTATAAGCACAATTGTAAATCGCTGCCTATTTCGCTTTTGCTTTGCAATATTTTTTTATAAAAATTTGGATAAGTGTATAGCACGAATGAAAATTATGTTTTCCCTCGCTTTTTATACAAAACAGAAACAATATATACACTTCTGTTGTATTAAAACTAGAGAAAATTGTAGTTCATGCAATTGTAATTCGCAATTGATAATTCGTTGGCCTTTTGGATCTGCAATATGTGAAGTAAATGTTTGTAAAATTGTATAATTAGTGATAACACGAAGATATATTATTTTTTGCATTGTGTATATACAATACCTCTCGCTTATACAAACAGAAAACCAATTATCATTCTGGTAAAAGCGAGAGAAGGGCGAGCGAGAATGGAGAAGTGCGAGCGAGATTTTTGGAGTTTTTTTGAGACGCTGGGCAAAATTTAGCTAACGTTCCTTATTTCTTCCCAGTCACCCTACATATCTCACTTCCCCTTGTTTCTAGAACTACCCGCCCTGTTTGGAGCACAATTAAAATCAACCCTAGCTTATATTCCATCTATTTAGGTCATTAGGTTGCTATTCTATCAATTTTTCATATTTGTTTGCACTTAACGGGAGGGGTGAATATTAATCATCCAGATTCAACCATTAAACGTTTGTTTTTTTCGGTATGAATTAATTCATTCTGATTCAGCCCATTAAGTTTACTTGTTTAAATTTTTGAAAAACCTCTTAATGGAGTCTGAAGAGGTCTGAACGAAACAGATCTCCAAGAGACTCTTAACAACATTCAGACTCACTTGGTAAGTTATCAAATAATAAATCATCGCTTTTCTGCTTTGGGCGTGCCTTTTTATCTCATAACTAAAAACTTTTTTTCTCTCTTTTCTCAAACAAACGCCATTTTTTTCCTCTTGAACTAGTAAGTTTCATAAATTCTTTCAAGTATTTTTTTTATATTAATAATATTCTTGTATTGACGTTTGTCAAGAACAGTTGAAATAATATTTTTGATGTATTGTTGTTTATCAAGGTTTTTGAATTAAAAAATAGTATGCAAATCATATTATTAAAAATTTTCAATTTTTTTTAAGCAAAAGTGATAATTGTGTTGAAATAATTTTTTTATAATATTTTATTAATATAATGTTTCAATTTCACTTTGACATTCAGAATTGAAAACAAACAACAGTATATTTAGTTGGTCAGATTTAGAGATCACATCTTAATATTCAGATGTGTATGCAAGATCAAAACCACTAAAATCTTAATGACAAAATCTTAATATTAAGATGTGTAATTCAGATCAAAACACTCAAAATCTTAATGCAAATCTTAATATTCAGATGTGTATTCAGATTCAGACCTCTGAATCTTAAGAAAAACAAATGAGACCTAAGTTTTCAAATAAATAGTTATATAATTATTAAAGGCATAATTGGAAAAAAGTGAATAATTGTTCTTAATTGATTAAATTGACAATCAATTTTGGACAACTATTTTTAATATATCTGACAAACAATAGTGAACGGAGGGAGTATGTTTTTTCTATTTATAGGTTTTGTTTGTCGTTTGATTTGGATTGGTTATTGATTAAAAACAAAACCAAACCAATCTAGTCGGGTTTATTAAATTTCTAAAACCAAACCATGCCAAACGAAAAAAATAACCATAGGTTGGTTATTGTCGGTATGGTTCAATTTGGTTCAGTTTTTCTAGTTTATTCGATTTGAAAATATTAATTTTTTTTAGTATGTACGTATCTCAATTGACAAAAACACAAATTACATGAACAATCTATATAAAAATTAATGTTGGTTCAGTCAAACAATTAACAATATTAGAGTGTGTGACTATTTTATGTGAAGTACAGTATGTAAAGACTAAAATGAATTTTGATTGACTTCGATTTGAGATTGTCATACTTGGGCCTGATAAAATGATAAAGTTACAGGATTTAAGTTATAAAAATTTAACAAAAAGATTTAATTTTATTTATGAATTTAAATTAGAAAATAATGATTAAAAAAATTTATAAATTCAATTTATCGATTTGATTTGATTATTTTTACAGTTCTTTTTTAGCAAAATTAAAATCAAATCAAATAGTATCAATTTTCAAAATTTAAAAACTAAACATAACTAAACTAAACCAAATATTAATTCTTTTAAATCAATTTGATTTGATTGTTAATCATAACCATGAATAACCCTTGTTGCTCGAAGAGGAACCCAATGTGGTGATATGTGACTTTTGGCATGTCTGACTCATTTGTCCCCATAGTGGAGTACTCCAAATATTTAGGTGGAGCTTTTAGCAAAAATTCCAACACGGTAGAGGTTCAATCAACAAAAGTTAGGTAAGAGTTCATTAATTTTTGGACGAGTCAATTTTTCAAATGGTCATCCAAATTAAGAGGATTGTCTTTAAAATATCATTTATGTTTCATTTAGGATCAAAATATCACCCAACTATCATTTTTTCCCTCCAAATATACTTGACAATTCAAAAACATCACTCTCTCCTAGTTGGCATGACATGACATTAAAATCTTTTTTTAATAATAGACTAATTTAATTTATTGAACTCATTTAACTAAAATAATGACAACAGATTATTTTTAAATGAATTTTACTTAAAAATATTTAAATAATGAAATTTTTATTATTTTTGTTATGCAGAATGCGTTTTTAAAACGTACTATAATCTCATCAATTTTAAATACTTATAAACACTATACATTTTAAAAAAAACATTTTGATATACAAATCACTCATTACTGCTAGTATTGCAATAATCATTAAATTTGTATAGTTAAATCAATAATATTAAAAGTTGTTAATTTCTTCAAAAATAATTATTTTGGGTGCTTGAAATCCATATATACTTACAATATCGGTTTTAAAAGGAATATAGTAAGTAAATAATATTTTTAGAAAATAAAAATTTTGATTTTATTTAGCAATATATAATCTCATATAATATGTATACTATGAATTAATAAGTAAATGCAATTAATTATTAGTTTATTTATGATGTTTTAATGTATAAAAAAAAGTGTATAATATATATTAAGATAAATAAAAGAAAAAAATAAAAATAACATTAAAAGTTAACTAATAAATTTTTCTTGTCTTACCAAATTTTTGTTGTCAATCTTACATATTTATCTTAATACTTTATTTCAAAATTGTTTAAGATTTTTAAATAATTAGTTAGGAGCTTTTAAAAAGTATCAGGTAATAATTACACGTAGAGATTTTTTCATTGAAATTTTGGTTGGTGACAATATATAAAGTAAAGACTTTTATAATTACTTTCTATAATATTCATAAATTCTTCATATATTTTATATATTGATTTAGAGACATGAGTTTGATGAATTAAATAGGTCTAGTTTTTATCAAAAATAATTATTAATGTTAGGACATATCAAACTAGAATTTAAGGAGACCTTTTGAGGGTATTTAGTATTTTTAATTGATAAAAAATAAAAAATACAAGATTATTCTACTTTTTTTTTCAAAAAAAAAAAATGAAACATCGAAAACATGAATTGCAAAATATACAATTACTATTAGGTATTGACTTATATTATGATTTATTATACAACTGTGGTTAAATGATTATAATAGCGTTAATGAGTGATTTGTATATCAATATTTTTTTGAATGTATGTATTTATAAAGTATTCAAAATTGATAAAATTAGTACATTTTTAAAATGTATTCTTAATAAAACATAAAAAATAAAAAGTTTTTTAATTATGATAAAAAGATTTGAATTTTTTAAGTATGAAAAAAATTATTTTCTTAATAGATTAAAAATAAAAATTAAAAATCATATGATCATTATTTTAGGTTAAATAGGTTCAATGAATTAAATAGTCTATTATTAAAAAAAAAGATTTTAGTGACTTCATGCCAGAAGTGATGATTTTAAAGAAGCAATATATTTGGAGAAAAGTAATGATAATTGAATGATATTTTGATCCTAAATGAAATATAAATGATATTTTAAGTCAATTCTCTTAACTTAAGTAACCATTTAGAGAATTGACTCATTTTTGGACATACAAATAAATGAGTCATTTATTTACTTTAAAGTTATAATGTTACCCCTAACAAGAGAGAGTAAGTAGATTTACACATAGAAATGAATTGAACATAGATTTAAAAAAAATGTGCAAGAGAAATTAAAACGTGAATTTACATCTTCTTTGTTTTAATATTTTGAGATTATTTTGAATATTTACGTAGTTATAGGTAGGTATGACAAATTTATTTTGATATTTAATTTCCTAAATCTCCATTCATTGTTTTAAATTGTCATGGATTTATATATGAGTCAAAACTAGAAGAACTTTGAATAAAAATTTAAGATTTATTTTTTCATCATATTAATATGAAAAAATTGTAATTCATAGTTCTTTTCGTATAGCTTTTGAAAATCTAAATTTCTTGTTGAAAATATCAAATTAATTTAGTCTAATTAAACTTCAAAAATTAGTCAAATTGACTTTCAAAAGCGCAACGTGACAAATATAAGTGAACAGTGGGGCAGGAATAAATTGGTATTGATTTTTCTACCTTTTTTATGAATAGGAATTAGAGCCGTCCAATATGAGTAGGAAGTTGGGCCGGCCCTGGTTTAATAGGGTTTGGGATTACGATTTTTGGAGCTCATTTCTAGAAAAAGGGCTTTGAACCCGCCCTTGATAAAAATCTAGTTGATTGTGGGGTTTGAGGAAATATGGTGGGCGCCATGCCCGTGAGCCAACAACAATTAATTAAAAAAATATAATATAATATTAAAATTAAAAATTAAACAGAGTACAAAACTCAAAAACAATTAGGTCAATATTTCTATTTAGATGAGATATCTTGTACTGAAAAAAAAACTTAATAAATATTACAAAGGATAATGTTATTGTGGGTTTGATTAAAAATAGTAACATAACATCATGTAATATTGTTTGTCGATATTCTATGATATATTTTATATTATAATTATAATTTAATTATAATTCTAAAATATAATATAATTTTTACATAAAGTGGGCCTTGCCCGACAACCGTCGGTCCACGGTATTGGTGGTTTGGGAGACCGTTTTCTTGGCTCACATATAAAAATTTGGGCTAACCCTGACCTGACTCCGTAAAATGTTGAAGCCTGTATGGAATAACCGATGAACGATGTGCTAACCCATGTTGAACAACTCTATATAGAATAGGTGCTAAAAATTTTGTGGAATCACATTTAATTATTTTCTTTAAATTTTTTTTTATGTTTTTGTTCAATTTTAAAAATATTGATGTTAATAAAGTTATACAGATAGCTAGAGATGATTTAGACCAGAAAATGTCCAAGATCGAAAAATGAATGCGTTAGTTTCCCTTTTACGATAGTTGATAGTAACTTGACTTTGTTTGCCGATCAGCAAAAATATTTTTTAAAAAAATAAAAAATTTCAGATTCGGTTTATAAGTCATAATATGTAATTTGATTTACCATCCTTTGATTTTATAAAAATATTAGTAAAGAAGATTCAAAATTTAACTTTTTAACAAATATAAAATGTGAATACACAATTATTTTTTATTTTATTATTATATATTTAGTGAAATGTATTATTTCTAATGGGATTGAGAACAATTATAAAATTTATTTTATTTTTGTTAGGTTATAAAAAATGCTTCAAACAACCTAAAGCTACAATATAATAAACATATCACTGTTAATCAAAATTAATATAATATAACAGGGTAAAAATAAAAGCAACAAATGCACAATAATTTCTCTTGCTTTTTTTAAAATAATTGTTTAATTCAATTTATTGCGTAAATATATTTTTTAGCATTTTTACTTTATGTAGATAAATGACTCACTTATTCATGTGTCAAAAAGTTTTACTGAGCATCATCCTTTTGGGTAGTTGAGGCCTGAACCATGTTATTCTCTTCATTTCACAAAAAATGATATGGTTTGACTTGACACAAAATTTAAGAACTTGACACAAAATTTAAGAATATTAATTTTTTTTTTGAAAATTGTGTCCTAACTTAAATTAGGTCAAAAGTACAAAATTGACTTTTTAATATAGTGGTTTTAAAACATGGTTCATGTGGAAAGGATCCGGTGGCAATGCACGTGGAAAGAAATCTGTGGCCTTAAAACTTGTCATGTGAAAAACTGAAATTAAAATAGTACAAAAAAAAATCATTCGAGCTAAAAAAAAAAGGCTTCATGAATTAAAAATTTTCGATTTTAGCCTGTTGCTAATTTGAGGAAAGAAGCAAGAACATCAATAAGTATGAAGACAAATCCAAAATTTGCTAAAATCATGATTCATGACTAACAATGTTGATTAAATATATATAAATAAATACATGGTTAAGAAGTGCAATAAGGACAATGTTGATGGATAATCATAGTTGGATCTAAAGCTAAGCATAATTCTCCTAGCGTCTCTTCAGGTGGAAATAATCTAAAAAGCCTTTTGATATGAAAAACACTATCCTCAACTTTGTCTGAAAAAGCTAAATAACAAATATGTTGTGTTAGCGCTGTTTCATTATTCTTGAAAATCTCAACTTGCTTTAAGGCCTCATAGAATTCTAATATTGGCCATCTACCTGTGCATTCATAATTATCTTCAATTGTTATATGAAAATCAAGGCTACATTTTTTAATAGTCCAATAACGTTCTTCAAACTTTTCCTTCGACCATGGAGTAAACGAAAGGGTTTACGCAATTCCATGTTATAGTGAATGTTGTTGGTTTGGGATCTCAATATCGTCGTTCAATCTATTCAATCTAATGGGGCAATGAATAGTGGTTGAGAGAATATACATTACAAGGAAATTATGATAGTAATAAAACTCCATATTTGAGATACCATGGTTAGAAAATATGACAATGATTTAATATTTTGGTTTTCATCAATTTTATAGTATATACAAAACATAGCAATTCAAATTTAAGTTGGACTAGAATTCTTATTATTACGTCAACGTAAAAACGTGGTATGAGTTATATTAGGAAAAGAATAACTTTTTTAAATAACGCAAATCAGTTTTTCCAAGCTTATTCAAAAAAAAAATATTTTATAAAATAAATTATTTAAAATCAAATACTACTGATGTCCACTTTTAGTTGTAATGTTGCGTTTTTGGAATGTCAATGCGACTAATTTTTAAAGTTAAATCTGATTATATTAATTTCATATTTTAAACAAAAAATTTAGATATTCAAAAACTATACGAAAAATACTATAAATTGCGTATTAATATGATGAAAATATATTGTATAAAATGTTAATCAAAGATTTTATAGTTTAACTCTAAAAATGAGAAAAGTATGATAATTAAAACTGGACAAGGATAATAAATGTCTAAGACAAGTCTTATGTACATAATTGTTTTGGTTCAAATTCCAATTCAAATTGACTTTCTTAATCATGAAAGGTCTGATTCAGATTCCAATTTAATTTAATTTTTTAATCATAACCATTAACTTCCAGAGTCCTAATAAGCTGGATGTAAAAAAAATGACTCGTTTGCTAGTTTTTAGGTAATTGACAAGTCAAGTAGCCTTTTTTAGTGACAATTCTTTACTAATTAATAAGCATGAAGAAAATAAAAATTAAAAAAACTAGATATTTTATGATCATTACAAAGTTTATAATTCTCGTTACGATGATATTAATAAATGAAGATATACTTAAATAATGTAAAAATATAAAAGTCAACATTTTAATATTATCCGCCACCACTATATTCATAATTATAATGTTTAATACTCCAATACGTTCTTCAACCTTTTCCTTCGACGATGGAGTAAACGAAAGGTCTACGCAATTTTCCATGTTTATAGTGAAACTAGACGGAGATGCCCTTCTATTGTGACTTTGAATAATCGATGAAATACAATACTATTGTAGTACTGAATATCTGTTAACATTATCAATATAATGATATTATACATTGTGCACTTCCTTGGTGGAGAGGTGTAGCTAATGTATGCTGGTGTTGTGTTCTCTTTTCTTCCATTCATAACTATTGCTATTTATTTGAAGGAACAGAGATGATGAAGCATGCTAATAAACTTGAAAAAACACCACAAATGTGTTGGAATGTTCATTACAATGTATATACATGGTTAGAAGAATGAAACTTAAATCTTGATTCATACTATACATTTTTTTTAAAATTGTCGAAATGATCTTCAGTTGTAATGTGTGATCACTTACTTGAAAGTAAGCATAGAAATGGTGCAGCTTGATGGCATCACCAAACATGTTTGATGCATATTTCACTTCAATGATTGTTGTAGTTTATATATCTTCGTTGAATATGTAGGTGGTGCATTGAATAGTGGGTGAGATGAATATACTTACGAGAATTATAATTGTGATAACACTTCATCTTTGAGATACCATGGCTACAAAATTGGAATATGATTTAATATTTTGGTTTATATCAATTTTATATAATATACAATATAGCAATTCAAATTTTAAGTTGGACGAGAATTCTTACTAACCAATTAAGAAAAGTAAAAACATGGTAATATAATGTTGAGTTATATTAGGAAAGGGATAAAAAAATTAATAAGGTAAATCGGTTCCTCCAAGCTTATTTAATAAAAAAAAACAAATTATTCTAAATCAAATTCAAATACTTTGCCACTTTTTACTGTGATATCGCGATTTTCAACCGTCATTTAAAATTAGGGCCAATTTCACATATAAAAAAACACAAAATTGAAATTTGTATGTGATAGCAAAATTTGTAGAATTGTGCTCCATAGCAAAACATATATATATATTATATATATATATATATTATAGATATGATATTGAGACAGATAAAAATACATCCGATATACATATACAACTGAAATGAAAAGTTATGTCATTTCGCTATTCTATATACAAAAATGCAATTGTATATTCGTTGGTTCTTATTTCATAATTTGTATATTGTTGTTAGCTTCGTCATTTGCATAAAAATCGTTGTTAAGTAGTCTTCAGTTCATTGTATGGTATTTTAATATCTGTATAAAAATTTAAATTTGTATAACAATTGAAATTTGAGTGTAGAAAACGAAAAACGAGAAAAAATTATATACAATTTGAATTTGTGTAAAAACGAGAGAAAGAGAAAAGAGACTTTTGGCAGAGAATATACAATTGAATCAATTGTATAAACGAGAAAGAGAAGAAATTCTATACAAAATTGATGTATAAAACGAGGAAAGATTAGAAAAAGGCAAAGAGGACGTGACAGGAAAATATTGGTATTGTCTATTATAAGGTATAGACGGAAATTATTATGTTGCATGGGTATAAACAAGTTTTTCTCGACTTATACAAACAGAAGAAACACAATGTAGACAATTCTAGTGAATAAAGCGAGGAGATAGGGAGAGAGGTGAGAGTGACGAGCGAGGAATAGAAAGAGATAGTGACTGACAAAAAGTTTGTTATGGAACACAAAATAAATCAACGGTAGCTATATATTATTTACATTATTAGTTTGTCATCTATTACAATTATCTTTAATTAATCTTATGTTAAATTAGATTACATTAATTCGATATTTTATAAAAAATTTAGATATTTGAAATTTATATAAAAACATACTATAAACTGCATATCAATATGATGTAAAAAAAACATCGTAAAATATATTTTTATAATTTGACTCTAATAAGAAAACTATGAATCTATGACCATTAAAAGTAGACGAAGAGAATAATATTTATCTTATATATATATCACAAGTATGAAGTTTCAATTTGATTTTGTAACCATAACCATTAACCGCGGTTATGATTGTACTTGCATAGTCCTAATAAGATGGAGATCAAACAATGACAGGTTCCCTAGTTTTTCGGTATTTGACAAGTCAAATAGCGTTAAAATTGGCTATTACTTGACAGTTACTCCACTAGTAGTCCCTTAAAAAAGCAAAACAAACAAACAAACAATAAAAAGTGGCTGTGCTGTAACTACGTTCATGTATGGAAAGTTTAAAATTTTTGACAAATTTCTCCTTAGTTTCCTTCTTTATTATATAAATTGAAAGAGTAAAGTAAATTCATTAGGTTGCAACACAATAATAATAATAATGAGTGGTTATAGTTTTTTTCAAAGAGCCTCTAGGGCTTTCAATGACTACCCTCATCTTCCTAAACTTCTTGTGCTTTTCACTGTTAGGTATTGTCAACTTTTGTTGTTTGTTTTCTTTCTCATTTTAGTATTTGTTTGTTTAATTTAACATTTTTATTTGTCTTGTTTGTTGGGGGATTCGAAAAATAAAATGTAATAGTAGTATAGTGTATATGTGATTCAAAACTTAGATTTGTAACAGTATTTGAATCGATGACTTACTTTCTATGTACGAAAGAAATTCAACATCTTATATATAAAACAGAACATAAAAATGTTTTTGGCAAATGAAACTCACGCGGTTTATACATTTGTTAAATTTATACATATAGATAGTAGATGTTGAACTCACTGGGGCTTTCATGTCGGTTACTTTTTCATATTTTGAACCCCTTAGTGAAAACCCTTGCTCCCGCCACTGATTTCAGCAAATCCAAACACTTGTAATCACTTGCTTCCTCAATTACCTGTCATATTTCGCAAATAATTGTTTGAAGGTGTGACCCCTGAATATAGTGGACTACATAGATGATTCATATCGCGGGCACTAATTTATTTATGATCGAATTATGCAGTGGCGGAGGGCTAGCTACTGTATGTCACACTGCATTTGCTGATGCAGGTCAGGATGATATTATTAAGAAGAAGAAGAAAATTGTAGTGCTTGGAACAGGCTGGGCAGGAACAAGTTTTCTTAAGAATTTGAAAGACCCTTCTTATTCTGTCCAAGTCGTGTCTCCTCGCAACTATTTTGCCTTTACTCCTCTGTTACCTAGTGTTACTTGTGGCACAGTTGAAGCAAGGAGCATCGTAGAACCAATTCGTAATATTGTCAAAAAGGTTATACACATCATCCACTGATCTAATGTTTGTTGTTTTTCATCTTCACCCTTACTGATGCCTTGTCGCGTATTTATGTGTAACAGAAAAACTTTGATGCTGAATTCAAGGAAGCTGAGTGTTATAAGATTGACACAGTAAACAAGAAAGTTCACTGTAAAACAACCCAACCAATTCATTTGGGTGGTGGTATAGAAGAGTTTACCGTAGATTATGACTACTTGGTGATTGCTATGGGCGCTCGAGCAAATACTTTCAACACCCCTGGTGTTGTGGAGAATGCACACTTTCTAAAGGTATTTTTACCAAGCAACTGTCTTTGTTAAATTAAAGTATAGTCTATGAAGTACATTTAAGTCTTGTGACTCGATCTTGCATAAACTAAACCAATACTTAAGATAAGCACAAAAATGAAAGTATAGGTTCTCATTATATAGTTTTTTGAAGAGCAAACAATGATATTTCAATGCAGGAAGTCGAAGATGCACTGAGAATTCGTAGGACTGTGATAGATTGTTTCGAGAAGGCAAGCCTTCCAAGCATAAGTGAAGCTGAGAAGAAGAGAATTCTTCACTTTGTGGTTGTTGGAGGTGGTCCAGCAGGTGTAGAGTTTGCTGCAGAGCTTCACGATTTTGTAAAAGAGGATCTAGCCAAGTTGTATCCTGCACTTAAAGAATACGTCAGTATAACACTACTTGAGGCCGGAGATAATATACTGAACATGTAAGTAATATTCTCTCCACATACTACATTATATCTTTTGGATTTTGAACCTATGTTGGTCGGATTTGGATCAGACAGTTCAAGCACACAGTTTTTGACAGTAAGATTGAAATATGCTTTTCGATCAATTGATGCAATTCATATGATATTATAGCTTGTGACTAGTTTGCTTGCTCACCTATCTGTGAGGATCTGCAATAAGCTGTTCAATATTTCACCTTTACAGGTTTGACAAAAGAATTACAGCCTTTGCTGAGGAAAAATTTGCTAGAGACGGTATCGAGCTGAAAACTGGATCAATGGTGGTGAAAGTAAGTGATCGTGAAATATCAACTAAAGAGAGAAGCACTGGACAAACTGTTATCATACCATATGGAATGTGTGTCTGGGCTACTGGCATTGGATCTCGTCCTGTCGTTATGGATTTCATGAAGCAAATTGGTCAGGTATGTTCAATTTTAGTATTACTGCATGAATGTTAATTTTTACTTGTTTCAGCACCAACTCACGTTCGTACCAATCTGTTTCCGTTGATGGTTTGCAGACAAACAGGCGAATCTTAGCAACGGATGAATGGCTCAGAGTTGAAGGATGCAAAGATATTTATGCCCTAGGAGATTGCGCCACAGTAAACCAACGCAGTGTCATGGTAAAATTATACTCAGTATTTTGATTCTTATACTGAATTTCAACAATTTAGCAGCATTTCTTGGAACCTGAAGGAGTCTCAACTTGCAACAACTCTCATTTACTAATCCTGAATGTACTTAAGGGAACTTAATTTGACTTAACTGTTCCATGCTCCCTCTCCCTTATATTGGTACGACGTTTGAAAATCAAGATCAGGAATTGACAGCATTATGCTCACAGTTCTGGCATTTTGATTCGTTTGTTTCTGTTCTGAACTTTTCCGTTTCATTTAGTGTTGAAATATACATTTCAGGAAGATATTTCAATCATATTTAGCAAGGCAGACAAGAACAATTCAGGTACTCTAAGAGTGGACGATTTTAAAGAAGTGATTCAAGACATATGTGAGAGGTACCCTCAAGTGGAGCTTTATCTGAAGAAAAAGCAGTTGAAAAACTTTAATGCTTTACTAAAGGGTTCAGAAGAAGTTGCTGAAATTAACATCGAAAAGTTCAAGAAACTACTTGCTGAAGTAGACTCTCAGATGAAAAATCTTCCTGCTACAGCACAGGTGAATGAATATATAGAGATTATTTTCTCTTGTTTATATGCTTCTATTCCTTTTATCTTATGCTTCTTCTGTCATTACTGTCTAACTAGGTTGCGGCTCAACAAGGTAGCTACCTCGCTGACTGTTTCAATCGCTTGCAAATATGTGAAGCAAATCCAGAAGGTCCACTAAGATTTAGAGGAACAGGGCGCCATCGCTTCCATCCTTTTAGGTAGACCACCTCTCGATTATGAAGAAAATGGACATTCATATTTGAATAGGAAATCTTATGAACTCTTGCTTAGAGTTGACAGTATGTGTTTAACTCTGACCTTTGTTGATCTTATGCTTCGTGTTTGTTCGTTTTCCCTCTCTTACAGGTATAGGCATTTGGGGCAATTTGCACCTTTGGGTGGGGAACAGACTGCAGCTCAACTCCCTGGAGACTGGGTTTCCATAGGTCACAGTACTCAGTGGCTCTGGTATTCAGTATATGCAAGGTAAGTCTTGTCAAATTACCCTACACAGAGTTTACATCAAACCAATGTATAACTTTAAGAGTTACAAACTTATGCGAAAATACATAGCAATGGTTCACTTGTAAAAGTTGTGTATATGACTCTATCTGTTTGGTGTGAACAATAAGTGCGAGTAAGTTTTTCCAAATAATCACATTCATGTGTTTGGTTTCATATTTCAGCAAGCTAGTCAGTTGGCGTACAAGGGTGTTGGTGGTATCTGATTGGATAAGGCGTTCCACATTTGGGAGGGATTCTAGCAGAATCTGAAGCATTAGTGTCTGGATTTATTGCTTTTTACATACTGTAATTGAGCTCTTCTTATTAGTGTAGTTGAGAAATCTTGTTCGGATTGTATTTTCTTAACCAACTTCCTGGTTCCAAGTAATATTTCATCGTTATTCTTTAGAACTCGACTAGCCTTTCTGGCTCTTACAAAGGACATACATTACATAATTCGACTTGTTTCTTATAGCAATGGCATTTCACTGCTTGCAAGTAGGGGCCAGAAGCAGAAATGAAAAAAAAACAGAGATCAATTGATCGTAGTCCCACCATTACTGGCAAGTATTCTATATCATTAATCACTAGAAAGTATATCAATGAGGTACGAGAACAAGGGATTTTTTTTCATGTAAAGGTGGATGAAACACAACATACAATTGTAATATCTCTCTGTTTATTCTGCTAAAAAAAAAGGAGCTCACATAGTAGAGAAGCCCCTTTACACCACTTACATGATGCACCAAACTATAAATGAGGTTACAATATCCACAAAATGATTTGATATTTACACCATTAAACATCAACTAGATGCATCTCTTCTCCCTTATCATACAGAATAAGAGCGTATTTAGGTCAATCCCCACAAGGAATAATACTTCGAAAAATTCAGGTGTGTAGTCATTTCAGAGATCCAACCATCAAACGTGGGGAAGTCAACCTATGATTGGACCAGATGGCTGGTTATGGTTCAACTTCACTGGCCTGTAACCAAAACAAGATCTTTTTAAACTTCGATATGCACGGCAATAATTCCAAACGAGAAGTTGTGCCTTTAATAATAGAATCATATACTATGAACATACACCAGTCTGCAGATCCATTTTAAGTTGGAGAGAACATATATTCTATGAAAATACATACCACAACATATCCCTTCTTGTTGAAGATAGCAGCAGCAGCCGGCAGCAGCATGCAGCAAACTGATGCTCTTTGTAAACACTACTCAACTGGAGTCCATAATCAATTTTGAACTGCTATACTATCTGTTTTTCTGTCGATTATAGTTTGACCCACAATGATTTGAGACTGATTCCTTCATCTCATTTGAAAAGGCAAAAGCCAATTCAATCTTCCCCATTTTTTTTAAATTACTGATCAGTAATTTGTAAACATGAATTGATGGGCAGATACCCCTGTGCTTCATCTCATTAAAAAGTCTCAGTGATTCTTCAATATTACCAGATTTTCCAAAGCTGTCAATCAAAGCACTATAAGTCCGCAAATCTGGTTCAATTTCTCTCTCGCACATCTCCCTGAAAAATACTAAGCACAACTCAAGCCTGCCAACCTTTCGCAATCCAGTAATTAAGGTATTATACGAAACAATATCAGGAATTAGACCATCCTCTTTCATTGCCACAAACTGATTAAGCATTTCATCTATTCTACCACACTTCCCAAAGAGTCCCAAAATGGTGTTATATGTGATCACATCAGGTTTGGATTTCAAACTCTTCATCTGATCAAAAATCAGCAATGACTTGTCAAGCTGTCCACATTCAGCAAAGGCAAAGATGATCCTATTCATAACTGGAGTACTACTTGGAAATATTAACTCCGAAATCTCCCGGACAAATCTTAGTAAGCAGGCAACATCATTTTCCTTGATAAATGCCTGAGCAAAGATAAGATATGTAGATGAATTCAGAGGTTTGCAAGATACTAACAGATCCTTGAAACACTGACATAGGAGGTGAATATCGCTTTCCTCGATTGCAGCTTTCAGAAGGCGATCGTATGCACCAGGGCGGAGGTGGATATTTTTATCATGCAAGGTTCGCACTAGCCTAATGGCTCCTGATAGATTTCTGTCATTGCAAAACTTATCAATATATGTAGCACAGAGTTCCTCTCCTGAACTTTGAGAATTGGCCATAACCATGAGAATTTCTGCCAACACATCATCCACAATTTCAGCGGGGGATGCCTGGGTTGAGAATGATTGGTAGCAGCCAAAAATACTAGGGGCAAAAGTTGGCCAATTGAGGAGGACTCCAACTGGGATGGATTTAATATAATTCTGTATTAGAAATCAGCAGTAAATCACAACATTAAACGACCAAAGAAAAAAATGTACTTCCCTATTAGAAATAGCTTAAGCAAGTGACTCAAGATTGTTAACAGGACTAGAGTCGAAAGAAATATAATGTCATAATTCAGTGTTGCAAAAAGAGTTTCCCAATCCCAAATTGTGTTCTCTGAGTTAATTGTGAAATGAGTCTTAACTACAACCCATGTACGCAAACAGGCCTCCATAATATAAAATACAGTTCATACCTTCCTAGTTCAAACTTAACACGAGATAAACTTCATGGCATATAACCCGATCACTTTAACCAACACCTATTTCACATGCAAACACCAACCCTACCTCATCTCTCTCCCCCCCACCCCCCCCCAACCCCCAAAAAAAAAGCTGCAAACAACATTACCACAAACAACATTTTCATGAATCATGTCTTTTACTAAAGATCAAAACCTTAATTGTTGGACCTGGGCCAGCTTGAATCAAAGTTCATTTCTTTTGTCTAGTTACTGATAACGACAGTAGCTCTAAGCACACTTGCACAAAAAAGAACAACCCTATCTAACTACTCTTCATAAATTAAAAAAAAAAAAGAAGCACTAACTTTGTCAAGCTTCATTCCATGAAAATAAACTATAGCCTACTCTAACCACTCCAAAATATAAAGGGCAAAGACCTTCGCATATCATGTATGTTCCTTTCCTTTCACAATCAATAAAAATAAGCATTTGGCACTCACTCCATTTATTATTTACTTCTTTGGCAACTCTTTATTTCGAACTTTTAACATAAAGTGCTTACCACGGCAAGATTAAAGTCGTATTTTCAGCATTAAGAGAAAACTAGACAAACAAATTAGTATATCGGAGGGGATAAGCATTTTCAGGTAAAAGAAACTGAAAAACCCAAACGAACAATACTCACATAAAGAAAGAAATTTCCAGAGCGATGCAATGTGTTGAGTGCCCAAAATCCTTTAGCAGAAGAGTGTACCCCAACAGAAACACTATAGTTCAATTGATTAAAACAAGAACGACATAATAGGAAAGTTAAAGTGGTCAGCTTTGCTCTGCCATTGAAAGCAGCTGCTACCATCTTTTCTGCAGAGATTTTAGGGGTTTTATGAAACCCAAATTAGGGTTTTAACTGCATTGAGTGGAGAAATTGTAGAATCGATGTCTGTTCAGAAGCGAAGGTGAATTGGGGGAAGAGCCTAAAACCCCTAACTTTCATGGTGTCTCAAGAGCTAATAGAAAAACCCTTAGTTCGCATTTTCGGCTGTGGAAGGACTGGGACAACGTGTATTATTGCCTATTTGATGTTTCAAAAACACAATAACTTTATTAAGTATAAATAAAAAAAATATATGGTTTTATAATTAATAATAATAGTAGTATGTATTTTATGTATGTAGACGTTATTTGGTTGGAACTGAAAAAAAAAAAGTATGAAAATTATTATTTTATATAAAGTATTTTTAATATAATTTTCTTTCGTGTGATATTTGATATTTATAATAGGATCAAATTTTATTTAAATTTAGAGAAAAAATATTTGTGATTTTGTATTCTAGGAGACTCATGGTCAATGCAAATAATGACTTTGTCATTTGCAAGTGGGGTGATGGTACCTCTCGACTCTCTTAGTCTATTTTATATGATACTAGTATTCTATCGATTTGACATAGAGTTAAATTATAATTTAATCTAATTTGTGTATTCTACTAGAGATATTTCTTATTAGTGCTGTGAGAATAGTTTGACGCGACTTTAGAACATATGGTAAAAAAAATTCTTGAAAAATTGTGAAATTCTAATAATGGCATCATGGCAAAAGGTTCATAAAGTTCTTAAGTTATACGACCTATTACTTTGTTTTGAGCAGAATGCTTAAATTATTTTATATGATATCAGAATGCTACGTTTGATAAGTTTGTTCTCACTACCTGAAGTTTCTAGTCAAGATAATGTATTGGTTACATGTACTTCTGACTCTCACAAGCCTGTATTTAAGATGTGCTAGCTAATCTCAAGAGAGAACATTACGTATAATAGTTTTTAGAGTTTTTGTACTTGTTTGAGACTAAGGCGTAGTTACTATTGTTGTTGTATGAGTTTGTCAAGTTATATAATAATGTCTCTAGTTTCTGCAGATGACTCATCTGCCTATAGCATACATGAGTTACAAAAGAAAAAGAAGAATCAAGAACTTTCAAAAACCAAGTGGTGAAAGGTTGCATTTAGTAAAGAGTGAGAAGCATATAGAGGTTCACAACACTATTGATACCTATGTTGCTCTGACTCTTCGAAAATGTCTGATGGATGCGTGTCAAATACTCTAAAGTAGTGCATTTTGGGGAATTCAAACACAGGTGCGGCAATAATTTTGGAGAGTCTTGAGTAACATAGCTTGATACTACTTTGACAACAAGAGAAGCATCTTAAAAGGTATGCAACAGATGACATCAAACTTGAACTGAAAATTACATATCCTATGTCAAGAACTCAAAAGGATGAGAAAGGTAGTTCTTGGTTAAGTATAAGAATTAAGAAGATAAGTAGTTGTGAAGTATCTGTAGAAGAACTTCTAATGTCCAGTAACTGCCGTCTGTCCATTTGATGCAGCCCTGAGTTTAGACAGATATTGAAGTGAAATAACCTGTATTATATCATATGACTGTCATCCTTAAGTTAGAGAGCTGTAGAAGTTTGTTTCTTGAAAGAGAAATTGCATTTCACAACAGATGTGTAGAGATGATTAATCACAAGACGTCTATGCAGACTGGGAAACATCAAGAAGCTAGGGAGTAAAGCTAGACTTGTAGTCCAAACTCGAAAAAATGAAATAAGCATACACCAAAGAACATAAAAGAAAAAATCTGTTTTGAATGAAACCACCAGCAATGACAATACCCAACACACAGAAGAGAAACAAAGGTCTTTTATCAACTAAGCCACCACCAATAATGTAGGCAAAGGATACACAAATCTAGGCTGGAGAAACACTAATATCAGAGTTACATTGACTTCAACTGCCAAAATGCTTCAGCCGCTTACACCTTAAAAAGCTGCCCGGGGGTGAGGGGTGGGTAAGTATGAAGATGATATTAGTTACAAGGATGTAGGAGATGGCTATGAAAAGAAAGTAGCATAAGAACCTCAAGGGAAGACTAAGTCACTGAGATGCAACTTCCATCATGAGACACTTGGGACAACAACAACAAAACCAGTGAAATCCTATAGGTGGGGCGAAAACGAGGAACCTAACCAATAAGCCAAACATAGTCCTTTTTGACACTTCCGGACATAAGGTCGATCATACACAAACTTTTCCAACAAGAGGAGTGCAGCATGTAATAGAAATCTTAAGTCATTAATTTGCCTCAAAAGCATGAGATCTTATATTGTCATCAAAGTGAATTATGAAGCACAGAAGTAAGTTTCTTCCCTTGCAAAATTCTAAAATAGCTGAAACAACAACCTATATATAACAAGGAGGAAGCATTAGTGATGTCCAACATTTTCCTTAGTAAAAGTACCTTGGCCACATACTGCAACACAAAGCCTTATTCATACTGTAACAAACAAGCTAGAATACTAGTGTGCCTCATATAAGATTGAACAAAAATTAAAAGGCAGGACTAAAAATATAAAGATCATAATGAAAAGGGTGAGCTCCACTTATTTCACATTATTCCTCTTCAGCATCTTCGTCGCCAAAACTGAGAACTTGACAGACTGATGGCTCCTTATCTTCATCACTGCTGAAAAAGGATTTCTTGCCTATCAACTCTATCACTCTTTTGGCAGGTCCAGAATCCCTAGGAGTTTCACTGACGGTGCACCGAGCAATCCTAATTTTAGGAAGCAAATCAGGTTTCACAGTAATGCTCAGTGGAGATTTTTCACTTTCTGTGCTAGCATGAACTATTATCTCACTAGGAATTTCCCATCTCTTTTTTACCCTGCTTTCAGTACCCAAATTCTTGTTTTCTGTTTGTGATACGCGCGTTTTCCCTACAGATAAAGATCGTTTCTTTTCGTTTCTCTTAGTCTCATCCTTATCATTCTCAGGTAAAGACCTCTTTCTCACTACTGATGACTGATTTGTGCTCTGATTGTACCTACTAGCCACAACCCTCCCTGGCCTCTGAGGCTTCTTGCTAGCAGGAACAGATTTTTCGCCATCTTTGAATAACTTCTTTGGCTGAACTGAACTCAGAAATGCATCATCCTTCTTCAGATTCTTCTTTGATGCAATTGTAGTAACTGCCTGCCTTGAAGTCATAGTTCTTGCTGCAGCTTTTCTTGATTTGGGACTAAGGCTTGAACTTTTCCCCCTTTCTTCCTCAATCTCTTGAAGCTTCCAGAAACAAGACTTTCGCCTGTTTTGTATTTGCTGAATTGGGGTAATCATCCCCTGCTTGCTCGATGTCCCTGCCTTTGTCCCTGCAAAAATCTCTGATGGCCCCATACTCAACCCTCGACTACGCGTTCCAGCGAAAATCTCAGATGGTCCTAAACTAAGACCCCTTCTTGTCTGTACCTTTGTTTTTACACTCATTGATGAACTCTCATCAATCTTTTTCTTCTCCTCTCCATTCTTAACACTCATTTTTGGCTCCATAAACTTTGCTGGCACAACCCTCCCTCTCTTTTCAACAATCTTGAAACTTTTTTCGGCCTTTTCAATTCTCAATGCCTCTAATTTCGAATTCAATCTACTAATCTCCTTTTCAATTTCTTCAATTTCCTCATCAATCCTCTTTTCATCACGGAAATCGCTATCCTTTCCACTCTTTCTACTTGTCATGCTCATCTCATCAACACTCTGTTTAGAAATGGACTTGTTTAGTTTGAGTCTTGAATTCTCCATAGCCCCATTTGGGTTTAGCGGCTTGAAGGGCATCGAAACTGACAGATTAACAGATGAAGAATTCTCAAACGAAGGAGTTTGATTCTCCTTGATTGATACATCAGATTCAAAGGAATCCGTTAACCAAGAACGTTTAAGTGAAGAAAAATCTGCAGAATCGCCATTATCAAAAGCAGCATTGTTCCATATCTGAACATCTGCTGGATTAATCCCTTCTGGGTATTGTAAAACACTCATTTTTCTCAAATGGGTTTCAAAAAAATTCACAAAAGAAGTAACAAAATAGATGAATCTTGAAAATTTCTTGATGTAGATGGAGAGAAAGTTGGTTCTGAATTGGGGAAAATTGTTTGAGCCGTTTTGTATGTTCAATTTTTTGACCGTTGGGGACAGAGAAATCAAACGTTAGATTGTCCGCTCCATCGTGGCCGTTGGATATTAAACGGCTCGAATTGACGCTCCGATTTTGATTTAAAGGCTAAAAATTGGGTCATAAACGGTGGTTAAGTTCTGATTTAACAACGTGCTCACGCTCCTCTCTCCCTTCAAGGGGATATTAGGTACTTTATTACCTCTATTAATTATAAGTTATTTAATAATTAAAAAATATATATATAATTTAATAGTAACTATAAAATAGGGAAAATAATAGAGGAGAAATACAATGCAATCACGTGGTTGAATTAACTATTTAAGTATATTATTTTTTTAAAAAAATATTCTATTTTTAAAATTTGTGTAAATATAAATTTTGAAAAATTATTCTTTGGACAATATGAAATTTGGTTTTGATACTCACTTACTCATATGAAGTTCAACCTTAAAAACTAAATCTTAACTATTATCTTATATTTGTAATAAGGTACAAATTTTGATGTGATATTAATGGTTTTAAAAACGTACAAAAATTCTGAGATTGTAATTCTAATTTTTAAAAAAAATAATTCCAATTTTCTAAAAAATTAATTTAAGGATTATATATTATATATAGATATCTATAAGAGGAGAGATTAGAGATATTATATGATATATAGGAGAGATGATATAAGATATATTATATTATATATAGATAAACTATCCAAAAAAGAGATCATTAGCGAAAAAAAATTTTAAACAATTATATTTCACGAATTGAGGGCTAGTTGAATTTTAATGGAAAGTTTTCATAATTTAACGTATTATATCGTTTTCGTCCAAAATTAATCATAATTGGACTAGCAAGGCTTACACTTTTTTTTTAATTACATAACCGCGATGTGTTATATGCGTTCTTGTAGAACACCAATGAACCAAGAGAAGAAGAAGAAGAAGAGAATCTTCGACAAGGCAAAATCCATCTTCACTTCTATTTCATTAGAGAGGATTAAAAAACTATTAAAAAACAACTAAAAACACTACTTTATATAGACTTAAAATATTAACTAACTAATCTTAACAGACCCTAACTATTATTTGTATAACTAATTTTAGTTAGCCCTAAGTAATAACACCTTTCTCATTACTCCCCCTCAAGCTGGTATGTGGAATACATCAAAACTCCCAGCTTGGAAAACCAGCTGCTCATGTTGTGCTATTGTACAACCCCTTTGTCATAAATGTCTGCTGCTGTTCTTGTGTGTCCTTATTATATTAGTGTTTGAATCAAACCCCATTTGTATCGGTTCCTTGATGAAATGGCGGTCGACTTCAATGTGCTTTGTTCTTTCGGGTAGACTGGATAGCTGCTATTGAAGGCTGCTTGATCACAGAAAAGCTGTACAGGTAGATGTATTCTTCTCCTAAGTCTTTGTTATAATGCAATGAGCCAGGACTAATTATGAACAGTAGAAAGCAATGCTTCTATACTCTGTATTCAGCTGAACTTCTTGATACTGTTGTTTGTTTCTTTGACTTCCAAGAAATCAAAGACTCTCCAGTTTGATTACGGCACCCTGTCACTGATCTTCTTGTATTGGGGACATGCCTGCCCAATCTTGCATCACAATGAAGGGCAATTAATTCTCTGTTATTTCATTGTGCTTCATCAACACTCCCATTTTGCAGGTCTCTTTTTTTATGTATAAATACTTTAAGAGCTGCTTCCATGTGTGATTCTTTGGACAGTGCAGAAAGAAAACTGACTTAAGGTTTGTTGACTGCAAATCCAATGTCAAGGCCTAAGTTAGTGTCAAATATAAACAATCTTCCAATTAATCTTTGGTATGGACCCTTGTCTGCCAATACTTGATTCATCTGTAACATTCATGGCTTCATCTAGCAATGTATTTGTTAACTTCAAATTGATGTCCACATGGTGGTCCAAGATGGTTAGCTGCCAGTCAATCCATCTCCTCTATCAATCAAAGCATATTTTCTTTGGTTCATCAGTATTGCCCTTTTATGATATGCTGAATTCTATTGCCAAGGAAATAATAGCTCAAAAATTGCCAAGATCCTTAATAGTGAATCAGCATGTAACTCTGTGGTGTGTGCTCTATAACCACCAAACATTTCCAGCTATTCAAATTCATCTACATCACCAAGATCACTATTATTGTGTATGATGCTTCTTTTATGAAACAATTGAATGGTTTAGGATGCTCTGATTAAAAAACCAAGATCAACTAATGCATAAGTCAATTTTACATTTCCATTGTCTACTGCCTGTTTTAAATCCATTACAATTAATTACTAGCCTAACACCACCATGCCTGAAGTCTCCCCCTGGCTAGAAAAAACCCTCAGACAAAGACATGTACACTTCTTCATGTAAGTCACATTGTAAAAAAAGCATTTATACACGTCCATCTGATGTATATGCAATGAGATCCTTGCAGCAATTGATATGAAAACCACCTGTACTGTGACTCTCACACCAGGTGAGAATGTATCTTGATAATCAAGGACCCTCCCTCTGATTGTAACCTTTGGACAACTCATCTGGCATTTTCCATATCTATCCACTGTACCATCAGCCTAAAGCTTGATCTGGTAAACCCCATTTACAACCAATAGGTTTGTGAGAAGGGTAAATAAGTTAAAGACTATAAGCGATGTCTTATTGCCTCAAGTGCTTGCATCTCTTCTGTCATAGTGAAATCCATCTAGGATCTGAACATGCTCCGTGTAGACTTTAGGCTCAGTGATGCTAGAGAAAGCACCACAAATAGGACTGAGATTGTGAGGATAAATTGGCATAATGCAAACAATGTATTAAAGGATGATGTAGAATGAATAGAGGCAGACATTGTGACACAAAAGCAGTAATCCATGTAGGTTGTTTTTCCTAACTATATGTGACGTCTCATAGGCATAGAGTTAACACCAAGGCATAGTAGAAATATAACTCATCAACCTCAATATAAGGAACAATTGTCAGGCCTATCAGAACATCATGTGGAGGAGACAAGGGTGAGTCAATTTATCGGAGACAAAAAAAAATCTTCAGTAGGGGAGGATATTGTCCAAGAAAACAGTAGAGATGGAGATGTATTATGGAAAGGGAAAATTGAGCCTCCCTAAAACTAACATCTCTAGATATGAAAAAATTATGAGTGGCTAGGTATATAACACATAGCCTTTGGAACATTCAGAGTAACCCAATGTACTGCAGGAACAAAGGAACAGCTTTGCTTCCAACCTTCTCGCCCGGTGTAAAAACTTAGGCTAACATAAAAGCCTATTGTTCGAGGTGTGTTAAGGATCCTTTCACACCATGAAAAACACTCAAAAGGAGATTGTGTTGAGAGCTATAGATGGCAATCTATTCTCATTTACCACAGCCCCAAGACACAATGACCCCAGTATATAATAGGTATAGAACCCTGAAATTGATACCCTGGCTAGTTCTAGAATATATCTGTGTTCCTCTCCACCACCCCATTTGTTGTGGGGTGAAAAACATGTTTATGATTGTTACAATACCAGGAGATGTAAACAAGAATGACAATTAGAATGACAAATTCAGGCCATTATCTGATCTCAATTACTTTTGACCCTTTTTCCAAATTGTTGTGATAGCTGAAAGAAATTCTTAACACTACCACCACATCACTCTTTATTCAGCAAAATATCCAAAGTCATCCGAGAAATGGTCTCATCCACAAATAGTCAGGGAAACATTCGATAACCATCAAAGTAGGAAAACATGGAAATGGTCCCCATATATCCAGTGCAACAAATCAAAAAATACAAGAAAATCGATATCACTATTAGGGCAAGGGCTAATCTGGTTTGCGAAGCTAATGGGGACACACATTCACATTTGTCTAAAAATCCTTTTGCATTCCGTTGATCAATATTAAAAAGGAAATGACTCATAGTCCTAAAGATGAATGACCCATCCTTCTATCCAAAGAAGGATGTCCAGCTTTATTCTTGGAAGCAACCCATGTCCTTTTGGTGAGCAATCAAACACTCTCCCTCTGTGACTCACATATAGAGGGCCATTCTTTGCTTCACCATCCTCCAGCACCTTTCCAAACTGAGACGGGTCCTGAGGAACCACACGCAAATAATCAGGGAAAAAAAGAAAAAATGAAATGGAGCATTGTAGTCATTGTGATTGAGATACTGAAAAGCAGATTATATCTAAAAATCTGGAATGTATAAAACATTTTCACAGATCTTCCATCCATCAATTCACAACTTACCAATATGTGAACCTCTAATGATTTCCCTCCATTGGCAAATGTACTTGTTGGTTATAGTCGTAACAGGATTTTACTAAAATTAAAACATCTCTTTATGGAGAGATCAATGGTTGGCAGGCACCATGTGTTCTATTATCCAAGTCCTGATCATCATTACATGCATAGGAAAGCAAATGCTTTAGAAAAATTAACCTCCAATTCCGAATCAGATAATCTGCAATTATTTGAGAGAAGGTCTGGACATCATCAGCTTGTGCGCTGCTCAGATTAGATGATTGGAGACGTGTGAGGGATTTATATATGTGCATCATCTGTAAAGTGTTGTTGTGAATGAATGGTGTGATATATTCCAATCAGCATGAAGATTATCAGTTCTAGGATAGTTATGGTAACTTGATCATTACGAAAATTCACATGAGCTGCTCGAGCTTGGATCCATTCATTGTGTGATCGACTTTCTCATCCCTTACATTGTGGAGCATTTGATTTCGATTTTCTCCTTCCTTTCATAAGAATCATGTTTTGCTGTCCAACTTTCTTCTTGAATTGATGAAGTTGGTAAGGATATCCAATTTAACCTATATAGCAATTTTGGTTTTAGTATGACCATCATCTTGCAATGATCACACTGGAGCATTTCCAGTCCCTTTTAAAACTGTTAGGAACTTGACGAGCAGTCATAAGAGCTGCCTATCTCCAGATTCTTAACATTCCTAGCCTGAGTTTGCTATTGACTCGTTGGCTTTTCTTTCATCATCATTGAATAGCTTGATTAACAGAAGGGAAGAGGAACTAGCATCAAGATCTGACTTCGGGCCTGCTCATAAGTCTCAGTTAAGACCAGTTATAAAGTAAAAAATTGTAACAACTTCTGATTCTATTAAATTCTAACAAAACCTCTCGATTCTGTGCAAATTACAACCTGGAAAGGGCGCAATTGCAATCAAAAAAATTCTGCCAGCCACAATCTCAATTTTGTGAAAATACTCTGCGGGATAGTACTCGTACACTGTACCCAATGTGACAAATTTCTCTATGTAGTTGAAAGATCCATTTGATCCGATCCGTCTTATTTCAAATCTTCTCCTTAAGATATCGCAAACAGGAACATGCATCTGTAGAGTAAAAACAAATTCACCCAATAATTCCTTTGAACCACAATTCATGATCCATGAAAGGACAATTGCATTGCATCTGTCTCCCACAAATCACTCAAATTAGGACCAAAACCATCTTCCTACAACCTTTCCATCGGATGCGCCCCAAACTTGTTTCTTCCAAGTATGGCTAGTCTCATCGATCTGCTCCAATACGAATAATGGCAGCACCTGTGTAAGTGAATTGGAAATCATACAACTCCAGAAGTGTCTGCAGTATCAAAAAAAAGAGGATGATTGTGACAAGTATTTTTACAGGTAACTCATGGCGCCAGTAACAGCCTTGTGAACTCATCAACTGTGCTTTAATTCTTCCTTGCTAAAACTTCAATTCAGGGGACCATATCAATGGCTGATGGATTTGATACCATGTAGAAAACATATGAACAAGATGAAGATGAAGAAGAAGAAGAAGAAGAAGAAGAAGAAAGAAGAAAAGAAGAAGGGGAAGAAAAGAAGAAAGAAGAAGAAGAATCGGGACAGAAAAAATCTTTCACTATATTTCATTAGAGAGGATTAAAAAAAACTATTAAAAACCAACTCAAACACTACTTTATATAGAACTTAAAATATTAACTAACTAATCTAACAGACCCTAACTATATTTGTTATAACTAATTTTAGTTAGCTAAGTAATAACACCTTTCTCATTAGTTCTCATAATCTAAGTGGGATATACTACATAACTATCCCAAAAGGATATTAAAGACGAAATTTTTTCAATAATCATACTTTACGAATTGAGCTCTAGTTAAATTTTCATAAATAACGCTATTATCACTCATTTTTGTAAAATCTAATTTCAATTCTCTAAGGATACAATATTTGATCGCAACTGTACGTGTATATATGTTTGTATTCTCAAAGTTGAAGTTGAATGTATGTACAATCAATTTTATATATTCTTAAAGTTCAAACTATAATGTTGGTCAACTATATGCGAAAGATATGTACAGTGTACTTGTGCCTCTTTCAAACTTCCCTTTCTAGAATAGTTGCGGGCCTTATTCTCTAAGATATTTCAACTTTCCTCACCTTAACTCTAGGACAAATGGGAAAAACATGATCAATTTTATTTTTATTTTAACTTGAATAATTTTTAAACATATTTATATCTTATTTATTAATTTAATAAATTTTAATCAACTTAAATTTAATTTCGCTTTCAATCACACCGCATAACCACCACCTAGCACTTCCTAAAGAAAACAAGATTTGATGATGCGTCATAACGCAACATCGTAGCCCTCGAGGCACAACCATTCAGCAAAGACGATCTCATCATATCCAAGATCGGATTTTTTTTTCCAAGTGCAGTATCTAGCTGTCCATTAAGAATCAGATTATTATCCAAAATAAATGCTAAAATTTGTTCACACTTAATCCAAATTTAAGTTTGCTCAAAAAAAAAATGAAGTTTGCTACTTCCTCTTGTTCATCATTATGTGAGTAATATATTATGTCATACGCTCCCTATTTTAATTATTTAAAAAATCATTTATTTTATTTATAGAAAGGTATTTGACTTACTGCAAAATTTTAGAATGAAAGAAATGTTTTTTAAATTTATTACAAAATAAGTCATAAATATGTATAAATCATCTCATTAAGATGTGATCATAAATTTTAGATAAGATTTTTAAAAATTATTTTAAATCATAATTGACTAGATTTTCAGAATTTGATGAACAATATTTAAAAGAAATTGTATTTACTCAGAAAACTTTTTTTCCCTAAATGAATACATAGTATATCCAATTACATCTTCGAATTTCAAAATTCATAACTTTAAAATTTATAACAAAAATAAAATTTAATTATAAAAATATATTCTTTTTCAAAGTGACTAAAAAGAAAATGAAGTATTATATAAATTATGATAAGTAAAAGATTTTATTTTTATTGTTAAATGACACGATTCCTTGAACTTTGCTAAGATAAACTTTACTTTTTATACAAAACAAATAAATAAGACATAAAACTCCCCCTCTCCCCAACCCCACTGATTAAAAGTATAGGTTTGATACTTATAATTGTCTTATTCATGCACAAAAACAATTTCCATAAAATAGGAAGGATGTACTATATTAAATTCCATAGATTCACCATTTTCTAGTAAATTTTCGATTATTTAAAAATTAAGTTATTTCTTGTGTTTTGAATCTCTCGAGCCAGGTAACTTTTCTTATTCATGGACATCTTTCGTTTTTCCCTTTATAAAATATCTTTCGTGAAATTCCTATCGAATCTATAGCAATGTTTATCCTTGTGTTGTGAACAGCCGGGGGTTTCGCCCGTGTTTGACACCCGGAGGGGGGGGCCGGCGGGGGCGGGGGCGGGGGGGGGAGGGGGGGGGGGGCGGGGTGGGGGGGGGGGTGGGGGGGGGGGGGTGGGGTTGTTTTCTTTTTTTTGTTTTTTTTTTTTTTGTTGTTTTTTTTTTCGTTTTTTGAGCACCTTTTATAAAATTTCAATAAATCTCAGTAATCTTTTTTACCTTTCTTTGAACACCCTTCGTTTTCTCCCTTTTTTGAACACCCTTCATTTTTCCCTTTTTCTTGGGATATTTTTCATTTAATTTCTGACTCCATGGATACTATATAAACAACTTCAAGGAGGTCTGTACTAAACCTTCAAATCAACCAAGAAAAAGAAGTTGAAACAATTCTCAAAAATCTCTACTTTTTAACCATGTCTATCACTAAGAAAAAATCCAATCTCATATTTGCCTTGATGCTTTTGCTTATTCTATCTACCAATCTTTCAAATAGTGAAAGGCTAACATTCAAAGTTGTATCACAAAAAGGAATTAGCAATACTGGAGATGGATCTTCATATATTCTTCCAATGTTACCAAGAGGCCCATCACCACCATCTGGGGCTAATCCATCACCACCCTATGCTATGATTCACAAGGATCAGTCACCCCCAAAAAATTAGTGTTATTCAAGGAAATTAAATTACCTATATTAATTTCCATGTAATATATATTTGATAAATAAAAACTTACTTTTCTAGGTTCGTTGGACGGATGGTGAATTATTCATTTGTTCTATGTGTTTATTACTACTGTAATCTCTTTATAACGATATTGTGTTATGATATTCTTTTAATTATTATAAGAAAACTATAGAGAAGCTAAGTTTGATAATTGCTTTAATTTACACATAGTTCAACATAGAAGCACCATGGTCCATTAATTTATTGAGATCAATAAAAAAAAACTAATACAAGCTTAGTTATTTGGTTTCTTGTTCATTCACAAATTTAACTCTACGAGTTCTGAGGAAATATAGCCATCAAGGCACAATTACTGACCAATAAACAACTTTTTACAGTCAAGATTTGGATTTTACTGATGATATCATCACACTTGCCTCCAATGCGGGAAGGCGAGAGCTCAGCAGCGCCCACGCAGCAGCATATCGACCACAGCAGACCACCATCGGGCGATGGAACAAGGGAGAGCCGCAGCCACAGCACTCATACAGACTCACTGTGTTGAATATCATATGTTGTATCTCAGTAATCAAATTCCCCATGGATCCATCTATAAATCACCCAATCCATCTTCAGTTTTTCCCCCCGCTTCCTGCCCCTCTCTCATCCCCCCCCCTCTGCTTCCCCCCTTTTTCTATTCATACATGCCTTTGCATTTTCACCCCACTCGTCCTCTTTCTTCCTTACTCTTTTCCTCCTCCTCCCAATCCACCCGCCTCCCCCTCCCCCCTTTCCCCCCCCCCCCACCCCTTGTCCGCCTCTCATCTCCTCCCCTCTCTCCCTTATACCTCCCCCCCTCCCCCGTTACCCCTGGCACTTTTTCTTTTCCAGCTTTTCCTCCCCCTCTCCCCAACTCCCTTTAACCCTTCCTCTCCTTTCTTCTCCATTCCTTCACCTGCTCTCTCCCCCCCCCTTTCTCCCTCGCCCTCCGCTTTGTGCATTTTTCACCCTCTCCCCTCCTTTCCCCTCCCACTTTTCTTCCCCCCACTCCCCTTTTGCCCCTTCTCGTCTTCTTTCCCCCCCTTCTTCTTCTTTCCCCATTCTTTTCCACTGCCCCTTCCCCATCCCTACCCCTTTCCGTTCCCCCCTTCCTTCCTTTCTGTCTTCTCCTTCTTTCTGTTCCCACCCTGTCCTCTCCTCCTATCCTCTTTTTCGTTTTCCAAAATAGAAAGATAAAGGGAGGATGACAATTGTTAAGAAGGGAATTAAGTGTAATCATTGGCAATATTCATGTAGGAATTTTTTGTTATATATTCACACCATCAATGTGTCATTATTAATGTACTATAAGAAATTTATCCTTCCTATATTCTATTGTGTTGGTTTTTTTTTTTTAATTGTAACATTGTTCGTTTCCTAGCTCCTTGTATTATGTTAAAATAATTTGTTGAATTTTGATAATACATTTATATTGATGAAATATCCTTAAGGACAATATCTTTGACTGACCTCAAACTATAAAAAATTTTTACAAACTTGAGCTGAAGTATTTTGAATAAAATTTGTAACACGTTGTTTCATTAGTCATTCAAATTATAAAAGCAAAAAAAGAAATGTACTTTCTCCTATACGAAATATATGCTGTCTTAGTAAATAGAATTGGTTCGAATAAATATAAGTTACTAATTTAAAAGACAGATAATATAAATCGAAAATAATATTAACTTACCGCGAGAAATTCTGCTCTCAACAAGGGAAACAACGAGAAGGAAAACTAGAAGCAAATATGATTCAGTATATTTATTAGATTAGATGATTAACTACTTTTTTTTTACTTCCTCAAATATAATTATGATTCAATATATTGATTTAGTGATCATATTAATTTATAGAGAGAAGTCTGTTACTATTAAAGCGTAGCTAATTCATACACTTCTTGTTCTTCCCCACTTATTGTTTTATTTAACTATGAATATGCAAATTGTGACGGATATCTCTTTGTATCACCTATAGTAAATTGAACTAGGACAACTCTCATAATATATAATTGGAGAGATAATTTTTTAGTTTTAATATTTATATACCCCATGCATTAAATTGTTGATTTTTTAATTTTTTAAAAAGGAAATCTCACACATATATTCTATCCGATTACAAAAAATTTAATTTTTTCATTTTTCTCAAAGACATTTCTTGGTATATTATCTGATACATTGCAAATGATACATGACTTAATGGGAGGAATGTCCGAGAAGGGATATGAATGTATCTTGAAAGGGGGAACGAGAGATGTATTCAAGAGGGGATAAAAATGTACCCTACAGTCGATTTTTTGTAAATTTTTTAAATGGTAGGATGTATCATTATTGATAATTGATAGCGGAACACGACCAAGTGGATCTTGGTTTAATATAACCATGGATTTAAAGGGATACAAATATATAGTAGAGATTTAATTTGCATCTAAGAGATGCATACACTTATAAAAGCGAGGACTAAGACTTTGTTGAAGGAATTGTTGCTAGCCTTGACCGTGATTAATTGAAAAAAAAAACTTAATTTAATGCAATGGATTTTAATTAACTTTATTGAGAGTAGTGTATAATATTTTGTTCATAACATTTGTATTTATAGGACATCCAAATAAGAATAAGAATATTTATTTATTTATTTGAAGTGGATTTTATGTTGTTATTTCCTTCTCAAACATTTATCAATTCAAGGAAATGTTGCCAATTGTGTTAACTTGGTCAAAGCAGAATGCTTATAACTACAAACAACAAAAGTTCATTTTAATTGGTTTCTTTCTAACATTATGGAAACTCGGCAATGATCTGAAACTTTAGATAGAATGTCCTTTTTAAATGAAATTCCTTAGCATATTTGACCAAGTTATAGAAATTAGCTTATTTTGAGAAGTAAAAAAAGAAAAAAGAACTAGCTAGTTTGAGTTTGATCAATACTTTCTTTTAAAAAGAACATCTTTTTAAAGTGCTAATTATCCTAAAAGGGAGTATTCGTTAAGGATAATTAACCTAAATAGTTGTTGTCCCATCACGATTTACAAATTGAACAATGGATTAAAGATTTATGGATAATATTTCATGTTACTATATGTGTAAATCATGTATAAGAGGTAATAATTATGTATATTCGATAGAAGGAAAAAAAGTAAACAATAAATTTGTATCGATTATTCGTGTAACATTCCCATTGATTGTTTGGTACATATGTAATACCATAATATGGAAACCTTATACTAAAATAAATAAAATCAAAAGCACTTATTATTTGGAGAAACTACTTTTTTTTTTCTTCCTATCAAGAGTTGTAAAATAATTTTGGTGGAAAATTTTAGTAGCTTGATTGATTGGCTACTTAAATTTTCATTTTATTAGGCGAAGGTTTGATTCTCCACCATATAATAGGTTTCTTAATTTTATCTGCAATATGTATATTTTACTGCAATGTGACTTTAAGATGTTGTGAGCGGTGAGGGAAAGGAATTTACTTCTTTGCATTGTTTTTTTTTTTAACATGATAAGCAAAATATATCCAATGAATTTTCCATAGTCTGAATCCTAAAAGACATATTTAGAAGGAAAAAAAAATCACAAAATGAATTTGGAATAAGGCGATTTTGAATGAACTTAAGACACTCAATTTTGTTAAAATTAGACTCGGTACACAATTCATGTACAAAATAAGCATATTCTTTATTATTAATAAATATAGATAGATATGAATCAATTAATTGTTATGCAGGTTGCTGGAATTATCCATAGTTAACCTTGACTATTGGTAGTACTTATTTATTTAATAAAATTTTCTTTTTTTTAAAAAAAAACAAACAAACTAAATTTGTTAGATATAAATATCCTCCAAGACAACATATTATAACAAAATAAAATAGAAGTATAACAAGGTTGGAGTCCTCACTCTCCTCCCCCTATGTGGTACTTTTTATTTTAATATTCCTTTTTTCAATCAATAAAAAGAATTACTTCAACAATTTATCATTATGTATACTTAATTAAAATGGTTAATTGTGTTTGAAACAGTTTTTATATTGGGAAGCAATTTTTTGGAATTTGCAGAAGCCAAAATTTGTCCTGATTATTGTCAGCCAAATATTGCTTACATGTAATGACTAAAGAGACTCGATGCAAATAATTCGAATTTCAAATTTTGAAAAAAGGAAAGTATTAGAAAGTGAAGTAATTAAAAAGAGTGACATCCTTTCCTTTTTTAACAAGTTTTTAATTTCAGCTTTTCACATGACATGTTTAACGCCACAAGATTAAAAGACATTTTAATACATTTGAAAGAACTTTCATTGAAAATGACAATATTAAAAGGTCTTCTTTATTTTCTTAAAGTTTGTGTCAAGTCAAACTATGTTATTTTTTTTAAAATCTAAGAGAGTATATAGCTAGGTTATTATGTGATACCCCATAATCCTCAGTTAGCCTATGACTATTGTAAGCATCGTAGAATCTCTCAGTTAGCTAGAATATATAAGGTTCACTCAACGAATAATAAGGGTTGAGTGTCAATTAACCAATTCAGATTTGTATTAATTAATAATACTGAATAATTGTTTGCTAATAAGGGGAATTAACCAAAATAGACATTTACCAAACTGATTAAATTAACAATATCGATGTCTAATATGTATTATGTATAATGAATCTATATCGGTTAAGAAAAAGTAATTCGTAAAGAGCAAAGAGCTAAGTCATTAATGTCGTGATAAAAGTTAGACCTCATAAAGACGGCCAGTAGTTCCTTTGTTTTAGCCCTTCTCACCCCCCTTCTCGCTTCCTTGTGGGCTTTTAGTTTAGTATATTAGTACTCTAATGAAGTTAAGCCGCAAAAAAAAAATAAAATAAAAAAAAGTTAAGCTGGAAAGAAATAACAAAACAAAGGATCAAGTTCTCATTATAAATATGGAAACATCACACTGTTACAACATAGACCTTGGCTAAACCATGAGTAATTAAGATTTTAAAAACACAAGACATTGCTTAATTAGATAATAGTAACTCGATTGAGGATAATTTGCTTGCTGCATCTTAATTTAGCGATGCATATAATTACTTAATAATAAGCATAATCATGAAATGCGATTCAATTAGGTAGATATGGTGCCGTTGGTACATAGCCATTCACCAACAAAAATGTTGTCACAATTAAGATTTGGATTGATATCGTTGAAGACTTGAGCGTTGAGATCGAAAAATTCTATAAGACTTTCACAAGTATCACCAGCTTGTGCTGCATAAATCCTTGTACAATCTGGATTTACAATATTTGTTCCCTTGAAAAACACTGAAAAAAATATAATGTAAGCTCAAAGATGAAAGAAAAATAATTTATAAACACAAGTAGGAATTAATTAGATGTAACTAAAATTATATATATACCTGCAAGTCCTTGGTATGAAGTTAGAATGACAAGAAAAGAGAGGACTAAAATTAAGTAATTGATGGAATAACTTCTTGCCTTAACCATGATTATTGAATAAACAAAAGTTTACTTGTGATTAATTCTTATTTGCTTATAAATTGAATTTTGTGAGTGACTAATGCTCAATTTGATTGTCTATTTATATAGTCCATATGAGATAGAATTAGAGTCTCTTTTGTTAGAAAAATAATTGTGTATTTTGTGTTTATACATTTATGTATATTGTGACATGTTATTTTTTCTTTTGTACTTCCATTATCAGCATTTATGAATCATGCTAATTTTGCCGAATGTACCTATTCAAATTTAAGTTTTTATGCTTGGAAGTTAAAAATAATTGTTGATGAAGAGTAGTAACCTTAAGCTAAGAGTGACTTAATTATTTTTGGTTTGGACAAAAGGATAAAAACATTTGACTCTTTCACCTAGTGAATATCACCTTGTTTTGCCGTTTATAGAGAATCTTTTAATTTTAATTTGTGAAGAAGTTTTTAAATTGATATCACTTAATTTTTATCTACTTCAATCATTTTATTTTATGTGTAGAAATGAATTTTATAAAGTCACATTAAATCACTAAAGTAGGTTGGAAAAATGTGAGTAGAATTTTAAAAGAAAAGACATTATTTTAAACGAATTTATACGAAATACAGTGTTTAACTATCTATATTAATAATACAAAAAGAAAAAAAAGATAAAATATCTTTTAACTTGTTTGTTAGCGCTCTATTATTATTTCTTGGCTCATATTTACCCCCTTCAAATAATTAAACAGACTCAACATCATCTAAACAAAAGACTCGATCATTTTAAATTCTTCTTTTGCCAAAGACTTTATTTTTCTAAGAAATTGTTTTAATATTTTGAAATAAATAAAAAATTTAAAGTGTAATTCTTTTTAGAAAAGTTTATGCTACTTAGGCATGGCAATGGGGCGGGGACGAAGTAGGGCAAGGCAGGCAGTGGTAGATGCACATTCAAGTGCATGGGTGCTTGAGCACCCATTATATTTGGAGAGAATACTAATATAATTTGTATGAATATGTAAATTGATTATCCATTTTGATACCAACTTCAAATTATAAATAGTTGAGCATTTATAATTAAGAAATTCTGAATCTGCCACTGTTGGGCAGGTTTCATCGTTCGGGGTAGGGCGGAAGAAAGGATCACGTCGCTAAATCTACAAGTCGAGTCATCTGGGGTGGAGTGGGTTTAAATATATTTTTTCAAAATGTTTACGGGGTGGGCGTGGATTAAGGTAAAAGTCTTTTAAATTCATTAATTTACACTAACTTTTGAATTAGTTTTTGATCTGTTTGGACTTTGATCACTGTTTAGTGTGTGTTTTTCCCTTTTAGATGAAAAAATGTTTTTTTAATGGCCAATAAATTATAAAGGGAATTTTTTTTTGACATATTATGTTCTTTTACTACATACAATAATTTGTTTATTACCTTATATGTAATCAATTCAAATTAACAACAAAAATAAAAGTTACCGACGTTTTGGAACGGTATTAGCATATTAATTTTAGAGGTTAAAAAATATTAAGCAATTAAAATAATTTAAATTTTATGATTAAAAACTTATTGCATATAATATTTGAAACTTTTTACAAATTATGAGATGCGGGCAAAGCAAATTTATATATACGGGGCAATATAGTTAAAATCAATAAATAATGCTATTTGGGACGGACGAAAGAAGTGAATTTGCTCCACAACCACTCCATCCTGTCTGATTGTCATTTCTAATTCCAAGAAAAATAAATACTTTAAATTGATGATCGTTGAACAAATCAGAACATTTATAAAAAAGCTCATTAGGAATTAATTTTTTTTAAAATTATTTTGACATAGTATTACTATTTGACCACGGATATACTAACAAATAACACCTAGTTTTTTAATAAGACGCATTAAATAAATTATTCGGGCTAGTGATCAATTATCACAATATAAGTCATAACTTCAATAAAAGACAAATAATATCACTTCATAATTGATAGTACAACATAACCAAGTATATTTCTTGGTTTCACCGTGGATAAGTAAAGGGATACAAACATATAATAGAGATTTAATTTGCATCTAAGAGATGCATACACTTATAATGTAGTACAATATATTGATATATGTCCATCTTCAAGTAGATAAGGTGCCATTGAGACATACATATTCACCCACAAAAAGATTCTCACAGTTGAGGTTTGGATTCAAAGAACTGAATTTCTCTGCTTCAAATGACTTGATAATACTATCACAAGTATCACCAGTATCTACATTATAAATGACCGTACAAGTTGGAACAGCTTGAGATGCAACGTTATTAGATCCTGGAGTAAACAAAAACAAATAAAAAAAAAAGAAATGTGAGTTTAGAGATGAAGGAAATGATATTTATGTAACAAAGTAAAATTTATGCAATGAAATAAATAAATGTTCATACTAAGAATTCGTCGTCCCATAGATGGAGTACTCAAAATGAGTAGAAAAGTAAGGATTAAGGCTAAGTTCAAGGAATTATTGCTAGCCTTGGCCATCATTAATTGAACAAAATGTAATTGATTTTAGTTAAGCTTATCGAGTAGTGTCTAATACTTTGTTGAGATCGTGTATATTTATAGGACATACAAGAAACAATAATTAAAAATCTAATTTAATTTGTTTGTGAAAAAAGTGGATTTTGTGTTGTTATTTCCTTCTCAACATTTACTAATTAGGGGAATGTTGCCGACTATGTGTGTACTTGGTCAAAGTGAGGTAGAAACTACAAAGAGTTCATCATGATAAAAAAGGATGAGTTTAATGATAACAAATTTACAAAAATCGCATTAACTTTTAAGATACGCGAATATTACGAATTTTATCAAATTTTATATAAATACAATATATATATATGGAATATATGAATAACCTTAGACTAAATTTATACTAGATATAATATATCTAAGTAAATCTGCATATATCTGGGATATGTAATGAATCTCGTCACTTCCCCCTTGTCTTGCTCGCCACTCTCTTATGTATCTAATATCCTAGATACATTCAAATTAATCGCACTAGATACATTCATAGCACTCACTTATGTATCTAATGTTCTTGTTTCGTCTCTTTAATAAGTCGTACACAATTTAATTTCTCTATTGACATTGACACAAACGTATCATACATATTTTTACATCATCAGGTTAAGATTAGAGCTAGAGCTATTTACAATTTGATTAAAAATCGACAAAAATATAAATTGAAAAATAAATTGGTAATATTTCAATTGGATTAGTTTTATTCTTTAAACTTTTTTAAAAAAATAAATAAATTGAATAACTTATACACAAAAATTTTATAATTATATTTAAAATATGTTATTTTTAAAAATAATTTAACTACTTTGTAAATTTTTTTTGTAAAAAAAATTTTTTATTTCTAATAGATTGATGAACTTAGACTAGAACTCCTTTATTGAAAAAAATCATGAATTCAAACTCATTTAATGAAAAAAAAATTATTGAAAAATCTTTGTTCTTTCGTGCAAGTTTTGTACAATATAAGTGTTTATTGGTAAAAACGGATACGGCAAATATATAGGACCGGCGGCTTCAAACTTTATACTGGAATATCTAGTAGCAATCATATTTTAAAATTGTATTTAAATTGTATTAGACAAGTCTTGTGTTATGAGTTTAAACGAGAAAATATACATGAAAATTTTGAAAATAAATCATTTAATTTATTTAAAAGATCACCTATTCAATCAAGTTGGCGAGTGTATTTCAAACGATTTTGAATGATTTTTTTAGTTTTTAAAAATTAGACTCAGTATTCACATACACATTTCACACTGACCTAATCACTTTGACGATATGCATATCTTACATCCATATATATTATATAAATTGATTTTTTTTTGGTTTATACAATTGTCCATTATTGACCTTTAGTTTTATTTTGTCCACAACTTTTTTTTTTTAAAAAAAATGCATAGATTTGCTTGCTATAAATACACCATAAGTCTAAGACAAAACATACATCCTAGCTCCAAACAGATCAGAAAATAAAAGCAAACAATCAAGCATGGCTAGTAGCAAAGTTGGTGTCCTCACTCTCTTTCTTCTATGTGGTATGTCATTTACCTATTAACATTGATCTACCTTTATTTTCATTCAATAAAATTGTTATTTCATGAATCTTTGCCATCAAATTTAACATTAGTTAATAGTCAAACACACATGAAGTATACCAATTTTCTACCTGAATTATTATCAATTATATTTATCAAAACACACATACATCAACTATCATTTGTTCATTTTTTCTACCTAAAATATCATCATCGTTCAGGTAGCTAAGAAAAGTGAATAACTTATAGTTGAAGTGTGTTATAACAACAGTTAATGATAGTTCAAGTAGGAAAAGTAAACCACTGATAATTCATAACTCAGAAAAAATGATACTTCATATGTGTTTTTGACCAGTATTTATAATCATTTTAAATAATTTTTTTTAAAAAAATTTGTTGTTGTTGGAACAGTTTTTGTAGTGGGAAGCAATTATGTGGAAGCTCAGATTTGTCCACAATTTTGTGAGCCAAATGTGGATTACATGACTTGTTCCTCTTCAGGAAGCACAATACTTCGTCCAACATGTATCAATTGTTGTCAAGCAACAGGAAGGGGATGCCAACTTTTCCGTAGAGATGGCTCTACAATATGTAACTAGTAAATCATCTTTGAGATTTATCAAAGGGGATATATATTACTAAATTTCCAATAAATTATGATCTTATATATATATATGTAAAATAAATTCTGAGTTTATACTTTACTCAGATGACCTATATTATATTACATATAATAATGGATTTTTAATGTTTGTGTGCGGATTTGTTTTTTGAGTTGGTATAAGTTTTCTTTACTTGTATAAGTGTGTGTTAAAATATTCCATTTGTAAAAAATAAATTTGTTCATGAAAGTAAGAGGCTATAAAACAAGGGATTGGTTCAGCCCACCTGATTCCAAAGTTTCTGCTGGTCAAAGAATTTGAAGGGTTAGGATGGGCATGTTCTTTATTTGGTAGGGTCTGAAAATGCTCAACTCAGTATAATTTTTGAAGGGTTAGGATGGGCATGTTCTTTATTCTAGTGTAATTAGCATTTATCTCGCATACCAAATACGCGAGTGAGATAAGAGAGTGATAAGCAAGATGGGAGAAAGGTAAGGGCGCGAGATTTATCTATGTATGCTAGATACATGCGAATCTACTTAGATAAATTGTATCCAGAACAAATTAACTTAATTTTGAGATACATGTATCTAGATGTATCAAAATTTAGTATGGATTTATAACATTACAACATAGCGTGTATTTAAGTAATTATATTATATGCTAGTGAGATTATTGTAAGTTACCATTAAATAAAAAGTTTTGACCCATGGGCCGACCTCAACCTAGCCTCGATCAAGCTTCAAGGACTAAAATTTTATATGAATCGAGTTTATAAGCCCTAGTTTTTAATGGGATTGAAAATTTTTATTTCAATCCTACCTCAATAACAAAATGGGTTGAACCAGTCCTATCGGATAAGCCCATTTTGACGGCTCTAATGAAGAGAAAGCTTAAGCTAATGAATATCACCTTGTTTTGCCATTTATGGAGAATCTTTTAATTTGTGAAAAAAAAATCATTTTACAGTATTTGATATCAATTAATTTTATCTACTTCAATCATTTCATTTTATGTGTAGAAATGAATTTTATAAAAAGTATTAAAGATTTTCACTTATTAACTCAGAAAATAACGACAATTAACCCCTAAAGTATGTTAGAAAAATGTAAATAAAATCTCAAAATAAAAGACAAATTATTTTATGTGATTAATATTAAGGCAAATTATTTATCAGCAGTCTTTTATTAATAATATGAAAAAAGAGTTATAAAATTTTATTTCAAAATATCGAATTAATGTAATTTGATATTATAGTCAGATTGACTCTAAAAAATTGCAACATGACAACTAAAAGGGAACAAAGGGAATTAATGTACGTAATCTCATGAATGATTTGAAAATTAAACAAATTGACTCTCATAAATTTATTTTAAAATATCATATTAATTGTAACTAATTTAACTTTTTTTCCCCCCCCCCAACTAGTTAAAGGACTCTAAAAAAAAATCTGCAAACATACAACTTGAAAGAACATGACTAATCTCCTATGAGGTTTAAAAACTAGTCAAATTGTAACATAACCAAAAGATAATAAAAAAGATTGATATAATCTGTTGAATTATTTGAAAACTAGTCAAATTAACTCTTGAAATTTTTATTTTAAAATATTAAATTAATATAATCTCACTGTACTACTTGATCTTTGGCATTTAATTCTTTTTGCTATAAATACTCCCAGAAATAGCATACTCAAAGCAGATTAAAAAAAAAAGAATTCAATAAACATGATTAATAGCAAAGTCAGTGTCCTCACTCTCTTCCTCCTGTGTGGTAAGCCTTCTTTTTCTTTTTATTAAGAATTTAAATATATATTTTAAAATTAAATTGTTAATACTAAATATAGAAATATATCATTCTATTTAAAATTGTCTAAAAAAAATAAAATTTGAGACAGAAAGATAGTGTTATTTTATCATTTTATGCCAATAATTACTAATATTATGTTTGTGTTTGCAATAGTTTTGATGGTGGAAATAAATGAAGTGTGAGTGTACAATGGAATGTTCAATTTGGGTGATGTACACGGCTTGCCCATCACCAAAGGGATGCAGACTTTATGGTGATTTTAAATAATTATGTAAACCTTTTTTGACAATTGTCAAAAGAGATAGTAATTACTTTTGTTAAAAAAAAATAATAAATATTTCATTGACTTTTTATAGTATATTTAATACATATTTGATAAAACTTGTACATTATATATAGGACAGTACAATTCTAATGAGAATGGTATAGTCACACATATACATATCTAAGCACGCAAGCACACTTTAGAAAGAGCATTTCGGCTTCAGAGTTCGAGTTCTGAGTATGAAAAAGTTTTTTGTAGGGAGTGTTATTTTTAAATGTGTTTTACCTAACGGCTAGTAGAATCTAGATTAGTCAGACCTTAATTTGAATATTGAATATTGAATGAAAAAACATTGAGAAATGACTATAACTAGTTAATAATAAATTCAATGATTTGGAAAATCCGTTGAGAAATGACTATAGCTAGTTAATAGTAAGAATATCTTATAAGTGAACACGTGAGAAGTAAAAATTAAGTCAAATATAAAGACAATTTGGAAAAAAACGTTATTTTATCAATTTTTGCCAATTATATAAGGAGTTTATGAGCAAGTATTGAACACTAACTAGGTGTTGGACATGAACTTTTGAAATCATAATTTAAAATTAGTATTAAAAGGTCCATTGAAATTCTTAAAATATAAGTAACTTTACTTTTTCTTTTTCTTCATAATATTGACTTACTGATCTTGTTGCTTTTTATTCGTACATTAATGGCCTTATAGCTTGATGTAGCCATTTGTGTTGTTTAACTGTTTTTTATGTTCTTTCTTTGTGGAGATTACAGAGTCTATAACTATGTTTTCTTCTCCATCTATCCTTTTTTTGGTTGTTCTTTTTCATTGACATGTACGTTCAACAACTGGTTGATGTATGTATTATGTCGGTGTATTGGATCTACGTTTGCACGGATCTGTTTTTTGTGCTATGTCATATCAAGCCTTAAAGTGCGGATATCATGGTAAATCTGAGTCATGTCTTATAAAATTCTTTACTTTTTTTCTCTCATTCTGATGTTTAAGATGTCATGTGCACTTCATCTTCAAAAGTTTGTCAGCTTAAAAGTCTGTTAATCCTGCTTGATTTGTCCTGATCAACATAGCCTACATTATTGGCGTCACATACACCTCCTTAGGAACTCAGCGTACTCATTAAGGTTCGCCTCATTGTCATAGTAATGGAATACAAGCTTTGCTCTAAGCCTAGGCCGGCACGAATTTATCTTCTAGGCTAGTCCATATTGAGCCCCAAAAACACATATACCTCACAAACTTGAGATATGATTTACATAGCTCTTCACTTTTCTCTCCCATTTTAATGTGAGATTCATCTAAAATATCATGTGCACCTCAGCTACATGATTTTTCTTAGCCTAGAAGTCTATCATCAATCCTACTTGACATGCCCTCCTCAACGCCCCGTCCCATGTCACAAACATTACATGATACACCAAACAAAATAGTATTGCAGTTCGTGTAAGCCAAGGGTCTCAAAGTTTATTGACCCCTTTCTTGCTAGTTATTGCTGAGAGGTGAACACCATCTTGGATTAAGTGAAGACAAGCTAAGTTATATAAAGATTAATGATGAAACACACTAAGAAATCAACAAGAAACATGAATTCATTATCTATGAATTTTAACAAGGAAAAGAGAACCAAGATACATTACAAAAGCAACATTAGTGCTTTTAATTAATTTTATTCATACATTATTATTAGCTTTAAATTTAAAGATGTCTTCTCTTTCCCAACAAAAATACTAAGTAATATAAGTTGTTTATGCTTAATATTCCCTTGTTATTTTAGAAAGAGGAACCATCAAGGCATATCCATTCACCAACGAACATTTTTTCACAATTGAGATTGGGATTGAAAGTTGTAAAGTCCTTAGCAGACACACTAAATTGTTGCATAATGCTGAAGCATGTATCTCCAATATTTGCACCATAAATCTTGCTACATATCTGAGCAGAATTCGTCTCAATTTTAGCTGCGATCATCACGAAAATAATTGGAGAAATAAATTAATAGACAATTTAACTAAAATACTAAGTAAAAATTAGGCTAGATATTAGTAGGTTAAAATTTAGGCATAATACATAACTGTGTTCTTTAATTTTATGTTATTTCATGTTTTTGCCCTCCAATTTTTTACGTACTAATCACTTGAACTTGTGTAAAGTGGAAAAAGTAAACACGTGAATCCTATATGACATAAGACACCATGTAACACGCAAATTGACATGTAGGATGTCACGTAGGACGTGTGTGTCTATTTATTTAACTTTGTATAAGTTCAAGTGTTTACTTATGCACAATCAAAATTGAAGGGATTAAATATGAGTTGAAGCCAAATTAAAGAACATATTTACGGATTATGTCATACTTACATGAAACAATTCTACTTTCTGCTATGTTAACGGAGAGAAGGAACAATAGAACAAAGCTGAAAAACATGGTTAATTTGTAGCTTGATCTGGCCATTTCTGCTATTTAATTGGAAAAAAATAATTTGATTTTTCTGTTCTTTCCTAGTTTTTCTTGTCCTTTGGATGGATTACTTTGATAATAATTTCATTGCTTTTATAGTGAAGTTACTTTGGATGGTCATCAACTTGAGATAAAAAAATATTAACATTGTTGATCACAAGGTTACCAACTTTCTTTGAGGAGATTACAGAGTCTATAACTCTGTTTTCTTCTCCATTGCCCCCCCTTTTTTTTGTTGTTGTTGTTGTTGTTCTTTCATTGTGATCTCCGTCCAGCAGGTGGTCCATGTAATAGTGTCACAACTAAAGCCCATAACATGTATTTTATTGGGGTGTATTGGACCTAGATCCGCATGAATTTGTTTTTTTGGGCTACGACATATAAAGCCTCAAATGACCCGTTTTGATCCAACCTGTTTTAATCCTAGCAAATTTGGATCGGAATTATTGAGTCTTGACCTGACTGTTGTCTTTTGACTCAGAAAGCATCAGTCTATGGTCTATGGAATTGTCCTTGGTAGACATGAACATGTTCGCGCAATTGTGCGTCATCTTGATGATGCAGGCTTTTACGGTATCATGAAGTTTACGGTTCAAGGTTGCTAGAGACAATTTCACTAAAAACTACATTTGTTATGCATTGATAATATGATATTAATTTTTACAAATATTATAGAGAAAACACACACGAAAAAAACGAACTTTAAATAGTGCACGTCTGGATCTCGTTTCTCTTTGAATTTGCTTTGGCAAATGGGTTTGACGTGAAGTTTAAATGGAAGCAGATAATGGTGAAAGGGAAGCAAATATACTCGTGGAAGATGCGATATACATTTGAAATATGCCTTGTATATAATTAGTATACCTGATATACAACAAAATGGGTCAAAAGCTTCAAAACTCAGCCACTGAAGGGCCCAACGGCTGGTCCAAGTGGACAGAAATTAGACATGGATCTAATTTCCTTTTCTCTTGGCTTATTTAGCTGCCTAATTATATTGGGCAACTTTCACATATAGCAAACAAAAAATTCATATTTGTATGCTATAGCAAACTTTGCATAATTGCACTCCATAGCAAACATATAAATGGTATAAGTCGCTTATACACTATAAAGTGTATTAATTCGCTGGCCTAAATTGTACAAAATTCGCTGGCGTTATTTCACTGCAATTGTATAATTCGCGATCGATTTCACTGCAAGTGTATTTAATGCACTGCCTATTTCGCTGCAATATTAATGCTTCTGTATGAGCAAAGAAGATATATACTTTTTCTCTCGCTTTATACAAAAATAGAAACACAAATATACACTTCTGTTGTATTAAAAGCTAGAGAAGAAAATTGTATTTAACTGCAAATCGTATTAAATTCGCAATTGTATAATTCGTTGACCTTTTTCTCTGCAATATTTGAAGTAAAAGATTTCTAAAAACGTTGTATGATTTAAATGTATAACACGAAGATATTATATTTTTTTGCATGTGTATATACAATTTTCTCTCGATTTATACAAAACAGAGAAACAAAATTATACCACTTTGTGTTATAAAGCGAGGAGAGAGCGAGGGCGGAGCGAGGACCGCCATGGCAAAAATTTTAGGCTAACGTTTTGCTAGAGGAGCACAATTAAATCAAACCCTAGCTATTCTATTTATTTTAGGTTATTAGTTTGCTAATATACAATTTTCCCAATTATAGGGATTTTGTATTGGGTAATATTACTGCTTGTTTACCTATAATTGTCATTATTTGTTTAAATTCCACAAATTATATATTGTCGCAATTCATGTCATACAACTCCGTGACATGACAAATAGAATGCATCAGGAAAAGAGCGATTATATGACTATTTGCAGTCATTTTTTTAGAACAATATCCTACTTCTTGGAGTAGTCAATGGGTAATTGATCCATGATCATCCAAACTAACGTAAAACAAAGTCAAAATCATGATTTGGTGAATTGATCTAAAATGACCTAATACCCTAGATGTATCGGATTCATCAAATATACCGGATTTAGTCCAAAACAACCCTGACCCAAATGAGTGTTCATGTTTATGTGTTTAAAATTTATAGAATAATATATGTCACGTGAAAAAATCATTATTCTTCAAGGTTGTGTTTATTTTTATTTAAAAATAAACCTTTACTAGCCGCTGTCCAAGAAAAGGACCTGATTATTTATATTCCATTTTTTTCTATTATGTATCTCTATTCAATTTATTTCAATAAAGTTTATATAGATATTATTCATGGTGCCACAAGCCTTGAAATGATACGAAAAAACACTTATAACCAGTGTGCCCCGCCAATAGTAAAATAAAATGGCTTTTTTAGGAAGTTGGCAAAAAATAAATTAAAATTGGCTTTACAGAATCATGTAAAGCTCCTTATAAATGGACTTTTGTTTTGTCCAAGAGGTGCACATTGTTACGATGATATTAAGTGCAAAATTTGATATGTGAATGTTAGAAATTGTATTAATTTCTAGGACGAAAATTTAAGACACCAAAAATAAAAAGACAAAGGAATGCTGCATTATCAGTGACATATTTATGAATTATTATTGTCGATTGATATTGATATACTACTAACTTGCTAGGCTCCACATAATAAAGCAATGGTTTAAATTACTAGAATAATAAAAATGTGATTCTCCATCAAACTGGACTTTTCTTGTATAATACTAGACGAAGACAATTACAAGAAAATTAAGGTCCAAATATTTAACCAGATACTGAAGTCTATTGTAAGAAATTAAAAGAAAAAAAGAGACGTATTGAAAATATTTCTAATTCGGCGTAAGTAGGGGTGTCAAATGAGCGGGTTAGGTTGAAATTGAAAAAATTATAATGGGTTGAATTGAAATTGGGTTGGGCCTTAACCCGCCCAATTTGACCCGATTAATCTCAATAATTTAACATATTGATAATTCACTTTTATAATCACAATTTGAATTTCCGCTCAAGATTTTTTTGTTAAAAAAGTAACAAATGGATAGATAAATCCTAAAAGATGTTAATAAATAATAATTCATACCTTCAATATAGAAACATACCTTAATAAAAAATTTAAAACAAGTTGAAATTGGAGATTGAATTGTGCTCAATTGAGAATTTTCTTCAAATGGGTTAAACTTATGGGTTAAGATTGAACCCAATTCATTATCTTGAGCGCAATCCTTAAAATTTTGGGCGAATTAGACGGATTACATATCTTTGGGTTCATTTTTGACACTCCTAAGCGTAAGTTATTAGTTTCATCTCTAAACTATTGACAGTCTTAAAATTACTCATCTACTTGACAAACTAAACTTAGATACATGCTCGATCTGTCACACGACATAGCAAGTGGTCTCAAACTTTTCTATGATATGTTAATATTAATAAAAAAAATTGAGAGAAGTGTTAGACACCCCTAAACTTAGACTAAAATTTAGAAATGTATTTCGCTCATATTGCAAGATCGAAGGTGTATTTAACAAGTATTGTTATTAAGTTGAGTCTTTTGATAACTTATAACTGAATCTCAAACTAATTATTTACATATATTAAGTGATCCGTAGACGAACTTGTAGCTCTGTCTAGGGAGATATTGTACTAATATCTTAGAAGAGAATTGAGAAAAATACACTATTTGTATTTCCCCTAAAAAAAAACATAATGAAAAGGTTCAATGAAGGCAAGTGATGAGTAGACGCATGTGTTGATTAACAATTTACACAATAAGGTGTTACTTATTCGATAAATAAATTTACTTAACAAAGAATTATCATATTAAAAAATGCAATTTCAATGAAAAAAAATTTCCAGTTAACCAGAAATTTATTCAAGTCCTGCTCCGATCGATGGCCATAGATCTAGAAGGTCGATTTTAGTAGCTTTAATAAGAGATCTGCTAAATATTAATAAAAATTTGCCATAAATTTAATTGTTATTTAGGTATTAACTTGATAATTTATGAACCATCTATTATCGAAGTATAACCTCCGTCCGTACCAATCTTCCAAGCAAAAGAAGAAAATATTGTTTGGTAAACATTTTTATTAGTTAAATTTACAATAGTTAAACTAGGATATACACAAAATTTACAATTAGAGGTCGTAGTTTTGAGTATTAAAATTGCAATTAGTGCATAACGGGATAGGCCGAGTTAACAGTCTCATTCGGCCCTTAATACGAGTCAACCGGTAACTCACTCGCGTTCAGTCGCGCGGGACGATTCTAGGCCAACTAAAATCGGAAACGGAGAGACTTCCGATCTACCACCATACATTAGCTTGGTCCCCAGCAGCTTAGGTACATAACTTGCCGGAGTGACTCATCAGTTTGTTTCCTCTTCTCCTCGCCTTTTCCGCCTCCGATGAATCCCCCGACGTCAGATCCTAATATACCGGACATCGGCCGGAGACCGGCAACGTCGGTTCCGGAAGCGACAGAAGAGGAGAATCGTTTTTTACCGTGGTTTAGGGATTGAATGCCGGATTTCAGTTTCTGGCCGTGATCGGCGTGGCTGTTTACGACGGCGACGGTAGTGGCTACCCAAACGCGGTTAAAGTAACTCATGATTGATTAATTTTGAAGTTAAATAAAGAAATTAGTTATCCTGTTGATTCAAGGAATTGTGAGCAATGAAAAATGAAAGAAGAGAAGCTTCTTTTTATAGGCAAAAAGTGGAAGAGTGGTTTTGGAAAACCAGAAACAGTAAAAATTGTGAAGAAATAGCGGTTTAACGATATTACTGGTGACCTGATGGGCGAAGTTACCGAGGTTTGGACATATTCGCTTTACCATATGTCTTCTTTTTCTCGCGAGATGAAAACTATCTCGTTTATTATTATTATTATTATTATTATTTCACTTATTTTGGTAAATCAAAGAAGATAAGATAATCCTGTTGTGTAAAATTTAACTTGTCCCCTTCAAGAAACCTACTGACTAACGTACGATTACAATGTTCAATCTTATCTCCACACAAATTGGACCTGGTTTATAGCTTTCAAAAATAATTTATTTTTTTGGAAAAAGATATTAAATGATCAATTTCAAATCTAAATATAACTAATTTTAAGTTAACAAAATTACTTTTGCAATGTGTAATTAAAATTTTTATTAGTTTTGAAATTTATGCACCTAACATATTGATAATTTATGATTATTATTGATATAAACTCATATTATTTTCTTTATAATGGATAATATAATAAATATCATACCTTTTTTTTAAAATTACTGGCCTTGAACATTTAATTCAGTGATTAGGAGCATATGACCAAGAAAGATCGGTCGTAGTATCAAGATACATTATCAAGTAAGTGCATAATTACGATGTGCCTCCAATTATTTTGGAAAAGGCAAGCATAAAGATAGATTCTTTACATAATGTAATTGATAATAATACTTTTAGGGTCCTTTTGTTACTTTGATTTGTTAACTAATGATTTAATCGTTGATCTTTTTAGCTAAAAAAATGTTCTTATATATAAATAATTTTTTTAATTTTCTTTTTCTAAATAAAAATTCGTTCCTCAATATAATCTTAAAATAAAATCAAAATAAAGGAATCAAATTTTTCAAAAAATAACATCGAGCAATGTATCGCGAGATAAAGCAAATGTGGGCACTTATTAGTAGGAAGTGAAGGGGACAGATGTCGACCTTATCCAGAAGTTTGAAAAATGACTCATGTTTAACTCCGCCAATGAATAGTAAACAAGATTCATTCTGCTACACAACAATTGTGGGTCCCACCCGTTTATGGGGAAATTTCCATCTTTGCTGTCGTTATCCAATAATACAAAGCATTTGGGTAAAAGAGCTATTTGTGGGACCCGATATTAGATAATGGACAAAATAGTATGGACACGTGGGGACCATCTGTGGGCCTCCACTGTCACTAATATTGGTTTGGTGGTCCCACCTATGTGACAATCACGTGATGGACCTTGACTCGCCATCTGTTTTTACGCTTTCGATATTTATCTCGATTAATAAATATTTGAATTTATATAAAATTATATACTATATAAATTTATATTGTAAAAACTATGTGAATTATATAAAGTATTATACTATATATAATTGTATTATGTAAAATATGAGGTATGTGTGTACTTATTTAATTTTATATATATGATGTATTAAAATTGAAAAGTATAAATATTCGTTAAAACTAAGTAATTTAGCTATACTTAATTTTATATAACGAATGTGCATATATAATTGAAGGAGTACACGGTCCACAGCTTGAATTTTAATGAAATTGGTAAGAGAGATGCAAAATGTACAAGAAAGCCTACTACACATAAAATGTCAAATCTGTTGCCTGTTAGTCAATTTTTTAGGAAGTCAAGGGTATATTTTTTATTAGAAAAAAAAATTGATAGCATAAACAGAACAAAAAATCTCTTTTAAAATTATTATTTTTTAGATAAACACAAAATTAATGTTCTAATTTTTATTTTAAAAAAACCGTTCAATTGGGTGTTGGAATTTAGTATTTTCTTGTTTGATCAAAATAAACAATGCACGTGGTGAGTCATGGTTAATGAATGATCTAATATGCGCCGTCACATATTTTTAAAAATAATAAATAATAAAAGTTAAATTTAATTTATTGTATTACCTTATGAATATATGTTAAATTTGATATTTTAGAGAAATGTATTAGATATTGAATAACAGTTAACATTAAAATAATTAAATAAACATAAATAATAGATTTATTTCGTTGAATTTTTTACAATGAAAACTAGGTTAATAAAAGTGAAAAAAATAAAAATAAATTAATCAAATATTTATTACTATTAACATTTCTTTTTCCTTGATATTTTTTTTTTCAAAGTTAAGTTAGACTGCGTGCGAATAATGTTTGACTTGGATAGCTACAAAGATCACTTATCTAATTCAGCAGGTGCGCTCAATCACTTATATGCCCCTTCTCCCTCTTTTCATAATTAATCTTCGTAATTTTTATTTTTAGATTTAAATTATAAAAAATTTAATTTATATTTTAAGGTATATTTTTTATTATATAAATATTTAAAAATTTATAATTTTATAAATTTTTTTGTATAATTTTAAATATTTACATTTCTGTTTAAAATAACATGTTAATGAAATCTAATTAAATTTTAAAAATCAGTTAAATTAATTTTAAAAAATATAATATGACAATTAAAAATAAATGTAAGTACATGTCTAGAAATAAGAAAGGAACAAAAAAAAAGGAGTATTTCTGTTTAAATGTATGATAATTTAATGTAAAAAAAAAGAGTATCATACTGTATTTATCGTACTTTAAGATTTGACGTAATTTATCAATTCCAACATATGAAACGCACGCAGAGATTTACCTGATGCATTCGCCACTTTACTCGCTTCAAACCTTTGTTTTTTCTACTGAATATTTACTCTCTAATTGTTATATAACGATCCCCATTCTGAAATAAGAAAAGGGATCCTTATTAATTTTGTATTAGTCTTTAACTTTTAATAATTATTAAAATTATTTTATTATTTTTATAATTATAATTACAAATAGTGGCAAATACTCATTGGTTTAAAAACGATTAAAAGTGATTTGTATAAAATAAAAGATTTAATGTTCGAAACGATAAAGAAAGGTCGTTACATTCTCTTGTTTCATTTTTTCTAAACAAAAGAGTAGAATTGTATACATGTTGTGATCTCCAGGAAAGAAGAGAAAAGGAAAATAAAGAAGCTATATAAATGTCCAAATATAAAACAATGATGCTGATCGCTATGTTGGGTAGTTTTTAGGGGAGAGTTAGTTAACAATATATTTTATACCGGAAATTTGTTTTGGAGGCATTGATGTATTGATCATTGTCTTAAAAGATGACAATTCTTTTTTTGAGTTATAATAGAAATAAAAAAAATTTAAAATATTTTTAAAATTTTAATCAAACACAAATGGATGCATTTATATTGATAGAAATATTTTTAAGTTAATTAGCTCAATACAACTCAAAATAGAAACTCAAGGTTAGCCGGTTTGGCCAAACGTTCAAGAGTTTAAAGTGCTTATCGTAAAATAATAAGGTGTTTAGTTTAGTTTTTGAGAGAAAATAAGTGCTTCTGAGAAGTAATAAAAATTATTTTTTCAGAAATTAAAAGGAAAATTATCAAAAGCAATTTTTAAAAGAACACTATTGAAAAATTACACTTCGATAAGAAATTGATAAAATTTAATTATTGTCCAAAAGTATTTTTAAATTTATTGGTCAAACACAAATTGATTAGTACCATTTTTAAAAAAAATATTTTTTAAGTTGGTCAAACAAATCATAAATTCAATATTTGGAGTTTAAAAATTTCATAATATTGTTTTTTTTCAAAATCTGATGGTTGTTGAAGTGGATGTGACGGCCGTTCTTTTGCAGAATAAAATCTAAATAATTTGCTAAATGGATAATGACTAGACTCGAATGGAGAATCTGAAAAATAATATGTTACTAAAAATTAACGAAAAGAATCAAATATAGAATCTCTTTATGTTCTAATATAAATATAAATAAATTAAATTGTGTGAATGAGCTTAGCTTATTTAAAAATAAAATTATCGGAAAAATGATATTTTCGTTATTCATTTTAGCCTTTTGATCTGCAAATCAAAATTTTGTGTTATTGCTTTTTTGAACCTTGTGTTTTTCTTAATCCTCTTTGCCTTTTGCACTTTTTAAATTTTAATCTCAACTGTCCTTTTCATGAACATTAATTAAAGAACTAAAGTACTTTGGAAAAAGAAAGAACCAAAAATCCACTAATATTATATAATATGAACTTAATGCTATAAGGTTCACCTGTCTACTTCAACTAGTCCTTAGAAAATACCTGAGATAAAATAGAATCACTCATACTATATACAATAATAAATTTCAAACGAAATTTAAAGTGTACATAAATTTTATTCTTACTTTTATTAGTTTAAAAAAATTAATTAAATAGATTCTTAATTTTCAGAACATGATTTAAGTAATACAAAAGAAAAAAAAAAAACGAAAAAATTATGATTAAAATATTAGATATAATATACTATGTGGAGGAGTAACTAATTAAAAAGATAAGATCTCTCTTTCTTTTGTTGTTCATAATATTATAATACTTAGTTGTGATTGAGAAATCTGAATTTAATAAAATAAAAAAGATTTGAGGAATTATAATATTGGTTTAAAGTATTCCACTATATCTTCATCTAAACCTAAACTCCATTATTGCCAATTCATTAATCACATAATATAAGCAACTTGCACTTAGTTATGTTGTTTTTATGCGTATAAAACTAGTTAGCTACCAAATTTCCAGCTGTCTAGATCAATAATCTAATGAACATAATGTCAAATAATTAATCACCAAAGAGTCTCAAATTATCTTCTTTTGTCCAAAAATAAAATTTACAAAGCAGGACACCCTGAAAAGGCACACACTTTATCCAAAAAGGCATCTTCAAAGTAATTTCTCTATCATAACCTTCACTTCAACTTTAATAAAATATTAAAAAATAATAATCGATGAAAGTTAAATATCACTCAAAAATGTGGTGGGTTGTATATAGTAGATAAATTTTAATTTCATGTCCTAGGTTGAAATATTCAAAATAAAAAGTATTTTATCTTTTGATAAGTCCTGCTCGAAAAAATCTAAATTAGTTAAATTAGTTACCATTACTTGAAAAAAAAATCCGATCAAAGTTAAATTTTTGATGTGATATGTACAAGTGTAAATAACCTTTTCAAATCTTATTTATAAAAATGACAAATATCTTAGACATAAAAATAAAAATCTCTCGTAAAAAGGAGATATAACTAAAAAAAATAAAATTAGTAAAGTGCTATGAAATCAAATCGCGCGAAACCAAAAAATCAATCAAGAAAGCAACATAATGTATGTGAAGGGGCTTCACAATTTTCACTTATATACAAACAAGAGTTGAAAGAAAAGGATCCAGGAATAGAGAGCAATGAAAAATTACATGAAAAAAAATAATTAATTTTCACTTTTTGAGATGAAAAATAGCCTAAGTATATCTGTTGATCTGCAGGCAATAGTATTGAAAATTCAATAGCTTATCATAGAATTTCTTCTCAACCATCCACAGAAAGGAGCTCTTCTATTATACTAAATCAACTCCATCAACCTGTTGCCTCGCAAGATACCTTTCCCTTCTTTCTTTCTGAAACAGTATAAACACAGCGGTATATATTAGAACAGAAGTCATGTTTGGCAATTGATTTTGATACGTTTACATGATTCAATGCAAGAGGTTGGAGATCAAGTTGTTTCTGATGATGAAAAGAGCATCTTCTAGCTTGTATTACTACAAACAACTAATACTATTAACAATGCCTCCCAAGACACTTGCCTGTATTTGCAACCGCCCATGCTGAAATTGTAAGGACACTGCAGCCACGCTCGTTAGAGGAGGCTCACCATGTATATGCATTTCATATTGTGGTTTGGAATGAGGCACGTTAATGTAATTTTATTAATCGAATGTGAAGTAAATCAAAATAGCATTTGAAGTGTTCAAATGGAAACAAGAGAAGTTTCTAATATGCATTTCATTTGGAACATAAAGCCTGAGCATTGAACATAAGAATTTAGTGTAGTGGCAAGGCAACTTACCCATTCGTCTATAACAAGACCTTCCCCGACAATCTTTGGACCTGTATCTTCTGGAGGCCTTTTGCGTGCCTCGACTTCAGCCTCAGCTTCAGCTAGCTGGCGGTTAAGTTTCTCGAGTGCCTAAGAAAAATGAGCCATGTAATCCTTAGAGCCATTTCCACATAAACCTTAGACAAATTGAAATAGACTGCGGAAAAAATCTGATTCAAGTTCAACTAATGAGCAAACTTGGTAGAAAACCTACTTACAGTGCAAGGGCGTTCAGCATCAAGGAAAACAACACCTAATACTTGTTCAACTGCCACTTCATCCCTCCTTTCGTCAAACTGATCCAAATCGCCGTTAGAATGAATTCAAGCATTAGGAGGATCAAAGGTCTAATTCTTTAACGAGTTAAAGGAGAGGGGTGCACAAAAGGATGTTGAAATAAATTGCATTAAAAAATGGAAAAAGTAAATCAGTACAGGCAACCGGGGTTGATTTCCCTTCAAGGATAGGTTATTATTCAAGTGGAATGGTTCACATTTTTACCAATGAATATAGATGCTTTCATCTCTAGCTATACACTGAAGTAAACATGACATGTTTTAAATCAGTGCCAAACTTCCGTTGATATAGATCATACAATCTTGTTAAACTAATCGGTAAGCTAGTGAGCTGATTTGAAGAACTGATCTGAGGAGGACACATAATACGTGCACATGAACAGAGTCTTTAGGTGACCATGGTAAATCCTCTCAACCTCTCAGTGACATTTTTAAAGAGCATAAACAACATTCAACTACGAGGAGACAGTGGCAATAACAACATTTCAGTGTCTTTCCCATATACAGATTTTATATTTTCAAAAAAATAAAATGAAAATAATATACTCTTTTAGGAATCAGAAGTTCATATCATCATGGGAGGGAGGCCACTACTCTTTATTAGTGGACGGTTTACTTTCTAGTCCCTATATACTAGATAGTCCTGGTGGCACGAAAACCATAGCTATAGCATGTTTTTGTTAAAATCAAAAGAAAAAGGAAAAGAAATGAGAGAAGACGCGTATTAAATGGAAGCACCTTAAAAGGCGAAGAGTTGTTAAGTAAGAAGTACTGATAGGCAATAAACAAGATCAATGATATGATATTATTCTAATTTTTAAGTAAGCTTTAGAGGAACCTACTCACAGTGCAAACAAGAAATGCTTCGCTTCCAGTATGACCCTGAACAGGTTTTTACCAAAGGATTTAAGGATTGGATGGCTCAAGGCACAATCTGTTTGTTATTCAAAATATTGTTCTAAGTGATTCTACATTTCCATCACACAAATGATTGATTCTCTTTTTACTATTTTCCTTCTTTTTTGTACTTTTACTTGTTAGATCAAATATATGATACTCAGTTTTCTGTCTGGCTAAAAAATAAAAGAAGAACAATGGAAATTGCAGATATCTACTCCAAAAAAGCTATATGAATCACTGGGATGAATAAACATAAAGTTTCTAAAATCCAAGATTGGATTTGAGCAGGTTATTAACTCTCATGAGAGAATATATCTGTTAACTCATGGAGAGACAAACCATTATTTAGCACTTACCAGCTCCGGCACATAATCCACGTCGTCTTTTACTTTTAAGCTCATAACTTTGAACTTTACCCTGCTCTTCTTGCCTATTTGTTTGTCGTTATTATCAGGTGGCTCGACGAATTTGAAAACTGTTAATTAAGCATGGAATTAGCACAGTAAAATAGCTATAAGCAGCTATTTTCTTAAACATCACACAGGAGGACATGAAAGGCCAAGTGGAGATGTTACCAGTTGCAATTAGGCTTTCATCAGGGGCAAGAATACCTCCTGGCGGCCGCATGTAACAACTTTTTGGCCCAGTTGTTTGAAACTGAGACAGCACAATGAAGTAAAATTAGAGAACATGTCTGAATACCAATAGCAAGCTGATAAAGATTACAAATAGAACTTGAAACAAACATAGAGAGGGCAACTACACTGTCAAATCTTCTTATGCTGGTCAACGAGTTACTCTATGGCCTGGAAACAAATATGGAAAGTAAAGTTCCTAACAAGGTGGCTTATAAACCGAATGACCAGAGAATATTTGAAGAGAAAGTGGACTCGGCTATGCTCCAAACGTTATTCATGTGGGAAGGAGACAGAAAACCATAGTCATCTTACTTTGCATTGTGAACTGATGGATCATCTTTCTGGCAATTATTTTGAATATGAAGGAATTAAATGGAATCCTGGAATATCTTGGGCAGAATTGTCAGACAGAAGAATAGGTGGAAAACTATTACTGAATATATATGGCAGATTGTTTGGAAGGAAAGAAATATGAGATGCTTTGAGGATAGATTTAGCTCTATTCAGCAGATTAAGATGAACTGTTTAATGTAACTTCACTTTTGGTGTAAACAGGAACTCTAGATGATTCAGAATCAATCTTAGATATCATAGAATAAGAAGAACAACACCACTGTTTTTGTATTCTGAATTGTAAATGTGGCATTTTGTACTTCCCTTGAGTTGATGATGTTATTTGTGTGATTTGCGTGGAGGATACAAGAACTGGACACAAGCTATGCATGTAGTGTGGTTTCTATGAGCTGTTGATTCTGTGCAGATTAAGCTTGTCGTATACAAAAGTTGTTACCTTTATCCCAAAAAAAATTACAAATATGAATCTTCTCAGGAAAAGAAGAAATGCAATTGAAAGTGAGAGTTATTAGTCAAACAAAAACAAGGAGAAGATCTCTGTAATAAAGCAACTATAAACAACAACAACAACAAATGCAGTGTAATCCCACAGGTTGGGTTTGGGTAGGGTGGTAAGTACACACAGCCTTACACCTACCTTGACCTTGTAGAGAGGTTGTTTCCGATAGACCCTTGGCTCAAAGCAACTATCCTATATTAATTAAGAAATGGTTGATCTTGTTTCAATACAATATATTATATATAGACAAATAGGCCCTGTGGGAGATCCAATTTCACTATTCATAGATCTCTATAATGGTGTTGCCCACTAACCACAATTCATCATCATTTTAATCTTCAGCATGCAGAATTACTCTTAAATTAACAAAAAAAGAATGCCTAACTTTAAACAGATTGTCTTTAAAGCATTATTACTATCAACCAACTCAGAAAAAGCTGGCCTAGTGGGGAATTAAAGTGACTAGTTGCACTAATCATGGATATTATGAAATTGACATAATGAGTATTAAGTACTAAGCACATTTCACATCACAATGAAAATATAGGGGTGATTGGTGCACTTATGAGGACCACCACAACAGAAATTGAGTCCTAGATAATATGTACCTTGAAGGCCACAGGATTCTTGCTAATGTTCTTGATTCTAATAGCACTCTTGACTTGTTTTCCAGGCTCATCTACAAAAGGAATAAAAACAGAATAAGCATAATCCAATAAGTAAATACACATATGAAAAAAAAAAACAAATATAGAAAGACATAAGAATTATTACAACTACTAAATAGTCAAGTTTCATCCAAAATAATAGCACAGAACAGAATAACAAAAATTTAGTTTAGCCAGGCAATTACATTTCATAAAACTTATACTCCTGGTGAAGTAGCTATGAAATAAATAAATCCATGACAGTAAACATAAAGATGATGCATGAAACTTTCTTTCTATCAAATCCAAATTAAGACAAAAATTTGCAATAGAAAAGTACTCGATTAGCTTCAATTTTAGTGTCTTAGTTTGATTAGTTACTTTAGAAGCATTTGGTTTGAACTCTCACTTATTTTCGGAAGTTCAACCACGAATATAAAATGTTTTCACTTTTTTCGCTTCAAATTACTCACAAAAAGTGAAAAACAATTCCTATTTTTATCCGTCAAACACAACTCCAATTTTCAAATTTCACTATCAAAACTATTTTTTTTTCAAATTTCACCATCAAAAGTGGTTAAATGTTCACTTAAGTAAATAATCAGAAGCACTTTTGAATCTCGTGATCATAAATTAAAAAATATATGTAACTATCAAAAATGCCCTTTGAATCTTGTTATTTTAAATATTCTAGAGTTACTAAAGATAGAAAAAAACATTCTTTTTGATTAAAAACAAGGGCACATAAATTGAGATCGAGGGAATAACAAAATTTATCTATGTTATAAGAAATCAACAAATTATGGCATATCAAAATGGATAGCATGATCTAATTTCATAACAAACAATTAGATGGGTATATATATTGACAAAAAAAAAATCAACAAAAAGTGATGAACATACATGGAAAGTAAAGCTTGTTTTGTGGATCAAGGCTGAGCTTGCGACGAGTTGGAAGAAGTGATTTGGCTACAGAAGAAACCTTAAGAGGAGCATGAATATTAGAGTGATTGTCCACAGAAATGCCATTATGTTGTTGCCTAAAAGATGAAGAAGAAGAAGAAGCAATAGAAGAGGAAGAAGCAGCCAGAGAGCTACTAGTTGAATGCCAAAATGGTAGTTTACAAATACCCCAAATTTTTCCATCAGATACAGATTTTTCATTAGCAAGTGCCATTGTTGTGCTTTTGGTTTTCTGTTAGTAGGCAATTTTTAGTAGGAGCAATTTAGGGAGTGGGGGGTGGGGGAGGCATAGGATGCGAGTTACATAGCGTGGGAATGATGGGTTGTTGTCATAATGTGTGTATGGGGAGTGTGACACAGTTATTGCTCCTCTTCCTTTGGCTCTCTTCAAATTTAAAGTTGTATCGTAAATATATTTATTTCTCGTGTTTCAAAATAAATGATACTGTACTATTTTTTATTTTTTATTATCTATTTATATTTTACATGATAATAATAAAAAAGAGAAATTAAGGAAACTACTAAAGAGCTATAGTTTTTAATACTATTCCTTTTGTTTCATTTTTTACGATTATTTTCGATATTTATATTATGAAGAATTTAATTTTAAAATATTTATTTTAATTTAAAATGATTCCTAATTAAGCAAATATATATGTTTTATTTTATCTTCACAAATTTTAAAAAGAAAAAAATATTTCTTAAATTTTGTGTTAAATTAAATTAACTTATATAAATTGAAATAATAAAGGGAGTATTTTAACTTCTTCTCATTGGTCCAATTTCATTAGTGATTGCTTTTTTTATTTTTGCCTCTCTCTTGAGTTTCCCCACTTTCTGTTTTTCTTTTTGTTTTTTTTTCCTCTCACATTTTTTGTTCATTTATTCTCTAAGTGACCATCGAGTGATTTGGGTCATATTTAATATCTGATATTTATATTAGAATTTTATTAATTTAAATTTATATCAGGTAAAGTCTTATTTAAAGGATAACAATTTTTATCAAGAATTATTTTAAACTTGAGACCTCTAATTAAAAAAAGTATCTCGTCCACTGTATCATAAGATTTGATGGTAAAATATGCCTGAGTTATTTGTACGTTAATTTAACTTATAATGTTAATAATGTATTCTCTTTACTAGTACGTTTTATAGATTGATTTCATTCGATCTTCTTTTTTTCTGGATACAATGAAAAGTACTTAAACAAAAAATTTACAAGTGTTTCTTAAGTCACGTGATATAAATATGCTAAGACAAAAAAAATCAATCTTTGAATACATCTTTCAATATTATTATTATTATTTAAAAAATAGCAATAAGTTTGATTGTCATATTATTAATTTTCAACAAATACCTGCAATCTGCAACATTAACAAGCCATCACCCTTGCCATTGATGTTACGCAAGTCATTATTAAATTATGTTGACAATCAAGAATAAATAGAGATAAATGTTACTGCTAGTATGTTAAAATGACCAACATTAATTAGTAAATTGTCTGCTTTTTATCTTAAATTAAAAGCCAACCAAAATAATAATGTGTTTGTGCATCACATGAATAATAATGAAATTAAGAAGGATTAAATAATAAAGAAAGACCTTAAGAATTATACTCACGCATCTTGAATAATCATTTATTCGCCTTGAGTATTTACTTTAAACTAATTAATGTTCCAAATTGTGCTAAAAAGGAAAAATTGTGAAGTTTTCAAATTAAAGTTGAGCATGCATTGAAAGGCATAATTTGGTGTGATGCACTTTATGCTAGACGCCAGAATATATTCTAGGATCTAATAAAGAGAACAAACATAGGCAATTTGTTATTTGATGATACTCCCATGTGGCCCACTAGTACTGCATCGATCTTTTGGTACGCGAATTAAATTATCTCAGAATTAAATTAAAAATTTTTATTTAGAGAATAAGATAAAATAATTTCAAACTAATTTAATAGAATAATATAAGATATTCAAAATTTATGTTGATATTTTTCTTTTCCTTTATCATTCGTCGAATAGTTGGGCGATATCAACCAATTGCCCAACTAGCATTATCTAATTATTCGAACTAATCCTTCTATTGAAGCAATTATAGATTTTATTCGCTTTGTAATCATTTTGTTTGTTTAATTGCTTGGTTGAAGGTTTGACCACTATGGCCCTAGGTTTCAATGATTATTGCCTACTTTGTAATTGACCTACTCTTTGCACATTCTCAAATTACACTATATTCTAAATTTCTTATCAGAAAAAATGGTGAACCTATAAAAATTTAATGATTTTAGACTTTAGTCATAAATACTAAAACGATCGTGGCATTTTTTTCAAACTTATAGCCAAAATGAATTTATTGGAAGAAGAAAGATGATGAAAATCTAAATTTGTTATGTTATGGGGGCCAAGAATTAAATGACTGTCCTCACGGAGTAAATAACAAAAGTATAATATGTTTAGAGGCCCAACTTCAACATTTACACAACTTTTAGACTTTTAGATTGCATTTCTATAGTTTATAATTGATTTAATTCTATCAGTCTGATTATTGAGTGGGTAATTCACCCTTTAATATATAATCTTTAGTCCGTTATTTGGTAAATTTACTCCTTTTTCTTCTAAAAATTACTTCATTCCTTCGCTATTGTTTTCAACGGTTTTTATTTTTAGAGTTAAATTATAAAAATTTTGATTAATATTTTAAGATGTATTTTTTTATCATATTAAAAGTTAGTTAAATTAAATTTCAAAAAACGTAATATGACAAACAATAATGGGCGGAGAGAACACTAACGTTTCATTTGTACTAACGAATATTTGCATCAAAGGAGTTTTTGAAAAATAAAAAGCACTACAATCAAATCTAATGCAATGTTGGTATGAATACAACGCAAAATGTCCCTTTAGAAACAAATTATCACAAAGATTCATTAAAGAACTGACTTAAGATATATGGATTGCACAAATATTTCTTTCCATTAATAATTTATGTAGCAGATAATTTAGCCTCAAACTAGAATTACACAAAAATAACACTACTATTAGGATTCAATATGGACCCCAACAGGTCAAGTACATAACTTTCCTAAGTGACTCTTCAGACTGCTTTGCTTTACTGTTTGAAGAAACCATAGAAGAAGATTGTGAAAATGACTTTATATTGTTCTTTGATTGCTGATTTATTGTTATGATGGTGGAATTCCACCTACTCACTCCTTGTTCTTTCAATGCCTCAACCCATGCCTTGCTTGTTGAACTCATTTTTCTAAATTTAATTTTTTGAAAATCTTTGCTAATTGGATATTCTGTTGGTTGTTGGGATTTGATGATTCCCAATATATATAGGTAAGTGTGGCGGCTCAATAAAACTAGTGGCTTTTAGCTCTCAATTCTAACAGCCTTAAACATGGTTTTCTAGAATTTCAGTTACAGTTATATTCGTGGCTAAGAATGTACTTTTTTGCCCTTAGTGCATAATTTTTCATTATTCTGGTGGCTTTGGAGCATGGTTTTCTATAATTCAGTTAAATTATGGCTGCGAACGCCTTTTAGCTTTTATGTAATTTTATTTTCTTTATATTATAATATTCATTAGTCGAAACTCTAGCTCAACCACTATGTGAATGTGCATTTCTACCCTTCTGCATATCTTGAGGTTTTGGAGCACAGTTTTCTATAATTTCAGTTACTATTGTGGTTGTAGATGTACCTTTTTGCTCCTCCGCATAATTTTTCATTCTGGTGGCTTCGGAGCATGGTTTTCTAAAATCTCAGTTAAGCTTGTGATTGTTAACGTACATTTCTTCCCTTACGCATATTTATTTTAAAATGAAAATTTTGAGGGTCTAGTCAGTATTTCAAGTATCGCGAGCTATTTGAGAGTTAATGGTTGATTGAAGTACCAATATAGGTTGTAGTGCACTGGTGGGTGGGAGTACTTCAACCTTAATTGGAGGTCTCGACTTTGAGGCCTCCGTATGGAGAAAATCTTGTTGGGAGCACCACCTCCAAATAGATTTTGTATAGTGCAATTCGAATTTAATCAAAACTCCTAAATAGACTCTAAATACCGGATGGAAAACGAAACAAATAGCAAAGTAAAGTTGCAATCTTGTTTTGGATTATTATGAGAGGAGCAGAATGATGTAACGCCGTAATAAATACAGTAAGATGAACGGCAGACCCACAAACTACTATGGGTACTATATGGTACACTTTGAAAAATCCAGATAATTTTAAGTGTTAATTCTTAAAAATATTATATACTATTATGATATTGCATTTATGCAGTATTATAATATTGATTTATACAGTATAGTAAGTCAGTAATTACGATATATTTATATATGTAGTGTAGAATTATGGCCGCGAAATACTATATTATTATCATACTGAATTGATCGATATGATCCAATATTTTTCATTTGGTTTCGATTTATATGGTATGATAAGTCACTCATTATTATCTGCTCGCCCCAACTTACATTACAATGTAAAATTATGGATTGGACTATGACAGAAACTCAGTTCTAAAAAAATAAATTTAAGCCTTCATCTTGTTAAAACTGTAAGATCCCCCAAACTCTTTTAACTAGCTTGTCATAATTAATAGTTAAATGATTTGTGATAGATTATGTTTAAGGTATTTTGAATTCAGATGAGAAATGCTACCTTTGAAATGTGTATATTTTCAATCTGATTACCTCGCGATAGTTTATTTTTCAAAAAAAGTTATTACTTAGTTTATAAAAACGTATACTTTTTTTTTTTGACCAATTAAAAAGAAAAGTAAATCATGTAATTGAAACAGAGAAGTAATTTGTTCACTAAAATCCTTATTACCTACACTCTGGTACAAAATTGAACATGTTCATTTTCTTTAGGGAACCATTTTTTGTTTTGTGTATATCATCCTTGCGCGGAACGTTCCAATTTTATTGGATGTACCCGCAGGGGCTTGTGTAGGGAATGAGAGGGATGTCATAACTCTTCTCAAGTGTACATATTTTTGGATGTTCTCATAATAATTAAAGCAGAGCATATTAATCTATGTGATTTGCTTAATATAAACACTATATATCTACAAAATTGAATTAAAAAAGTGTTTACATCCAACACTATTAAACTAGGGCGAAACTTTGCAATGACTCAAAATAAATAAAACTTTAAGTTAGAAAAAATTTAAAACGAGTAAAAAGATATTAAAAGGAGAAAAGGAGTCGCCACCTAATTTTAGAAAAAAACTAGAAAACCAACTAATAAATTAATTTGAAAGAAATGTCTACGAAACAAATTTGATTCTTGGTAAGGGGTTCAAGTTATTCCGAAGAAAAGGGTTTAGACACCCTTCAAAATCCACAATTGTGTTCCTAACTAAATTCATTTTTTGTTTCAAATTTAGGAAGAATATAAAATAATGTACAAGTATAATAAACATTCAATATGCACAAATAATAAAATTAAAAAATATAAGAAACGACCTAAATTGCCTAACGTTAATATATACAAAATAATTAAATAAAAGTATGATTCGAACTATATTCCAATAATTTCAAGGAGAAACAACTCCGCGTACCTGTAAAAACACTTAGTAAAAGAGTTAGTAGTACAAATAAATATAAATTAAGAAAAAAGGAATTGTTATAACTCAAAATAAATAACGTAAAAATAAAAATTCGTCTTATTAACATGGGAAGCCTTGAAAAAGCGGGACGGTTAATTTATTTCATCGGATTAATTTAAAAAATAAACATATATGAACTTAAATTAGATTCCGTCTTTTAAAAGGAAAAAGCCCTCTTAACCGACGGATATTAGATTTCATAGGTCATTTTAACAAACAATTTATATGAACTTAAACTAAAAATTTCCATCTTTTAATATTGAGTAGACCTCCAAAACCGACTGAGAGTTTTTTCATTGGCCATTTTAACAAACAATGTTGAGTAGGCTTCCAAAACCGACGGAAAATTTTTTCATTGGCCATTTCAACATATAAAATATATAAGCTTAAATTAAAATTCCGTTCTTTTAAAAATGGGAGACTCAAATCGACGGATATAGATTTTTCATTGGCCATTTTTTAACAATTTTTAAACAACAATTTATATGAACTTACCTAAAAATTTTTATTTTAAAATGGAAATGGAAAAGCTCTAAACCAGAGAATAGATTTTCATTGCCAATTATACTCGTAACCTTACACTATCCAAAGAAGGCAGGGGGGGGGGGGACAAAGTAAATGTATATATAACAACAATATCCCAAATAAAACAAAAAATGATAAATAAAGTCGTCATAATAATACGACTCACTAGAAATCTTTAGAAAATGCATTAGGGTCAATTTTAATAATTAATACTAACCACATGTGACCAAATTGAAACAGCAACATATAATATAAAATGCAATCAAAAACCAAATCAGTAATAAATATATAGAAGGAAAACAAAGCAGTCACATACATAATTAATTAACCCAAATAGATGAGTCACTACGTACATTCACAAAAACATCTCTAAATATAATGAATATCTATACATATACTTTATGAAATTCAAACAAAAGGTCAAGAAATAAACTGTCATTAATACCTAGGTCAAAAGGAAGCTTAGCAAAAACAAAAGGTAAATATATAAAACTTAGCCATAAATAACAACATGTAAAAAAGAAACCCCGGACGAATAAACTTTATACACAAGCAACAACAATAAAAATACTAAAATAATAGTAATAAAAAAATGATGAATACAATAACGATGAATAATCAAAATAATATATAAAAAAAAAAAGTAAAGGAGACATACAATGAGGTTTCGGCCGGAGCTTGAAGCTCATCTTGTTAGCGGATTGCACCGGCGGTGTGAGAGCCTTCCCAGATTTCGAGAGCTTCTAGTTGGATTTGGGTTTCGCCGAAGCTCGGGACTGGTTGTCGTTCACCATCGAGCTAAAACACCTGTAAAGAGAGGGGGGAAGAAAAACGTGAAAGGGGAAGGGGGACGGGGCTGTTTTTAGTGAATTTTTCACCGGGAAAAGGGAGTAAAAGGAAGGGGTTTTAGTGGTTGTTTCTTGGTCTATCTAATGAGGCAAAAATCTATAGTTCTGGTGGTGTTGGGTGGTCTAGAGGTTTTTTTGGTGGAGAAACGGTGGTTGTTGGGGTCTGTTTTGTTGGTTTTTTGTGGATGAAAAGGGAGGTGTGGTGGCTGTTTGGTTGGAGAGAGGAGAAGAGGCGAGGGGAGGAGAGAAAGGATAAAAGGAAGGCAGAGAAGGGGCTGCAAGGAGAGGGAGGGAGGAGGGGGACGACGGGAGAGGGGGCAACGGCAAGAAAGGAAGGGGGAGAGAGGAGAGGGGAGGCGGCTTGGGGGGCGGCTGTCTCGCCGGGATAAAAAATGGCGAGATGAAGGGAAAGGAAAGGTGAGTGGAGAAAGAAGGGAGGAGTGGGAGAAAGAGGGAGGATGGTATAACAATATAATTATGATTAGTTATGTGTTAGGTTGTTAGTAGGTGTCACATAAAGTTAGTTAGATTTTTGAAAGATTAGTTTAGTCACACTTTGTATTGTCATTATCTTTTGTATTTTGTGGAACATGTTGATTACAATTCTCTTGTATATATATGAGAATCAATACATTGAATGGAAGTTTGCATCTTCTACAATTCAACACATACGATGCCTTCTTATTATCTTGCTTATTTCTTCTCTTTTTCTTCTTCTTCTTCTTCTCTTCTTCTTTTCTTCTTCTTCCTAATCGTATTGTTATGTTCCTTTCTGGTTTGGTGGTAATCACCATGGTTATCAGTTGATTTATGGATCAGAGCAGGCGACTGCTTCTTGCTACTTTTGATTTGAATCTGCGGTGATTATTCTTGTTGAGTTGTTTTTTCCTGTGATCAAGTCGATCCTTCACCATGACAGAACCTGAAAGGCTCCTTCAGCAACAAGGAACTCTGTTAATGTGATGCACACACAATCTCTGACATACATTCCTTAGATAGACCTGGTATGGGTAGTTACCAACTCAATGCGACTGGGAACAGGATATAGATCCTGGAGAAGGGGAGTATGCAGAATTGGTCGTGAAGACACAAGCTTGGATATGATGGGTAGTTGTGTTAACCAAATACAGTTCAAAATCAGTCTGCATCAATGGCAGAGATGCGATACATGGGGAATTCCTGGATTTTGAACTCTCTTACTAAGGAACATTGCAGATAGTTTTAGAGTATGTTAGTGTTCAGTAGACTTGTGGAAGGAACTTGAAGATAAGATTGACCAAACAAATGGAGAAAGGTGTTATCAAAGTCAGAAGGAGATTAATGATCTCACACAGCGGCAAACTTGGATTATAACAGTCTTACTCCACCCGGATGAAAAAGTTGGGAAGGAATTGAGCACTTTGTGAATGTAAGAATCAGGGTTGCTCTTGGATGTAGTTGGGAGCCAAGATGGATTATACAAAAGCAGAACAAGAAAGACGCTTGATACAATTCTTAATGGGGAGAGAGTGTAGATTGTGATAAGAGGCAACATTCTTATGATGAATCCTTATTCCAACAATGGCACAAGCATTTTCCTTGATGATAAGAGGGAGAACAACGGGAGTTTAACCTGGTAATCAAACCCCTATGGAATCGTATTTCCTGAATGTTGAACTCTTCTAATAATAGGGAAAGGAATCAACAGAAGAGAAGAAACTACAAAACATCATTCTCTAGTGAAAACTGCTCAGGCAATAATTAAAGTAACAACAATTATGCTAACAGTAATAGTAGAAGTGTTATGGTTTGTAGTTATTGCAAAAAGACAGGACATGTCAGGGAGAGATGCTATAAGTTTGATTGGATATCCTAAGCCAAACTAATCGGAAACAATGACCTCATACAAGGCCAGAACAGTGTACTGAATTAAGGAAGGAGAGTTAGTTGTAGCCAATGTTCATTGGATCATCTGATAATGTGGCATCTGCACAAAAAAAGAGAAGAATGCTAGGCAGAATAATCAGAATCAAATGGTACATTCCTCTAAAGATCAATATGATAACATGATGAAATTTGCAGATTTTCAGTTGAAGGAAACTGATTTGAACAACTCCAAACATGGAAGCTGGTTCTTGTGAATTTGAGGTACTATATATGTCTTCATCTATTGATTTTGGCCATCCTTCATGTGATGTTTTACAATCAAGTGATGATCCTATGGCTCATTGATCGGCGAGCATTCAACACTCCTAACCTTTAAACAAATCTTCGGCTTACCCAATATTCAAACATGTTCTTATCCTATTGCTTGTATCTCATTACCCAATGGATTCCACAAGTCAAGGTCGATTAGATTTGGGAGCTGTCGTAATCACATCTGGCATTGTTTTCCCAATGTGCTTATCTGTGCCTTCTTTTAAAGACAATCTGGTGTCAGTTTACACCTCATAACCTTTCAATGAGAAGTGTTGTCTTGCTTTCCCTAGTGTTTCTTGTTACTGAGGGCCCTTTAGGGGAAGAGGCCTCAGGGCGTGGTCGAGTGCGAGAGGGCACTCTATTTCTTTGGTCAAGACTGTCCTGAAGAACCTGCTAACTTCACCACATGCTGCTGCATTATCTCACAACAATCACAAAAATTCTTTTTTTCTTGTCTGGCCAAAATTGTAAAGCCACAACAAAACTTTACAGATAAACAACAAATGTATAGTATTACTGTCTGTCTTCTACTTTGATATTGTATAATAAAATAATGTAAGACCTGTTGTGGCCTAATAGACTTTGGCATGTGATTTTGTGAAAAGGGAGGAAAATATCTTCATCCCAGGCCAATTTCTCAAACAAACAACTTTTATGTGACAATTGTCCTATGGAAAGCAAGGAAGATGCCTTTTGCCAAAGTGTTACCACACTCTAATTCATTTTTTGAGCTTATTCATGTTGATATATGGGGTCCGTACCATACACCTACACATGACAATTACAGATATTTTATCACCATAGTAGATGATTTAGTAGCATCAACTTGACTAATCTGTTAAGCACAAGGAGCAATGCCTTACACGTTCTCAAAAAACATTGTAACTATGATAGAGAATCAATTCCAAACCACAGTCAAAACTGTTAGATCAGGATATGGGACTTTGAGTTTCATAACAATGAAACCAAATCCTTCTTTAATCCAAAGGTATAATTCATCAAACGGCTGTCCCATATACACCTAAACAAAACAGCATAGTGGAAAGGAAACATAAGTATTGTTAGAGACAGAGGCCCTTCTATTCAATCAAAAACTTCCCAAAAACTCCTGGGGGGGGATGGATACTTACAGCAACAATCTGATAAACAGACTTCCTTCAGTTTTTGAAGAACAAATGTCCTTTATGAAATCCTATACAAACAAAACCAGACCTACAACCAACTTAGATCGTTGGTTTGTTGTGCCTTACCCACATTACCCAAAGTTAGAGGGATAAACTACAACCTAGAACCATCCTCATGTGTTTGTAGTGACCCTTTTGGAACAAAAGATACAAAGTAAAGTAATGAGTTCAAAAAAAAGGTACATGTGTCCTGAGATATAGTTGCCATGACATCTAGTCCCTTTTACATTAACTTCAGAAATGTGTTTTTCCTTCTATTCCTAGTACAGACGCACAAAATAACAGGACTGTTCGTTAGATAATTTTAATGATTGTCTTGAGTCCAATGCTTGATTAGCACTTAGTAAATCAAAATGCAAGATTACTCTACTTCTCCAACTTATCACCTAGTTCCCCATCTCATAACAGAAATCGATCACATTCTCCCCCTACATTACCACACAGAAGATCACAAAGAGAAAGCAAGATTCCTTCACATTTGAAAGATTACATCTACTCAATTCCTACCCTAAAGACTCATATTCCTACCACACAGTCCATTCCCATTGATAAAAACTTCTCTTTAAATGCCATGTTCACTAAACACCATCACATTACCCCAATGATTAGTGCATTCATCAATAGCAAAGCACTGGTTCACAACATTTTGCCATGATAGTGAGGCCTTTATCTTATGAAGAAGCCAGCTTAAATCCTGCATGGCAAAATGCCATGTGCAGGAATTTGATGCACTTTATGCAAACACTACTTGGGAATCTTGTAAACTTACTGCAGGCAAAACAGGCAGTGGGATGTAGATGGGTGTAATTTGATTGTATAAGATAAGTAAAGCACAAGTATGGCATCTGGGAGATGTGGGATGGGAGAGGGGAGGGGGAATGGGTAGTGGTAGTATTGAGGAGGTTTAAAGCTAGCTAGTGGAAGGGCTACACTCAACAGGCTGGTGTGGATTATACAGAGACATATTCTCCAGTGGTTTAAAATGACACTTGTAAGAACCTTAATTGTTGTGCGTTTAAAGGGTTGGGAGATGTTCAGCTTGATGTGAACAATGCCTTGCTTCTGGTGATCTCCATGAAAAGTATTAATGAGCCTACCACAAGGGCTTGCTGTGGATGACTTGAACTAGTGTTGCAGCTAAACAAGTCTCTTTATGGTTTTAAAACAGGCTAGTCGACAATGGTTATGCCAAGTTAACTTGAAGCTCTATTCACTCAGAGGATATGTTACATTCTCATCCGTTACTAACTTTTCCATAGACAAGGTTGGGTTGCCTTAGTTGTTCTTTGTTGCAGTCTATGTTGATGATAGATTCTCACAGAACAGACACTGCTGAGATTACACAAGTTAAAGGGTCTCTAGTGGATGATCTTTTAAAATTAAAGATCTTGGTCGATTGCATACTTCTAGGGATGGGAGAGATTGACATACCAGGAGGGGTAATGATCTCCCAAAGAAAGTGTGTTTGGATTTACTAAAAAGAGTATGATTGTTTAGTCAGAGTTCACTTAATCTCCTTGATCCAAAACATCAAACTAAGGGCCAAAGAAGGAAACTACATTACATGATCCTACCTACTACAGAAAACTAGTAGGAGGAAACTGAATTTCAGTACTAACACTAGACTGGATATAGCATTCAGTGTTCACATTGAGCCAATTTATGCAAGATCCCAGAACTTCAAATCTACAGGCAGCATTTCATTTATTGTACTTGAAAACAGGATCCAAACTCTGAGGCCTTCATTTTCCCCCAAGATTCTGATTTTGCTAATCAGAGGATATTGTGATAGACTGTGCGATCTTGTCCAGACTCAGAAGAAGAAGAGCAGTTAGTGGATTACTTGGTTCTACTTGGGAATATCGCCCAATCAGCTGGATGGAAATCAAAGAAACAAGAAACCATTCATTGTTCCTCGGCAGAAGCAGAAAATAGATCCCATAGAAAGGAGTAGGGAGATGGTGTGGCTTCACAGGTTGACCAAAGGAGTTAACTATATTGAGTCTTACCATCTCATGTTTGTGTGATAGTCAGTCATGCCATCAACATAGCCACATCCTGTGTTCCATGAGAGAACCAAGCATATTGAAGTCGATTGTCCACTTTGTACGCAGCAAACCTTCAGCGAGGGCTCTTTCATACATCACATCTCTACCACTGAGCAGCTAGCAGATATACTCCCAAAGCACTCACTGGAGTTAAAAATTCAGCCACTTACTCACAAGTTGGCTGTAAGATCCATCACTGCAACTTGAGGAGGGGTTGGTATTAACATATAAGTATGATTAGTATGCTTAGTTAGAGTTGTTTAGTAGGTGTCACATCAAGTAGTAGATTTGAAAGTTAGGTAGAATCACACATTTTGGAGTTCATATCTTTTGTATTTTGTTGAACATGTGATTCCAATTCTATTGTATAATAGAGAACAATACATTGAAGATGGCGTTTGCCACTTTCAATTCAACACATACGATTGCCTTCTTCTTCTTCTTCTTCTTCTTCTTCTCTTCTTCTTCTTATTCTTCCCAATCGATTGTTCTGGTCCTTTCTGTTTTGGTGGAACTCACCATTGTTAATCAGTTTGATAGGAGGGAGGAGAGGAGGTTAGGGGAGAGAGGAATGGCGTCGCGCCTTGGCGCCTTCGCCGGAAAAGTGGTGAGCAGAGGAGGGCGGCGGATTTCCTTCGGCGGATTCCTTTGGAGAAGAGAGAGACGCCGCTCCAAATGAGGGTGCTTTGAGAGAAGATTTAGAGTTGAGGTTTCTTAATTTTTTTTAATTCTATAGCATAATATTATCCACACAAAAAAAATTATGAATTTAAATTATGTTAAAAAAATTTACAATTGCATTTCACTTTCCTTAGTTCTGTCTTATTATATTCTTTACACTTTTAATTTTATTTGTTACATTTTTTAATATTTATGTGAAGTTAGCACAGTCTAAAATTTAGACAAATACAAAAAATAATTTAAAAATTCTATTGCAATAATTTTGAGTCACAATATTAAGTCAATAACTTAGACGCATAATTTGTCCGGCTCATAATTTTTTGGTGTGGATAATATTTTGAGGCTAAGTTATGGTCTTAGTATTGTGGTTCAAAATTATTGCAATAGAATTTTTAATTTTTTTTTATATTTGATTTTAATTTAGACGTGCTAAATTAAATAAATATTAATAATGTATCAAATAACATGGAAATTTTAATATAATATAATATAATGAACGTAACTAATGACATGTGAAATGCAATTTTAAAAAAATAACTAATAAAAATCTTAAATTTTGATAAATAAAGACAATTATCCATAAATTTTCTTAAACTATATTAAAAAAATTTATTTTAAGTTATTAAATAAATAAAACTTTAAAATTACAAATTTTAAAAATGTTAGACCAAAATTGAGTGTCAACGAAAAGTATTACACAAGTCAAATATTAATTTAAAAAAGAAGTATAATTTCCAGATATTTGGTATTGCAGAATTTATTTTTTTTCCATTGATTGGGCTTAGGCCAAGCTCTCAAATAATTTACAATATTGTCAAAAAACTATGTACAGAAAGATGATTGATCAATATGGACCCCAACAGGTCAAATACATGACTTTTCTCAGAGACTCTTCAGATTGCTTCACTTTACTGATATCAGAAACCAAAGAAGAAGAAGATTGAGAAGACATTTTTTTGGCCTGTAAATATGAGCGTAGATTGTTCTTAGCGTGCTGATTTATGGCTCTGATTGTGTAATTCCACCTACAAACTCCTTGATCTTTTAGTGCCTCTACCACTCCTACGCTTACTGCTGCAGTCCATGCTCTGCTTGTTGAACTCATTTTTCTTGTACAAGATTGTGAAGGTTTGATTTGCTTTTTGCAAAAACTGTACTGTGTTTGTTGAATTTTCAGGGATTTGATTCTTCTTCTCAATATATAGGCAAATGCGTCTCAATAAAATTAAAATTAGTTGCTTTTAGCTTTCACGTGGTTTTGGAGCATGGTTTTCCAAAATTACAGTTACAGAGTATGGATAAGAATGTACAGTTCTGCTCTTAGCAGAAATCACAGAATGATGTGCATATAACGCCAAAATGCATACATAAAACAATGAGTACTTGAGATGTATGCACACGGATTGGGTAGATAAATGAAAACCCACTACAGGCTAAACCATGGGAAGGATATTTATAAGACCAAATACATAAATAAATGTCTTAATTTGTTGGGTTTTTAATCATGTTATTTTCGTATTAAATTATTAAATCACTTATAATTTATTTTTTAAAATAACGTTGACTAATATGGAATCAAATATTTTGTATGAGATATTTATAGAAAATACATGTACTATTCCAAAATTCATCAATCCAATTGATAGTGAAATTATTCGATAATAATTGTGTTTTTTACTTTCAGTTATTTGGACATATTAGAAAAATAAATAAGAGTAATTATATTTAAAAAATAAATTACGAATAGTTTAATAATTCAATAAGAAAATAATATAGCTGAGGACCTAAAAAAAAGCATTTAACAAATTTAGAAATCTATTTATGAGTTCGATCTATTTATAAAATAAATACTTACTAGATAAAAATATAATCTAAACTTTATCATGAACTTAGTATTAGGCTCGTCTTGAGCTTGACTCCGCTCAAAATTCGAGTTTATTTCTAATTGGTTGAATTTCTCTCTTGATTGTGTAAAACATATAAGATCTGATGCACATCGAGGAAAAATATCTTTAAATAATAGTATTAAAATTTCTAAATTCTACCGTCTTTCTGCGATAGTCTACACTATCCGTCTAAATGATAGATCTTGCCATTAAATTGAGTCACTCATTCTTAACTACAGCCACCACTGATTTATCAAATTAACTTATGTTAGATTTCTGATGCCGATCAAGAATAATTAATAAACTATCTACAAATTTTGAAATCATATGTGTTTTTTAATTATTGATTCATCCGTTTCAAAATAATTAAATTATTAAAATATTTTTACATTTAAATTAATTTAATTATTCAATCTTTTTCTTCAATTTTACTACTCCGTATATGAAAGAGTTCAAGAAATATAAATTGGTTTGAATTATTTTCTTGGTGATGAGTTTAAGCTATTTTTAAATTTTTGAATATTGAATTAGTTTTTATAATTAATATTCAGTTATTCTAAAATTAATTGACAATAATTAATAATAATAACAATAATAATGAATAAAATCTAATTTATGTCGTTAATTTTCTTTTTTTGTTAAACAATGGAATCAACGGAACGATTTAATTATTTTGAAACGAGGAAAACAATTTATGCTTCTCAAGAGAGGAGTAATTTCCATCCGAACAACTCCGCCTTTGTTGCGTATTAATATTACTTCTAATTAAACATGCTGGAAGTGATGCAATTAGTTGATCCATTAATTTATCAATTTCACCAAAATATCATCTCTATTCATATAGTATCACATAAAATTACAGATACATGCTTATCTTTAAAATGGCATGCCCTTTAACTAGTACATCCATGTCCTATTTACACTTTTTTTTTCTGTCTCATTTATCACTATTCTAAAATGTTCAATTTGGACCCCAACAGCTCAAATACATAACTTTTCTCAGAGATTCTTCAGATTGCTCTGTCTTTTCACACTTTGCAATATAGTGAAGATGAAAGTTTTTTAGCTTGAGAGTAAGATCTCATGTTATTCTTTGTGTGTTGTGCCAAACACTTCAATGGATAATCCCATCTGCACAATCCAACTTGATCTTTCAAAGCTTCTACTGCTCCAACACTAGCTGCTACTATCCATGCTCTCCTGCTTGAACTCATTTTTATTTAATTTTTTCCTTCTTCTAATAACTATGTTTTTTTTTTGTGGTGATGAATTGGTACTCTGGTATTTAGATTGCTGAATAGTTTGTTTGATGATTTGAAATGTTGGGGCTAATGCTAAATATATATAGGCACACTACTGATGGAAAGAAGCAAAGGGAGAAGAATCTAGAGAGTAATAAATCACTGGTTTTTACGGCTAACTGTGGGCTATAAAGCCAATGGTTTTGTTATTCATTTGCTGAGAAGAAGACACGAGTTGGACCACTCACACTCTTCATTTTATTTTATTTTCCATATTTATATGTTAAAGCAAAATTTACATAATTACTCTCGATAGCAAACGTAGTACTTGTATACTTCGTTATAAATAACAGTCAAGTACATTTATTATAAAATAAAATAATATAACGCAAGAAAAAAAAACACTTGACAGAGAACTGTATAAACCAAAATATATTAAACGAATTGTACTATTTGTATAAACGATATATTCAACTTTGAATTTGTATAGCAATGAGAAGAGAGAAAGATAAAATAGACTGACCAGGCAACAGAATTGAATCAAATTGTATAAAAAAAATTAGATTCAATTTAAATTAATACTTTAATGCTACTTTTCTAAAAAATTTTTAAATTTTCCATGAATGATTCTCAAAAGGAAGCATCACATAAAGTTAATAGAAAAATATACTTTATTTTTTTAAGTAATATAATATTAAATAATCTTTATTACTAAATCAAAACCATTAATGACTACTAAAACACATATATTTTTTTTGCTGAGTTATTTTATTGAAAAAATACATTTTTTTTCTCCTATTGAAATTGCACAATTACCAAGTGAGAGTTTATGAATTTTAGAATATTAAGCCTCTACCGGACTAAACGTGTTCGGCTATTCAAATTTCATGGAGATTCAGATACTTTTAAAAATGCACTTAAACAGTCATATGCAGGAGCAAAAGCCACAATAGGTTGAATTGAATTCTCTTTTCGGAAATATAAAGTATTTTAATATATTAAATCTTTTTCTTTTATATTTAATTGTGTTTTCAACTTTTATTTTAAAAAAAAAAAAATAACTCCACTGTTATACGTAATTGATTGTGAAAAGTAACATATTATTGGGAAAATACTCTTAAATATTAATATTTGATAAATTTATTCTATTTATTCACCTTTGAACGTTTTAACCATGTGGTAAATATATGGGAAACGTCAAAACTACAAAATTCACATAGTTCATTCATTGGAGAACTGAGTCAAGATCAATATGGATCTAAATAAACCAGTTTTTTTTCAATAAATATTGCAAGTAGCACATTGAGCCTTAGCTATACAATACTTTTTCACGCGTTTATCGCTAATTCTCAAGGAATATATATATATGTACATAAAAATAGCAAAAATTTAACTGTTGGAATTCAATATGGACCCCAACAGGTCAAGTACATAACTTTCCTAAAAGACTCTTCAGACTGCTTGGCTTTCTCCTTCATTTCACTTTTTGGAGAAATCAAAGAAGAAGACTGAGGAGAGATTCTTTTGGCTTGTGAATACGAGCGTAGATTGTTCTTTGCGTGCTGATTTATGGCTCTAATTGTGTAATTCCACCTACAAACTCCTTGATCTTTTAGTGCCTCTACTACTCCTAAACTCACTGCTGTAACCCATGCTCTGCTTGTTGAACTCATCTTCAATTTTCGGATTAGTGTTTTAGCGGACTGTTTTTACAATGATTTTGGATTTGATGTTTGTTGAATTGAATTACTTGGGATTATATATATATAAAGTATTGCTCAATAAAACTAGTGGGTTTTGGCTGTGCGCTATTTCCTGTGGTTTTGGAACATGGTTTCCCAATTTATGAAGTTAGCTGTGTGATGATGAATGTACATTTCTACCCCTACGGAGCTGAAGTTAGCACTTCATCAATTATTACTACGTGTACTATATTTGGAGAGCACACTGTTTTTTTAGAGTGACACGTGTTGTGGTATACATGACGCTAAAATAAATACTCTTTTCGTCTCATTTTATGTGTCAATTTCAAAAAGAATATCACATTTTCTTATATGATGAGTATTTGAAGATATAATTTCTTTTTTATTTTTTTAATTCCACTTAATTAAAGATCTCTAATATATTTAGATAAGAACAATAAATATATCTATGTATAACATTGATAGATATTTATAAAATTAGCATACAACACTCAATGAATAAATGATTTAGTTAGCCCAATGACTTCCTGGATCGATACTTGAGACTTTTTTAGTATTATTTGATTTCTCTAAGATTCGAATCTCATTATTAACACCAACTGACGGGACCAAGAGAGTAAATAAAAAAATTTGTAATAAGGATGCACACGGATTGGCGAGATTAAAGAAAATCCACCTGCGCCCAAACCATGGGAAAGGATATTCAATGAACATCACGCATTTTGTTTTATTTTATCTGATAAAAAAAACACTGATTTCAAAAAGTTATCCACTCAAATCAACAACCTTAAAATATTATATATATATATATTTATATATATTATAGTGAAAAAATGTGTCAATTAAGAAGGAAACTGTACATGACAATTTTGAAAAAGAAAAAATTTAATAACGATAATAAAATACTATTAGAATTAAAATATAATAAGCACAAAGTAACTGTATGTATTAATTATACTATGACAAACATTATGCTCTCAAACTCCAAGTAAGCTTAATTCTACCCATAAACAAAGACAAGAGATAACTTAATGAATTTACTAATTTCATCCACAATCTTTTTATCATTCTAACTATTTAAAATATATCTTTCACAAAGTTAAATTTAGGGAAACTTACCTAAATATAGATATAATATATTAAAAAAATATTTAATATTTATAAGTAAAAGTATTTTTTTTTATTTGATCACTTTTAATATATTTATAACATAATTTTAATATACATTTTAAAAAAATCTATCCTCTAATACATCTAATACAATTTTGATTAATACATTATCACGTTAAATACCGTATGAGTAATATTTAATACACTAATGAGTGATTATTTACTAAAGAGTATCGATTCATGTAATTTTTGCTTAAATTTATGTTGTACAGTATCTTTCTAATCGATTTTTAATTCTTTTTTGATATACACTTATGATTTTTGCGTTTTTTTTATAATAATAAATCACAGTTAACTTTTTCATCCTTCACTCGATCTTCGTCATTGTGATCTTATGAGATGCGGTTCGATCTTCATTTTTTACATCAAAATCAGTAGGAACAACTTTTACTTTAATTCATGGAATATACTATTTTCAGATTTAGATTATTTCCTAAAAGCATGCTGGATGTGATGTGTAATTTGTCATAAGAGGAACAAGTTAATCGAAATATATCAACACAATGTATTGCAGTTTTCTGATATAATTTTCGAAATACAGAGTAATCCTATTTAATTACAATCAATTTGGACCCCAACAGCTCAAATACATAACTTTTCTCAATGATTCTTCAGATTTCTCCATCTTCTCACTCTTTGTAGTAATTGAAGAAGAAAGTTTCTTGCTTGAGAATAAGATCTCAAGTTATTCTTTGTGTGTTGTGCCAAAGACCTCATTGGGTAATTCCATCTACACAATCCAACTTGATCTTTTAAGGCCTCTACTGCTCCAACACTGGCTGCTACTATCCACGCTCTTCTGCTTGAACTCATTTTGATTAATTTTTCTTCTAAAATTTATCTCTGTTTTTCTTCTTTGGTTCTCTGATTTTGTTAGAATATCTGATGATTGTGGTGATGATTGAAATTCAGAGCTAAATATGGGCTGAATATATAGGCAGTGAAAGAGTAAATTGGATAAAGAGATTAGCTAGAAAGTGATAAGCCGCTGGTTTTTGGGTAACTGGGGGCTTTACGGCCAGTGGTTTTCAAGACGTTTCATTCAGTGTGATTTCTTAGAAAAAGACAAAGAGTTGAAGCGCGGCATTCTTTGTCCTTACTCCATTTGTTTAATTGCCCACTCTTAATTGGATCACTGTTACTATTATTTTATAATATATTCTACTCTTGTGTTATATTATATAGATTATTGTTATCTATTATTTTATAATTTATTGACTATATTATATGGTAGTATAATGTTTAGTTAGACTGCACTGTTTGTTATTATTTATAACATTTTAATTGTTTGATTTGATCGTATCATACTATATTATAATTTATAAATTTATTAAAATAATTATTCTAGGGTAAGAGGTTTGACTAGATTTAAATAATTAAGATAAATGTAAAAATAGTATTTTAAAATATTATATAAAAATATAATTGAAAATAGAAATTTATGCACATTATTATTTTGCAATTTTTTTTTAAAAAAAAAGTAACAACGGAAACACACTAAATTGGTTATTCCATAGAATAGAGGTTTTCATTATTAAGTAACAATACAATACAATATATTTTAAGTAACAATCAAAACAAACATTGTAGGTATAGTAACGATACAATGGATAACAATAATCTAAACATAGTGTTAATTTACTAATGGTATTATTTATTTTTATCTGTTTAATATTATTAAAAATATTATTTTACTTATTATGCTTAATATACAGAAAATATTAAGTACTTTTTTATGTTTTACTTTTTCACATTAACGATTTATTTTTTAAATTAATAATTATTATTCCCTTAATTTAAAAAAGAATGATCTCCTTTATTTTTTAGTCTATTTTTAAAAAAATGACTTTTTTGTTGTAATAATTTTTCACATGATATGTTTAAGCCCATAAAATTAAAAAATAATCTTATATATTTGACATAATTTTAATTTAAGACGTATAATTATCTTTATTTTTTAAACTCCGTATCAAATTGAAATAGATCATTCTTTGTAAAACGAAAAAAATATTACTTAAAAGTATACAAAATTTAAATGGATATATAAAAATAAAGGAAGTCAGTAAAATTAGGAGAATCGAAAACTTGAATGGGTCTAAGAATGACGCATTTGTTTTCTATTAAATTTATTTGACATTTATGTAAAATTGAGAGATTTTTCATTTGGGAATAACATTTTTAAGAAAATTTTATAATTATAATTTTGATAATTGTGCTTCATAATTTATCATTTCATTTGTTATAGTGACTGTGATAGAGACTGTGATGTGTATATTTTTATGTGTTCGTATACTTCACTCGCATAGTAAGCTTATATATTTAATTATTTTTTTTTCAAAATTTGATTTGTATATTTTGTCCGTCATTATACAAATAGTATAACTTATGGTAAAGTTTTCATAAATTACATTGATAATCATATTTAAATTTTGAATTTATATCATTAAAAATCAAATTATGTAAAATTAAAAAAATATATACGATTTAGGCGAATTAAACAAATAACAAAATTTAAGAAAACCATTCAAATCCCAATTTTCTAAAATAGTGACTGTATTATTAATAATTTTACTCAAATTTTTGTTATTCGCGTAATGTTTCCTTTTTTATTTTTCTAAAAGAACTTAGGTGGATTTTACAACTGCCTTTTTAATGTGTGAGAAAAAAAGTATCCCTTAATATTAAGCCTACATAATTGGTTTGAGTTCCACGATGCAGTATGTGTATAGAGAAAAGTTAGTAATTTTCATTCGGATTCTAAAACAACACTCAATATATTATCTGCAACCATGTCAAATTATTTGTTTTTCAACGAGTTGATGGGAATTAATCGAATTTTAGCCTTTAAGCTATTACCATCCGTTACATATGTCAAAGATTATACTGTACACACGGACCTCTAATTTAAAATCTAACTGCTATTAGGATTGATCAATTAGGACCCCAACAGCTCAAATACATGACTTTTCTCAGTGATTCCTCAGACTGCTTCACCTTTTTCAGTTCTAATTTATTTGCAGAAACCAAAGAAGAAGAAGATTGAGAAGAGAGCTTCTTGGCCTGTGAATATGAGCGTAGGTTGTTCTTTGCGTGCTGATTTATGGCTCTAATTGTGTAATTCCACCTACAAACTCCTTGATCTTTTAGTGCCTCTCTACACAACCCCACTCCTGCTAAATAACCCGCACAAGCTCTACTTGGAAACTCATTTTCTAATTTTTGATTCTTCAAAATTCTTGAATATTTATATCTGTGACAAGGTTTAATTTCTTGCTGAAATACTTATTGGTTTGAACAATCTCTGTATGCCATATATATATATATAGTGCGCTGGTTGGAAGAAATAAAAAAAACTAGAGGCTTTTGGTTGTGTGTCCTGTGGTTTTGGAGCATGGTTTTCTGAGATTGTAAGTACATTTTTGCCCTTGGATATTATCTCTTAATGATCAGTTTTGAGGAGGGTATAATTGATGTTTTTAATTATTATATATATTATAACTTATTTTCATCATCACAATTATGTGATGGGGTGGGCAAATAAGAGCACACATACAATTTCTAGCTTGCCTGTTTGATATAGCTGCCTAGAATGGGAGACACGTAGAGTGACTTGGTGCTGATGTGCTAACGCAAATAATAATAATAATATATCAATTGAATTGCAGATGAAAGTGGCACATGGTTTTGGCTTGGATTAAGAAAATCCAGTTGCGGCCAAAACTAACCTGTGAAAAAACTCTTTGAAAATGAAACCACTGAAATATTCAAAGTTACCTTAACTGTAAAAAAAAATCTTACCATTGATAAGTACTGTCGAACTATTATACTCCATATAAAGCAAATAATAAAAAGGAATGTAGTGTTTGACTATGCTTAAATGATTGGTTTTATCAAATATCTGAACCAACACATGTAGCAAAATTAACATCCCATTGGAGAAACTAGACAAATGGGCTACTGGAAGCAGTTAAAAAATAAAAATACGGAATAATCGAAGAAGTTTAATATCTATTATATATATTCAAAAAATTATTTTAATCAGAATCGAATTAGTGACTTATGTCAATAAGAAATTGTGTTATATTTTTAAATCTAATAAATTCCAAAATATCACTTCGAAAATTTATAGTCAAACGGGCAAAATTCTTATTTATGATTTTTTTTGAGAATACCGATCGATACGTGCAATTTGTGTTCACACAATTTATACTTGAGATCTTAATGTTCTTCCTTCCATTTTGAAATTTTACTTCTTTTAAGTAGTGTTATTATAACCAATTAAGTCGTTATTGCAATTTGTTCACACACTTGGATCTCTTAATATGTTGTTCTTCTTTTGTTTCAAACACCAAATAAAAAATAATAAAGTTGAACGAATTATTTGCAAGCATGTCAAAATGATCATAGAAATATTAATCTATATGTCATGTCATATTATCATTTCATCAAAATATCAACAGTACTAAAATATCATACATTTTTTTTCCCTTTCTGTTCTTTCTATGCTCTAGAAAATCTTCATGTCTGCAAAAATAACATAGAAGTTTCTATATAACAAAGATTAGTTAATTTGGACCCCAACAGCTCAAGTACATAACTTTCCTCAAAGACTCTTCAGATTGCTCTGCCTTTTCACTCTTTGCAATAAGTGAAGAAGAAAGTTTTTTAGCTTGAGAGTAAGATCTCATGTTATTCTTTGTGTGTTGTGCCAAACACTTCAATGGATAATCCCATCTACACAATCCAACTTGATCTTTTAAAGCTTCCACTGCTCCAACACTGGCTGCTACAATCAAGGCTCTCCTGCTTGAACTCATTCTGATTTTTAATAAACCCCTCTTTTGTAGTTTTTTATGATGAATTGGTTCTTTGGTATTTTGATGATTTTGAAAATGATGCTTGGGAGTTCGGGGTTGAGGCTGAATTTATAATGTACCTTATGAGTCTAACTGTGTGCTCTTTGTATTGCACGCAGCTAGTGGTTTTACTATTATTTTTTTAATAATTTAAATTCATTTGTTTTCTACTTATTTTCTCCGTGAAGAAATAGTTACGGATTCAAATGCATTGGTACTTGGACCATAGCAGCTGGTTTTTTATTGGAGCCCTAAGTAACTTTATTATTCCTTACTTTTATAATATTTTGTGTGACTATGTTAATTTGTATTTGATAACGATAATATTTAGTTTTAGAATTTTTCTTTTTGTCTTTGATTATTTATTTATTTTTTAATTGGCATAATTATTATAAAAATAATAATTGATATTAGTGAATTTAATATTTTATTTCTATTAATTATAAAGTTGGTATATTAAAAAATTTAAGATTTTTATAAAATTCTATCTTTTAAAAAATAAGTAATTGAAGATATAATAGATTGAAAAATTATTCTTTTTTGATTTGTCAAATATATAAATAAAAAAAGAAAATTAAACAACTGATTAAAGATCGGGTAGAGGAAAATTATTTCTCTGATTCTTATGGAAAACTCTTTTTTTTTTTTTTTTTTTTTTTTTATTTTTGTTTTCCACCTGTTGAATAATACATAAACTAAAAACTAGGGAAAAAACCGGAGAGGAAAATTACTTCATTGATTGTTACAGAAGAAAGAACAACTTTCACGTATAGTAAACACAAAATTTATATTTGTATGTTATGATAAAGTTTATATAATTGTGCTTCATAACAAATATAAATATGTATAATTTGCTATACATATACAAAGAAATCAATTATATAATTCAATATATATATATATATATATAAAAGAACACAGTTATGTATAAATCAATCGTATAATTTATATATGCATAGAACGAGAAAGAGGGAAAGACAAAAGAAAATTGGGCAGGGGAATATTTGTATTGTATAGTTATAAGTGTATAGGACGACGTTATTTGCATTTGCAAGTGTATATACAATTTTCTAACACAATTTATACATTTAGTTTCTATTTGTATAAGCGACAGAGGCGAGGGTGACGAGCAAGATTTGAAAGAATGGCAAGTGTGATCTCGGAGAGGGGAGAGAGGAGAATGAAAATATATGGATATATATAATTTTTTCTCGCTTTATATAAACATAAACACATTTTATACAATTGTATTTGTATAAAAGTTAGAGGGAGCGAGCGAGCGAGCGAGCGAGAGAGGGAAAATGGCGAGCGAGAGCTTGAGGAAGAGAGGTGACTGACAAATAGTTTGCTACGGGGTACAATTAAATTAAAGTATAGTTATAACATTTAATTTAATTTATTTGTTTGTCATTATATACAATTTACCATAGAAAAAAATTATATTTTTTTTCATCGGATATCCAAAAACCCACATCAAAACTCTGATTAAAATTGAATCGTATTCAAATTTAAAACCTTTGATTAAAAGTAAAACACTTGATCAGTGCACAACAACCATGGTTAAAAAATGCAAAAATATTGGCTAGAAAATTCAATGTTACGTGTAGACATTTGTGAAGTACATATAATACACTGATCAACTCTTATTTTATTCTCCTTGATCTTTTAACTAATATACTTTTAAGATCCTAACTGGCTAACCATCTTTCCAATTGATTTCTTGAAGTGGCTTTCATTATTTTTGCTGAACCCCTATTAGTTTTTTTTCTAATGACATACCTTTAAATTAATTGACTTAAAAATCCATGGTCATTAAATACAAAAGAAAAACAAATCGACACGAAAATAAGAAAAAGATAATCTAGAAAAAAGGTGACCTCTACCGTACCGCACCCAACCCATCTTCTCCTAAACCCATTTCTCTTTTGTCTTGTTGCTTGTCCGGCTATTCCCTTGTTTTCTTGAGTTCACAGTCAAAAAAATTACTTTTTTCTCTTTAAAATGTATAAACGATCACTCAGTTTTTATTTTAAGCAAAAATTTACTAGAGGGTGAAATATATTGTAATTTTAACAGCGAAAAAAAAAACTTTTTTCTCGATTGCCCAGCCTGCTAGTTTCTCATTTTAATTTTTTTTGTCCCGATACATCGCTGCATTCCCTGTGATAAATTGAGTACTTGGAGAACTTCAAAATGACTATAAAAGCTAAGATGATTCCCATCTAGGATGTGTGTTTGGTAGGGAGGAGAAAAACGTTTTCTCATTTTCTATTTAATTGGTCAAAATATTATCTTTTTTAGAAAAACAAATTTTTTTTTTAAACGACGAAAAAAAATTCAAATGAAAATAAAGAAAAACTAATTTCTTAAAAATGAATAGAATGGCTTTGCAATAAAAGAAAATAAAATAACACTCACTATTCACTAAGATATATACGACCTTGGATATTCTCTCTTTTTCATTTCTTGAATCAATAAAGATGACAATTTTCACATATAGCAAATAAAAAATTTATATTTTGTATGGCTATATAATCAACTTTGCATAATTGCGCTCTAATATCACACATAAAAACTGTATAAATTCGCTATAATATCAATTGTATAATTCGCTGGCTAAATTGTATAATTCGCTGTCTTATTTCTGCTGTAATTGTAATAATTCGCTATCTCCTTTTCACCATCACTGCAATTGTATAATTGCCAATTTGTATAATGCATAACTGCCTATTTCGTGCATATTAATGTATAGCAAGAAGATTATGTTGTTCTCTCGCTTTATATAAAAAAAATATAAACACAATATATACACTTCGGTTGTAAAGCTAGAGAAAATTGTATTTCCTGCAATTGTATATTCGTGTTACCTTTTTCTCTGCAATATTTGAAAGTGAATGTTTCTAAATTAGTATGATTAAGTGTATAGACACAAAGATATATATTTTTTGCATGTGTATGATACAATTTTCCTCATCGCTTTATACAAAACAGAAACAAATTATTCACTTCTGGGTATAAGCCGAGAGAGGCGAGCGAGAATAGAGAGTGGCGAGCGAGATTTCTGGGAGAAGCGACGCTGGCAAATGTTTTAGCTAAAACGTTTGATATGGAGCACAATTAACTTCAAACCTAACCCTTAAGCTTTCCATTTATTTATAGGTTATGGAGTTTTGTCTATTATAGATAATTTTTCCTATAAAGAAAATCGTTTAGAATATTAAACTCAAGATTTCTGTCTATATAATCTGGTAGTTGAATATTGTGACCACATATTTCTTACTATTAAAACTTACTTAACTATATATAATATAATGTTTCAATGGGGTGGGGCTAGTGGAGAACCATAATTCATGAAGGATGTGGTGGTGGAGAATTGAAAGCTATATACATGGTAGAAAATAATTCCAATTAAACATGAACATCTAAACAAAATATAGTTTGGTATGGTGTATCTAACAAGTGACAATAGTCAATAGTCATACTATTAGTTGGTCCACATATTTATCATCTATCAAAATATGTGTTGGGAGACAGTCACCAAGCTGTTTATTAAAAATAACAATTGCAAAGAATTATTCCTTTTGGTTTTGAAAAAAATAAATTGAGTGGTCATTTATGTATTTTGGAGAAAAATTATTATTTTGACTTCGGACTCTTGTTTTCTTCCCCTAATAAATGTCCTCCTTCGTCCAATATTGATTTGATGGACTCAGATTTTGCAATTTATAAGTTTTTTATAAAAGAAATAGGATATAAGACGTAAATTTATGTCTTTGTAAATTAAATTTGTCTTACTATAACTAGGATCATCAAATCACCTACAGATTATAAAAGGTTCATAAAAGCATATCTCTTTAAGGATAATTTTAAAATATTATAAAAATATTCATATATTTTTTTTTAAAATTAATATTTAATTAACTCTATCTCATAAATTGAAATATAAAAGTAACAAAGATTAATGATAAAAACCATTAATTTATCTTGATTATTTTTAGAAATCATGATATACTATTTGAGGTACAAGAGTACTAATACTAAAATTAATTAAATACATAAAAAAATAATATTGAGCAAGCTTAAGGAATCTCTTTATTTTAAAAAATAAAAATAAAAAATAATTGTGGAATTCTGAGCCATTTTATTTATCATAAAATAAGAAACAAAAGTCTTGAACAAAAAGGTGCCAAACAAACTAAAGACAACAAGCTTAAGGAATCGCTCATGCTTTTGGCCAAAGTATCATTAGGCAACTAAATCTCCTTTTAATTAGTTGTATTCTTGAAATTAACCCTACATAACAATTCCAATTTACAAAATGCCATAGGCGACTATAAATAATTAATAAAAGTTCTAGATTATTCCATTAATATATTACTTCCTCCGTTTTAAAAAAATACGGATCTAATTCAATTTTGATACAAAATATTAAAAAAATATATATAATTTTTTATTTTATAATTAAATATAGTAAAATATTTTTAAATTTTATGCCTCTAAACTTAAAAGTTAAATATAAATATTACTAAATATATTAAAGTATTACATAAAGTCATGGTTCTTGGAGAAAAAATGATTTAAACAAATCTAGGGGACCAAAGCTAGTGGTTTTTTCATAATAAAATTAAAAACAAGTTCCAAAAGTTCACACGTGTTAAATCTTCTCCATGCTTCTATTTAAAGCCACCAAAACCATGTGCATTTCCACTTTGGTTTAGCACAAGCAAATCAATTTCCAAAATCTTTAATCTTCCACTTTTTAGATTAGTAATTATTTTTCTCTACTTAAAAGAGAAACTAAATTAGACTATTAATTACATTACAAGGGGGAAAAATGATGGCGGCGGGAATCAAGTCTTCTCCGGCGAGTTCCTCGTCAGAATCCGGCAACCAAGGGTGGCCGAGATGGTTTTCCGGCGCCGGAGATTCAGGGAAGAAAGCATTCATGGATGATCAGAAGCGCAGGGTTAGGGATGCTGAAAAGGCTGAGAAAATTATGCACCTTATCTTGTGGGGACCCAAATAGTCCATTCTAATTTTCATAATATTAGTACTACTTTTATAAATTTCTTAGTTTTAATTATCTTTAGTGGAAGTTTTAATCTGAATCAGTCAAATCTGTAGGAGAGTATGTATATATATATAGAGATCTAGAGTTTATTGTACTATAACAATGGCTAGTTTAAAGAAATTAAAAGTTAGTAGTCTAATGTTTTCCTTCTCTTTATTTTTTTTGTTTTAGACTATGGAATTACTATGACGCCATATCTTTTTTTTTTCATTATTATAAAATTTGAGAAACTTTTAGAAAATAGAGATGTCTTAGCTTAAGAAACTAATAAATTATAATTTTTAATTTATAACTTTTTGGTTTATATTTTTATATGATTTATTTTATTTTTTAGTCGATTTTAAAAAGGATAACACGTTTCTATAATAATTTAATTTTAAACATTTATTCTATTTTAATGATATGATTTATCATTATACAAATATCTGTCATTTATTTTAGACTATAAATTTTAATTTTTTTTTAACTTCAATTTCATATCAAATTAAAGTAATCACAAATGAAGTAAGTCATAAAGTAAAAGTCAATCTAAATACCCTCGAGTCTTGTAGCCTAGTAGTTCATCGATTCACAGTACTAAAGTTTCTGCGAATTGTGAGTATTTTGAGTTATAAATTATGATTAAATTTAAAGTTTTAAAATATCATTAATAAAGCTAATTATTAACAATATTTCTCTGATAAAAAATTTAAATTTATTTGTCAAATTAATAAGCCGAAGTAAAATGAAATGAAAGCGGTAAATTTTTTTTTTATCTTATAAATACCCTAGAAGCACTTTACTCTTTGCTTTATAGCGTCTAGGCATCCTATAGCTCGAAAGTTGATCATAGCAATTTCTACAACTAAGTTATAGTTTGGAATATCTAAAAAATAAAATAAAGAAGTTAGGTTTGGGAATGAATTAATTAATAGACCCTTTGCTGCTCGAGTTCACATCATGTTGGCATTTTCCTACATGCATTATTTTGGCAAATGTTTTGGAAAAGGTATTATAGCATATATGCTTGTGGAAATTAATCTTAATTATAAAGTTGTATGGTTCAATTATTATTGAAATTTTATATTCTCATGGTCTGAAAAATAGTCCCATATGGGCCATGGACTGAAAGACTTGAGTATGACCACAATTGCATCAATCAGCAATGTGACGAAAGTTTTTGATTCTGGGCCTGCTGTATGAGCATTTTGGCACGGGTGCTTAGTGGCTCAACGCGATACCCCAAATTATAATTTTAATGTATAGTTAGAGTTGAATATGAGTTGATTTTGTATTTTATTATCAATGTAAACTTTTATATTCATATAATAAAATCTGAAAAGAATAAAATATTTACGTTTTAAATACTACGAATAGATGGAAAAACAAACAAGTGAGGCTTCAAGTAGAGTTCGCTAAAAGGATTCAGAGCCACTCAAACAAGTTCCTTTTATATTTTCCTTAAAGCAACACATTTCCCCATAATATAATGCTTTTCAAATTAAATAAAGAATTAATACAGCATATATTCATTGTTCTCTCTTTTATTTAAGGCGTGATTAAATTTTAGAAGTTACTTTTTCCATAAAGTATCATTTCAAAAATTTGAATCCTCATCCACGTGAAATAAAAAAAAGTATCAATATAACAGCATGTCAAAATGACCCTTCTGGCTATGTCCAGTTACTAACTTGGTGATTCTCTGGGACTTGTATTTCTTTTCTTTGACATAAATAAATCAATTTTCAGTAGTAAATTGCGAAACTATTATGGGAGTAAATTACTTCTTTCTTTGATGATAATTTAATAATATTTTAAAATTATAAATGTAAATTCATTTAAATAATTAGTAATGTCTGATTTAGTATGAATTGGTTTCTCACTGTTTAAATCGATATTTCTCACATTCGGATAACTTCTAAAACTTTATTATTTTTAATCAAAAAATTAATTTGATCATAATTAGAAACTTAATTTTTTCTCGTATTTATCTGACATAACTAACATGTTCAAATTTTGTAGCTACTATTCTTTGAATTTGATTGATAAGTCTATTAAGATACCAACTACACCACCACTTGGCATATAGCTTACAAGTTACAATAATCGTTCGTAACCACAAAAAGCAGTAGTACATAACGGATTCAATCAATACACGTGTTGTGATATTATTCGTCTATTGATAAACATTAAATATGAAAATGAAATATCCTAAAAGCCATCGGATAAGCCCTCAAATCCAAACCTCACACTCCATTTCTCCTTTCTCCATTTTTCACAGAAAAAATTGAAATGGAATACAACTCTATTCTCTAAAGCAACCAACAGTTTCTTCTTCTTCTTCTTCTTCTTCTTCACCGGTAGAAATATGGCGGCTGTTACTTCAGTATCTTTCTCGGCGATTACTCAATCGGCGGAAAGGAAATCCTCCGTCTCTTCGTCTCGTTCTATTGATACATTTAGGTTCCGTTCCAACTTCTCATTTGATTCCGTCAATGTTCGATCTTCCAATTCCACCTCTCGCTTTGTCGTTCATTGCACGTCCAGTTCAGCTGCGGGCAAGTTCTCTTTATTGCTTCGAATTTGAATTAGGAAAAATTAAACTATACAGTAACTTTTTTTCATCTAATTTCTGTTTTAGTTTAATTTCTCAGCTAATTGCATGATTCTGTATGTATAATGTTACAATTGCTTAACTAGTTTCTCTATTATTCGACTACATTTAGTCTACATCTTACTGTTTGTTATATGAAATGCATAAAGGTTGAATTGGGATCTAGATATAGTGAAATGCGGATGTTTCCTCGTTGGAATTGCTTATATGTGATTTGAAGTATTGAGAATATTTTACTGTTATATACTCTCTACATTCTGCCTTATATAGATGTTTTACAATGTTCCATTTTTGTACAACTTTTAGAACTTTCACGAATTTAAATGGATTAACCTATTCCTGTTATTAACTTTGGTGTGACATTTTCTTGATCATATAAGTTCTTGACCATTGCTTAAATATTTGTTAGCTCCCTAATAAGCTTACGGGATGATTTCATACATGATATAACTTTTGTAATGCAGTGTAAATAAAATGACCTTACTTCTTCAAAAAGAATTATTAAGTACATATACTAGTCAAATTAACATATTAGACTCCATGTTCATACAAATAACATTGTATAAAATGGATTGGAGGGAGTACTATTTATTGCTAATGAAAGTTGAATTAACTTGTTAAGGGGGAAAATATGGATATTGAACTAACAGATAAAGTAAAGTTTTCTCCTGTTTAATATTTCTGTCTACATTCATGCAGCTGTCCGCATTTTCTGTATTCACATTTTTCGTCTAATTTCTTTCTCGTTACTTATTCAGTTCTATCTTAGTGATTTTTCAAGTGTTTATGTTATGAGGTAATAATGCAGCGTGTTATATTGAATTGTTTCCAGATTTGCCAACTGTTGCTGACACTAAAATGAAGTTTTTGACCGCTTACAAGCGACCAATTCCAACTGTCTACAACACAGTGTTACAAGAGCTAATCGTGCAACAACATTTGACAAGGTACAAGAAATCCTACCAATATGATCCTGTGTTCGCCCTAGGTTTTGTTACTGTGTATGATCAACTTATGGAGGGCTACCCAAGTGAAGAGGATCGTAATGCTATCTTTAAAGCATATGTAGAGGCGCTAAAGGAGGATCCTGAGCAATACAGGCATGCTTAATCCATCTCTTGCCACTTTTTGTTGCTTTTTACTCCTTTTTTGTTTAAAGGCACACAAATAATTTTTTTATAAGTGAGGGGATGCTTGCATTGAGCTTTCCAGTAAGGTAGTTTTAGATAAAATATAAGTTTAATTATCATTAAGATTTTCTTGGAGAATGGAACCAAAACCCAAGATGAATTGGCTTAGCCGTATTATGGAGTTTGAGAAATGCAGGGGTATGATTTCTCAATGAATGGAAGTGCTATTCAGAATTAGCTGTAGAACCCCTTGATCAACTTTTATTTACTAAGAGGTAGCTTACTGTTATCCTTAATCTAACAGTATCTTCCTGGGCTTACGAAGAGGAACCCATGATTGAACTGAATAAAGTAACCCCATTCTGAAGTGGATATGTCTATTATAAGTTTTTTAACCAAGAGATTACATTGGATGAGATTGATTGAGCCAGATTATACATTTTTCCACTTGTAGAGTGTCATGAGACCATTTTAGAGCCACGACTGACACCTGGTATGTTCTGACCTGGCTAACGTGACCCATGCCTCTCAAAACAATCTCAACTTATAGATTAGGTTTCATAACCAAACTTCATACATGCTTAGCAAAACCCAAATATCGTGCAACTACTCTCAAGTTCTGAACATAGTATGGAAAATTCTCAATCATGATTCACCCAAAATGCTAGAATAAGAAATTAGATTGATGAAAAGAGTTGAATCATAAGTACATCTTTATATACTTGATAGAAAACCAGGGAGAGCCTTTCTTGCGGTAGCCAAAAGTGTCAATCTTTATCTTGTTAAGATGATTCTAATATTGTTCTAGAGTTTGCTCTATGTACTCCATCAGAAGGTTAGGTTAGTGACATAAAAATAGGCGTCTCCTATTTCACTAAAGAAGACTTATCTAGTGTAAATGCAAATCTTTGCCTTAGGAATGAAGAAGATGTTCAACTGTAAGAGGTAATTGTTTAAGACAAACCATGTGGCCTATGAATTGAAGTAGATTATGTCTCTTATGCCTTGAAGAAACAAACACAGAAATATAATGCTGGGAGCAGAAAAAATCCAAGGACCTTAATCTTTAGTGACTAGAGGTTAAGGTGTTGATTTCCATTCAAACAGAGACTATCTGATTTTATTATACTGAACTGTGCCACAGTTTTTGTGGCTTTTTTTCTTTTCTTTTTATAGTTTCAAAAAAAAAAAAGCTTGCCACAAAAGCTCAAGCCTTAGAATTCTTTGTTAAAAAGGTAGATTGTAATTTGAGGTGGCTATATTTTAGCTAAAAATGAACCAACCAAGAAAATGCCGAAACCATGCTCCATTTATTTGAAACTTAATAATATGGGAAGATCTTCAATCTTCTTTTAGATATTTACTGTGCATCACCTTTTAAATATCAAGATTCATGGCCATCCAATGTAAGAAGGTTAGAAGTTTGTGTGGATATTTTATTTATCACATTCGTTTGTCTGGAGCAGAAATGAAATGAGCAAAATGGATATTGATGATTCATATAGCTGAGTGCCAATAGTTTGGGGTTTAGGCATAGATGCTGTTGATGTTACTGTTGTAGTTGTTATAATCTTTTGTCTAACATTGAGTAGATTTATCAGGAGTGTAGTGACCTTTTATTATGATATATGCCCATGAATCTTTTCCTTTCTAGAGATTCTAACTTTCCCAGTATGTTTATAGAGCTGATGCACAAAAATTAGAAGAATGGGCTCGTACTCAAAATGCCAATACACTAGTTGACTTTTCATCCAAAGATGGAGAAATTGAAAACATTTTCAAGGATATTGCACAGCGAGCTGGAACCAAGGACGGCTTCTGTTACAGTCGATTATTTGCGGTTGGTCTCTTTCGCCTACTTGAGTTGGCAAATGTAACTGATCCAACCATCTTAGAAAAGGTATATATCATAACATTCTTCATAGTATATTTTGTATATTACAAGGACTTCCTGCTCGTTTATGTTTACTTGGATTACTTAAATCATCTAGAAACACCACAAGCTCTATGGTTTGTGTAAACTTGGAACACTTCGGGAATAATTATGATAAACTTGTCAAGTAATTTAGTGTCAGAGGAAAGGCTACTCATGATCAGGAGTTGTAAGCCCATATCCGGGTTAGAAACATATAGTTTCAATTTCCCTTTGCATAACTAATTACCCGGTGCATTTTAAAAAATGAAACAAAATATGAACAAGAACAAGAACATTTTAATTTTCAAGAATTCATCTCAAATAGAACTCTAAAAATTGGGAACCTGGTTCAAGTCATAATACCGATGACACATTTTCTTTTAGTGCTTCTTAAGTTGGGGCTAGATATTCACTCATGTTTCTGTGCTAGTCTCTATACTTTATTACCGCCAGAAATGGAAAACCTACCGTATCATTCTGGCTGATATCAAAACAGCAAAGTGAATGGACGAAAACCATTCAGAGAATTAGAGAGTAATTTCAGAGAGAAGGGTCATTCCCCTTGTTGCCTGGAATTAGACATGATCAGGCCGTTGATTTAGTGATTTTCACTTATTTTTCTGACATTTGGGGACCAATTTCCTGCTCTGCTTTATTCTCAAGAAGATTCACACTCCTGTTTCCTGCTCATGAGTATTTATTGATTTGCTAATAATGTCTGTTGCAAAAGGATCAGCAGATATATTCTTTCATTACTATTTACTTCAGGTAATTCCCAGCCATTAGCAACAGCATTTCCCTATAGGACCATTTGCTGCTAAAGCCTCCATATCTAGTCTTCTTTTTGTGCCCTTCTGTGAAAGTTCAGTGGCAAGCTTCTTCTTTTTTCTTAGCATGAAGCCTAAAGCCAATTCCCACTGTTTGATGCCAGAAAAGTGCACCATAGAACACTCCGGTCTTCTGGACTTTTTCCTGTTCAAAGTGAAGTTTCTTAAAAGAGCAGAAGACTCGCTTTCAGCACGTAGATCACTTAAAATTTGAGGTTTTGCTCAATATAGTTGGTTATGGTTTTGGCCTAGTTGGCATGAATACTTTGGTGATGAACTAAATTGATTTTAATGGGATTATTTTTTACATAAAGGCATTGAAGCTGGACTGAGATCTCAGAATTGCAGTATACTATTGGAGGGGGTTGACTTGGTTATTTTGGCTTAATGAAAGAGAATTCACCTGTACTTTTGGCACTTTTTAACTAATTCACATTTAAAATATTCCTTTCAGTTACCTTGCCCATTGTTACTGTTTCTTTTTCTTCTTGAATCTTGACATATTCTTTTTTTTGTAAAAAAAAATGAACATCCATGAGTGCTAGATCACACTAGAAGTAGATATGAAGCAATAGATTCTTAAAATAAAAGTGTGTAAAATCTTACATGGTTGTTTTATGATATAAGGTAAAACTCAGACCTGTGCATTGTATGGACTAAAACTACACTTCATTGTCCGTAACTGTACAAATTTAACTTTCAAGAACATTGAAATCTTTATTCCATAAAACATGGTTATGCGGGGAAGTGTTAATTCTGAAGTCAAAGGTATCCGTCCTCAGGAAATCTGTGAGAAAGATAATTGATGGCACTCATCCTATAACAAGTAAACACACATGGATTAATAGCCAAAGGAACTCTTTCTGTTATTGTCTGTGCAAGTTTCTTGAATGTATTTAACTTTAAGTCAGCGACCAATGCTAGCATTTCTTGATTGCACTGATGTGTGATTGCTAAATGATGATCTTCACAAACAGTTACATCCATCACAAAAGAGGGAAACGGGGGAACGAAGAAAAAGTTCAAACCATTCTTCTCATATACAACATATCAACTCCATTAGGATGAAATTCAATGTCTCTCTAAACGAAAGGCGAGCAAATTCCTTAATAGCGCCCATAGTCTAGGCTTCCTCCCATGAGACCTATTTTGTCTCTTAACCTGCACAAGAAAGTAAAAGGTTTCTGTGAACCCTCTATGTAATATGTATGAGAGAATTAAATTGCCCTGTCTTTGTTATTATAGAACAACACTCTTTTGTCTTTCATGAAAATTCTGTACAGCAAGAAGGCTAATATGAAGACTCTCCTTTAGTTAGAGTTCCTCGTTGTACTCTTCACATGAGGTCTTTGGTGACTAGGTTAGTTTTCAAGAATTTGTCTAGCAAAAAGAAGAAAACAATTTAAACTTAAGATGGTCTTGAGTTCACTTGCCATAAAAAATGTCACTTGTTTGGTAAAATAACAATGGTCCTGCTTATAATCAGAGTAGCTAGTGTAGCAGGTTTCCTGAATGTGTTCATGTATAGGTGAAACCCCCATGTTTATGCTCATATAAATTCCAATGCACTTAGACGAGAATATCATTGTTGACTTGTGGGGTAAAACATGACAGCTTTGTGCCGCACTCAATGTAAATAAGAAAAGTGTGGACCGGGACCTTGACGTTTATCGCAATTTGCTGTCCAAGCTGGTTCAGGCTAAAGAGCTGTTGAAGGAATACGTGGAAAGGTTAGAGCTCTTTCTTGGTTCAATACTCTTCGATATCCTTTCTCTCAACTATTTTCTAAAACTATTCAGCTGCATTTTTCTCTAGCATTGATAAGCTCTAACAAGGTTTTGTTCCACATAATCTACCAGAAATCCATGACTTTTCTCTTCCCTACCTCTACTTATCCACCTCATTCCCACCCCAGGAAAACACTCTTGTTTATGCCCCTTGTTTCCCTTCCTCTCCTTCTTTTACATTCTTCACATGTATTTTGGTATAGTGCAAATACAGTCAATCAAGACTTTGTCTGGTGAAAATACTTTTACCATTTTATCTCAATTTTATAATGTGTGTGTTGTTTAGGGAGAAGAAAAAGAGAGGCGAAAGGGAAACTCAGAAGGCCAATGAGACTGTGACAAAATGCTTGGGAGACTACCAATATGCTGGGAGGTAAGGGAGTCATCATTTTGTACTCCTGCCTGGACCTCATTGACTTGTTCCACTAGCGGAACATTCCATGTACAATAGAGCTCAGTCTCCAAAGATCAGGCAAGTTATATTAGAAGATCAAAGTTACGTTGAATGTTTTGTTATTACAGTAATTGAGATATATTGCAATGTTCATTATTTCCTGCTTAAACAGAATAGCTTTATTGTTGCAATCTCTCTTAATTGTTTGTAGATAAAGCCCCTCTGTAGTGACAAAAATCAAAGAGTTACTCAGCTGTCATGTTCTCTCATTTTCTTCAGTACTGGTTTTGTTTCAAGCTGTGTAAACATTGCTTTACGACTATCTTATTCTTACCAGAGTACTGATAAAATCACTTGAATTCTGCTGTAACAATTCACTATGTAGAGATAGCTCTTCAAGTGGTGGTGAGTATTCTTCCTTACAGGAAGTTCGTGAAGGTAAAAATGCAATTAGATCTCCCACCCTATCCTCGAAGATTAGGGCCTTTTAAGTCTTACTTCAAAGTACTTTCTTCCTTACAGGAAGTTCGTGAAGGTAAAAATGCAATTAGATCTCCCACCCTATCCTCGAAGATTAGGGCCTTTTAAGTCTTACTTCAAAGTACTTCATCAGTCATTTGATTGAGGATTTTTTGAAGTTCCATTTGTGTTTTTCTCAAGGCACATACTTAATCAAGTTAAAGCTTAGATTGGTGCATTAGGAGTTAATTTTGTTAGTTGCTAAAGTTGTGCACAATTTTCTTAAATCTTGAAATGTTAGACACGGCTACTTCAAAAGGAAACATTTTATACACTCCCATTTCTAGTGATTATAGACATATCCCACCACTGATCTGCCACTAAAATATGTGGTCATATGCTACAAGTCAGGAACTATCTCAGAGTTCTCAATTAAACTCGGGCTTTAGATTGAGTAAACGTAAGCATACAAAAATAATGAAAAATATATCTGGTCACTTCTAGTAGAGAATACAACTTTATAAGCCAAATAATGTTCTGGCTAAATAAAATCTAGCCTGTTTAAGGTTATCATGGTGACTTCTAGCATCTCCTTTATCATACACCAAGTCAGCAAACTTTCTCCTATACACCAAATGTTCACGAAATTCTCTATGCAAAACCTCTAAAATATCCATGTCTTATAAATTCGACATGGAGCCTAGTTATGCCTACTATACAGCAAATGTACTATAGAGGTAGCAGAACAAAGAAGAATTATGGAATTAACTGAGACTAGAAACATCAACCTCATCTGGAATTTTGAAAGTGTCTGCTGCCCCGAATTTCCTCCGTTCTTCATTGACCGAATTTTCTTCATCACTATCGACCTCATCAGTTTCATGACTGAATTGACTTGAGGGATCATGTATACTTTTGGCTCTGCAGTCGTGGGTAGCAAGCATCTTGACTTGGCCTAGATGAGAAATTTCTACCACAACGGTGTCATCATTTTCAGGTAGAGGCTGCTTCCAGGGTTCCCCATCAATCCTCATGAATGTATGATCAGCTGCTCCTTTCTGAAACTCAAACCGGATTCCATGCGCCTACAAGTACGAAAACCACAAGGAAACTCAATCCTTGACAAAATGACCTCTGCAAAGAAACTGGTCATGGTGGATAACTATTTTATCAGGGCCACAAGCAATAATTTAGACAGATTCTGCTACTACATTTTGCTTTAACAAAGCAAAAGTTTATGGGTCCTATATTCTATCTGTTCAATATTTTTATCCTTTCTTGCAAGTTGCAATACAAAAGACAGTTGATCACTAGTAGAAACAGAACTTCTTATCGGTTGACATACATGCACACAAATATTTGTATTAAACCGCAATTTGTTACTAACCTGGGCAAGACGTGTCCCATGTCCTTTTGGTGCAAGGAGGACCAATCCATGCCAAGCATCTCTGAATCCAACAACCTCAAGAAGGCCATCGTCTACAAATGGAGGAGTCAAGTCCCTCTGTCCATTAAAGAAATATAAGCACGTCAGTGTAACTACAACAGAATGATTCGGGTTTGGCAAGAAGGTTGTTCCGAATGCATACATATCGTCGTTTGTTGCTATTTGGTGTTCCCCAGGGATTTAGTCCACCGGAAAAGCTAGGCAAGTTGAGGCATACAATTGACCTGACACTGCATGTACAATTGGACAACAAAAAAACAATAGTTACATGTAACTCATTGGTTGTTCTACAGGAACCAGCTTCATCAAGCATAAAGATAGATGCAGCAATGCAACCAGAAACAGGTTACAGGAAAACAGCAAAAATGTTGTATTTGAAGAATGATACAGAAAAGTAAATTATCAAGTCATCATCTAAAGTTCCTATACTAGAAGTAACTAATATTACCTGGGTGGGATGTAAAGGTCTTGCCATCCACCCTGCTTTTTCATTATCTTAACCTTAGTCAGTTGAGCTATGTTCCTGCATTAAATTAAATTAGCTGCCACCAGAGACCAGAAAATTCTCATAAGGTATACCCTCATAAGAGATGATGGTAAAATAGTCAATCAATACGTAATTAACACCGTTTTATGACGAGAAAATTTCTGATTTTTCCTCGAAATTCTTGTTCAAGTTTATACTAGCAACTTGGCACAAATTATGAACAGGAAAAATGCTGGTTGGAAAATAATAATAGTTACATAATTTGTAATTATATCTTTCTATGTCAAGTTATTGTCATGGTTTACCCGGCAAGTAATGCAATAGTTCATCTATTCTCACAGTCATGTATGCAGTAAGCAGGAACAATCAACTTTTGTAAATTTAGTGTAGAAGTTGCTAATATATTGGCTAATTATGATGCTGACAAACTACTCTACTAAGTTTAAATAAAACTGAGGACTTTCAAAGAGATAACACTATTTTAGGATGAACTATAAAGAAAAGACCTTTAAATTAGAACAAAGGAGTATCTCACTAAGTTACCAAGAGCTATCATCAAGTTCACATTTTCATGTTTCCGGCAAGAAGATCAAAACAAATTTACATGGCTATTTAAAGTTAGCACGTAAAAGCAAGGTATCATATTACTGATGAAACAGATAAGTAAAAGTTCAAGCAGATTATAGAACTGAATATGATCATCTCAGGAGTCTAAAACTGTGACTATTCCAATTGCGATTTATCTGTTGAAAAAATAATAAGGTGCAGCTTATAGCAGACCTTCAAGAAGGTCAAGCTTCCACAAAAGAAGATATAGTGCTGTTGAGTTGCAAAAGATATGGAAGAAGTTGTGTCACAAAACTACATTGAAGACTCACTTTGAAGAAGGATGAACGAGAGGAGCAAAAAACCATCCTTGTGTACATCCTAGCTTTAAATATGAACTCTGTGGAGCAAGAAAAAATCGCTTTAGGCATTCCTTTCAAATATTATTTACTCTGAAGCAATCGATGATTTCAGGTAATTTGAATCATTTACAGAATGTTAAAAAAAGCTAGAACCCTACCTCAAGAAAAAACGATGCAAATAACTTCATTTGAGCTAGGATTGAGATACTGTGAATTCCACTTAGTTACTAAATGCGAAGTAAATTAGCATGGTATTATATGGCAGTTATATAACTTGTTGCATTAATAATCTTTAATTCGTCGATACAAATATAAATTCCACTCCTACTTATGAGCTTAACACCCCTGAGCGGGAGAGCCTAAGTATGGCATTTCTCACTTTGCTTTGCTGCTGACTTGATATCCAATTTTACAGTTGGAGGCTGGGGCTAACCCTCATTTATCTTGAGTACCAGTCATTGCAAATTGTTTTACGAATAGTTACTAGAGGCATACGCAATATAAGAAGGAAAATGCAAAATAGTGAAATAAAACAGCATTACTACCAGTAGGTAAAAGCACCATACATCTTATTCTTTCACAGATGATCCTATATCTTATTAAGCATAATATCACCTACTTCCCCTCTGTCAACGTATTTAAGAAAAGGAAAATAAAACCAACTAGTATGGACCTTGATCAGTTTCTTAACCTTTTCTTCTTCAAATCACCTATATTTCTAGCAATGACTTCAGAGCCACCACACTAATGTATTTATCGAAACATTAGCCTAGTCAACAACTTTAGATTACTGGGTTTCCACAAGAATATGATAAACTAGGTTTTATAGGAGGGTCTATGGCAGACGAATCAAGACAAAAGCTGCACACGTATTTTTCTTTGATCTAGCTTATGTTTTCATCTGTCTCAACAGTGGGGGAAGTAAAGCTAGAGAGTCTCATTAATCAAATTTCCATAAGCTGATACCTAAAAGTTAACACAGTAGTGATTTTACTTTTGGCCTTCTTTGTGATAAAACAGAACATATTAAGACTCATCACAAGATAATACAGAATACCAAAAATCTTGACTCCTGCTATCAAGAGTCCAATCCCACATCTTCAACTTATTTGTTTTGACACAGCAGTCATTAAATTGAGAGTAATTTTCTTTTCTTCAAGATGGAACAAAACAAAAGGTCCAGAGCACAAGACTTGGAACAATTAACTTCAAATTGATATGCAAAGACTCAGAGGGAAAAAAATCAAAGAAAAGCTGTATTATGTTAATTTCCGCCATCCACTTAGCTACCTGATTGACAAGTTGGTTTTTGAATTTGTCAGGGTTCATTTTCCTCTCTGAGTGAAATGCATAAGAGACTTGTGCATCCATCCCTGATAACAGAGAATTCGTGTTAATGTAGTACTAGATGACTGACAGAAGAAGCAAAACTTCAGATCATAGTCTCTGTAGGTTAAGGCATTGTCTTATGCAATAAGTTATTTCTGCTATCAAGAGATTGTAGATCTTCAGAAACAACTTTCCTTCATATAATTTTAGGTCTACCTCGTCTTATTTAGGTTACTTCTCTAGTTGATATAAAGATAATCATTTCTTATAGGTATTGAACAAGATAAGCCCTATGCCCATCCTCATACTTGTATGTCCAATAACTAATCGATATTATTAATTGGCCTGACAAAACATAAGAAGTTAAATGGCTATCTAGAATTAATTCCTAAGCAAAAGAACATGCACTTACCCATGCTGAAGTAATTCCAGAAACCTCCACGGAATGTATGGAAACCTTCCTGCATGGTATTATGTTAAAAAGAGGAAAGAAGTCATGGGCTAACACTTTGAAACAGACCAAGCTAAGAATATTGTAACTTGCAAAAGCCAGAAAGTACGCATGCACACTGATAGATATATGTATGCATGCATGTTGATTGACATAACCATATGTTCACTTTTCAATCTCAATCAATGTCAATACATTTGAAATTGGTATGTCAAAATAGAAATCTTAACCGAATATGCCCCACCCTGGGCTTCATATGATTACCCAACTACAAGTAAATACACAAGGAAATTCCTTTGTAAGGTAGTAAATTTACTGAATGCAGAAGCTGATACTTGTAAAAGATACTGATTCTTTTACATACGATTTACTCTTTCAAATCGCAGTCAAAACATAATGGTGAATATTGCAGTTTTCCTTTCTCATAGAAGATTAGGCTTGAACAACTTAATGCAATTAAATTATATGTACTCCAAGCCATTAGCAATAGTGGTATCTCCATTCAACCATATCAGTTTAGCCCATTTGAAGACTCATTTACCTTTATATGTGTGAAATGCTGAAGAACAAATATTATATCAACTCCAATGGCTATTCATTGTTTCTGCGACACTATTTAAGAACCTTTCTACAATTACAGTGATTTTTTGGTTCATCTTTTCTCTCAAAGCAAGAAAATTCATGTTGTAGAATATTCCTTATAATCAACACTATCGTTGAAAGCAAAGAGTATCATAAAAATAATGAAATAAATTACTTGCAGTGATTGTGTACTCGTACAGTAGGTGACTATTGGATGTTATTAGCCATTAGATTAACAGAAGTCTTAAAGGTGACACCTAGATTTATTTATTTTACTGTGGAGCAAGACTTTACAGAAGCAGAACCAGGTTTAATATACTATCAGCAAAGACATAACACAACCAAAAAAGAAAGAAAAAATGAATACTAGTGACCAAAATCTTATGGAGATACAAATAAACTGTATGAAAGTGTGTGCTTTTCATGTTAGAGTAGATAATTTCTTTATAAGACAAATGCACTAACAAATAACGATGTCTTACCACGTTCAGTTCATCAGATGGAGAAACCCGGTGAAAGGCATGCAAAGAATGAGGCAATTCTAGCGGTGCAACAGGATCACAAGAACCAACTTTTGGTGCCCTCATCCTCATAAGAATGTGCCAACTGCATAAAGAAATTCTTTTAACACCAGTTGATTGAGAATGAGCAGTCATGATGCACCATTTTTTATACCATGAAATTATATTACTCCTAATCCTAGAATACTTCAAGAAAAGTCTGCAATCATAATATATATACCATACTAAGAGCTCGTTTGGTTGGGGAACAAGTTATCACATGATTGTTATCTCACCCTCAATATGGGATAAAAACAACACAACAAGCCCGGGATAACTAATCATGAGATAAGTTATCCCACGAATATATATCAACCAAACATGGGATGAAATCATCCTAAATTAATCCCCGGATTAGTTATCCCATCGTACCAAACGAGCCCCAAGAGTATAGGATATAACAACAATAGAAAATTTCCCAAAAACTTGAGCTTCCAGTTACTTTGGAAGAGTTTATTATGGTTGTGTACAACAAAAAGAAGGCACTTAAATCAACAAAAAGAATTTCTTCATGTTAAGAACTTAAGATTGGTCAATTATCACAAGAAATAGCATACACAGAAATCTGTTGACCCTTACCGATATTGGATGACAAGCACAAAACAATGGTGTATATAGCAATCTTTTCTCAACTACTGTTTAGATTATGAACCAGTAGAAAATGGAGAGACCGCGGCTTAAGAGCATGTTATGCTGTTCCAACTCTCTTTTCATGGAAGCTAGAGCTTTCACAACTTCATCAACCCAAACTATAATATTCCTTGACTCAGTTAGAGACCATATAAATATTGGCCAATTTCCATGAAAGATAGATCTTTAAGGAGGATCCACATATTATTACACAAAAATATATAGTTACATCAGTGTCATCTTTGCATTTGTTGTTATATTTTATTTCTTTACTTTTAAGTCAAGAAAAACAATAACAGTATATAATAAATGAGACCCGTGATGTCTGCACTTTAATTAACTATACATCACAAGCTCTCATCTCTTAAATGTATAAAAACAACAATATTCAATTTAACCTAGACAATGCATTCAGCTTGTATCACTGCCAAGAAGTTTGAATAAAGAATTAAAACTTGATCATCAAGGGATCGAAAAAGAAAATTAAGAAAATCTCAGGCAGGCCACAATATTACATATGAACTAACAAAATAACCTGTCCATCTTCATTTCCTTTGCATTCATTACTTGCTTCAAAAAAGAGATGACGGAGTTAAGGTCGGTCCCTGGATTCTTCTTTCCCTGTCAATCACCGAAACTACACATCACATAAAGTATCTTTCTCAATGCTAAAGACCCACTAACTAATGTATTATAGGAAACAAAAGACTTTTAGCAATTTTTTTGTATACGCGGATTACAGATTGTTTATACTTTATAGATATTTTCGACATAGTATAATAAAAACTAGAAAACAAACATAGTGAGACACCAGGCAAGCAAACTGAGAGCTTTTGCACCACTATGTCGAGAGCTAAAATTTACATGAAATATACTTCACAAAATCTAGTGAGTCAACGGTTTCTGCTACAGATCCATACCCAGCCAAAAGCAAATGGAAGGTTATTTCCAGTTCCCAAAGGTACTGTTGCAATTGGAGGTGGCTGAGATAGTTTGAGATCAGATACAACTCCGAGAAGCCAGCCAGCCGTTCCATCTCCACCTGCAACCTAATATATATTCAACGTCAATACGTTATGCTGGAAAATAATCATCTGGCCCTCTGGTCAAGTTATGAGAAAACCTGTTAAAATCATGAACCAACTCAAACAATTCAACTCACAATAATTTTCATTCTCTCTTCAATTTCGGCGGCAAAGTGATCACCATTACCCTTGAGCCTTTCTATATTCAAATATAGTCTACGTAAAACACTATCAGGAGCTTCATCTCCCAAATCAAAAACCTGAAAAGTTATGTAACAAAAAGAATTATATAGAAGTGAAATAATATATGCCATGTTCACAGAACAGCTTGTCCAGTTAGAGTTGATGAACACTAGCAAAGTACCTAATTACTTGTGCAGTCATTTCTTTGGCCTATGTAAATCAAGGGAAACAGCTTAAGTACCTGATATTTGTTAAGAAGATGGCGAAATGTACGAAGAAGTTCTCCTCCAAGTTGACCTCCACTTTTAGAGTTGACGAACACTAGCACAGGGCATGTTGGTACATCAGGTAAACGTAAACTGTTGCTCGAAGCATTCGGTGCAAGTATATAAGTAGGAATATAGAAGTCTCTATGGATGTTATTGTGCTCGGACTCAGAATCTGCCATTAACTCCAGCTGCAGCTACATTAACAAACAAATTGCTCATAAATAAGCAAAACACAAATAAGGTAAAATGAAGTTCCATTGAAATTAATAACTGGTATTATCACATTTTTCAGCAATGAATTACTTTAAATACACTCAAATCATGGAAATTACTCTTTTCAAAGGCCGTGAGAGAAATTTCAACAAACATGTATCCTGCGGAAAATACTGATTCCTCATATCGACTTAAGTCAAACTTCTTCATAAATTTACATTCAGTACATAATCAGTCGTCTGACGTTCAGTTCAACTTCTAAAAACCAAAATTCACATACATTTCTACACGCAATTCAGATAGGAAACAACGATCAACAAGGAATTGAAAGCGATTGACTTCGTGCAAATTCGATTAAATTAAACGTTGCTTCATGAATCAAACTGGAATTTCGAATGAGAAAAAGCAGAAACAGAAGATTTACCTGAGAAGGAAAAGTATATGAATTATGCTACGTATGCAGAGCGATATTCGGAAGAATCAGAAATTAAGCGTGCTGCGTGCGTCAACAGTAAAGGACTTTTGGGCGAAATTCGGATCTATAAAGGAGACGGAAGGAAGAAGGATGAAGACGCGTGATGGCGCCGTGTGCGAGTGAATTTGACTGATTCGTTGAACTATCTTAATGATCACATTGGCCTAACATATACTTACTCAACAGTTTTAAAAACTTAATGAAGTGAGTAAATGGAATCAAAAATTGAAAATCATGAGGAAACTGTAAGGGTGTTTTCCTTTTTGCAAGTTAGTTGTTGGCTTTATTTTGAAATTTCCCCTTTATTGTTTCCTTATATTCACTAATGGTATGCTCTGATTAGTTGTTTTATTCAGAATTATTCTTTTTCCGGAGGCGCCAAGAAAAAAAGGGCGTAGTGGAATTTTGAGACAAATCAGAATCTTCAAAACGTCTTTTTTAGACAACACAAAGAAATCGGTCCCTCTAAAGTTACCTCACATCACACCTTATCTACTCTTGTTATTGATCGTGATATTTACTTTAAATCATACTAATTTTTTATGGCAAAAATTTATGAGGTGGTGATATTTAATTGAACTCATATTAATTTAATATGATTAATAGATTAAGTGATGATAAAATTGTGTCTTAATACTATATTCTAGTGATAATATTAAATTAAAAATATATATAATTTATATTATCACTCGTAAATAACTTATATTAATGCTCGATTATAACAACTTATCCATTAAAGTCACTTCATCCCTATTTATTTGATATTGATGCTAAACTATTTTCCAAAAAAGTCATTACAACAAAAATAGAAAAAGTCAAAAGGTACATAAATCTTCCTTCATATTTGGTTTTGTAATACTTAAGCCTTTTATAGTTTATGATAATCATGTCTATTTGAGGTTAATATTTTCTTTGACATGTAACGTAGATTTTTTAAGTTATTTATTTTTTGTAAACATAAAATTTCATAATTTTTGAAAAATATCAAAAAAATTTCAAATTCTTATAGAATTTTACTAAATGAATAAATCAAATCATGACTCACAAAAAAGGTATTGATATATTAATCACATATCTCTATACTTCTTGTATAAATCTATGGCCAAACAACTATTATCTTTGAGTTAGTCAAAAGCGAGTATTGATTATATTTTGTGTGTATAAAATTTTTAAGAAAATAGAGTCCTTAGATTTAATAAATAACAAAAATTGTAAGATTTTTTTTTTTTTGAACATCAAAAATTGTATCAGACGTTAAAACTAGATCGATATTAATAAAATTACACTTCTAACGAAGAAGGAGGAGAAGGCAAATGAGAAGGAGAAAAAGGAGTTAGATTTTCTAATTAAATCTAATCGATCAATTTTATTTTTTTGACATATTTGATCTTTAAGAAGAACGAGAAGAAAGTAGTCGAATTTCTAATTAAATCTAAGTGTTCAAGCTTTTTTGACATATTTGATAAAAGATAAAAAATACTTACTTTTTAGTAAACATAATGTTGGGATTTAACAAGTGTGAATGGGAAACGAAAAGAGAGAATATGAAAAGTGAGGGAACTACTTTGGAGGGAAAATGAAAAGTCATTTGCAAAGTGCAAATAAAAAGTCATTTCTCCCATATCGGTAAAAGAAAGGGGAATTATTGTCCTTATAGCAGGAAAACACTTCCATATTACGTCTTAAAGAGCTAAGAAGAAGGGATTGCCCCCTAGCGCAGGCGCTCGCTCCACGCGGGCTCGGCTTCGGCAATTTTGATTGATCAATTTTTGACAAATGATTTCCTAACAGACACACTTTTCTGAAAAGTTGTATTTTTGTCCCAATAGACACAACTTTCTGGATAAAATGGGTCTGAACAGGACACGATCCTTGCTGAACATGGTATATAAAAAGGCAGTTCAATTTTATTTGTTAAAAACACTGAAATTTTTTCCTTCTTGCATGTAATTTTTTCTCAATAAAAAATCAAAAGTGGTCGATCGACTGGTTATGTGACTTGTTGATGTCTTAAGTTCGTTGAAGTAAGAAGTTTGAGTGGTCCCTCTATTCTTTAATAGGTTTAATCCATTTACTTGGTGAGAAAATTAATTACATTACCTGGTACAGTGAGGGGATTAAATTTCTTAAGGAAAACAGTAATTCTGTGGAATCGGATGAATTCGTGTATTTTATGTATTTTCTGCTTCATCTTATTTCGTTTCTGTTCATGGTTAACCTTATTAAATACAGGTTACTATAACATAACAATCTTAAGAAATGTAACAGTTTCTGTATTTGAGGTTTCTGCAGATTAAAAACCTTAGATTTTCTACTATGCTTGAATTTTTAAAATTCATTCGATTAACGATTAAAAGAACAGAAACTTATCGGTTTAAATCAGAACCAGTTTGTGTAAAGATTGTTCTTTTTTAATGGTAGTATTTCAAATACTTAAACTTAATCTGACCATTGGTGACACATAAAAAGAGACGAATTCAAGTCAAACAAATGTTGAACAAAAAACAGTAAGTGCTGCAACAACAATGGTGACAACATAATCGTCAAATTCTGTCTTAGCGCCGGCTGAGAAACCTGCAAAGTTTTCTGGTAGTCGACTTTAAGACGATGGGCAGCAAAAAAGTTCCTGTTATGTCAGTGAAACTCCAGATGATGAACGATTCGTGGTAACCGGAGCATGGACACACTCACCATTTTTTGTGTATTAAATGATATTTTGAGCGTGTGGATGCAAGTGATCTAAACAATTGTGTTTACAACAATGCCAAAAACCTCAAAGAACTCTGGGACTGCTTTTAGAAAAAAAGTACAAAACAGAAGATGCGGAATGTAAAGGAAATCAGTTGGCAAATTTCTAGACTAAGCTGGATAGACAGTAAGATGTCGTCCACATAAGTTCAAGAATTGCAGGTTCATAATTTATGATCTCCTTGCGTAGGTATAAATTATTTAATACCTATGTTAGAAATATTAAGTTTTCCTTAATATCACATAATCTTAATGTATTATGATTTGATTGTGAATGAGGTTTTTCAAGTGACTGCAATTATTTGAAAAAGTGCACCTCAATTTATGGAAGGACTTACAAAAATACTGAACCACAAAACGCAAGGAGATGATTGTTGAAACTCATAGTAAGGTTGAGAATCGAAAGAGGAGGTATAAGGCGCAGAAAAGAGGTCACGTGGGGTAAGTCAACAATATCTGGAGTAGTAAATTTTGTGAAGAGATCCCACCAAAATTTTAAAGAAAAGAAAGAAAGCATCCTGGTCCAAAAAGCAATCCTTCCTAAGAATAAAAATTCAATGAAATTGCTTTTTACTGTGGTAATAAACAGGGTCATAGGTTAAATTGGGGAATGGGGGCTCCACAAGACGGACAAGCGAAAAAGAAGGATAAAGCAAAATTTGGTGATTGATGAATCAAAGGGAGAAATGGCACGACTCTCGGTGCAATTGATTTCAGAATGTAACTTGGTTGGAAATCCAAGAGAATGGTGATAGATTCTGGTGCCTCATGCCATTGTTTGTGCCAACAAGATTATTTTCATCATAGACTCAGCAGTTGGAGATGAAAAAATTGTTTATGGCAAAACTCCATTGTTTGAAATGGAAAAGGGAACTGGCAAAAGTCCTATGAGATGACATCAGGCAAGGTGGTGACTTTGAATAGGGTTCATATGTTCCAGAAGTGAGAAGAATTAGTTTTCAATTCTAGTTCTGACCAAGAATGAATTTAATGTGTTGTAGTTATTTCTGAATAAGTAGTAGTAAGCAAAATGATTGTATGTAGGAAAAAGGCTACCTCGGATGGCCTTTCAAACTCAATAATGCAGTGATATGAATAAAGATTTTGCTTCTTCTTATGCTGGAGTCATAAATGTTTATGGGAGATGACGTTTGGGAAATGTTGTGATAACAAAACCTTGCCGAAAAACTGATTAACCTTAAATATTTGGCCAAATTTGAGTGCAATAAATTAAAATGTCAAATTTGTGTGCATCTAAGTATGACTAAGCTCTTATAAATCTGTGGAAAGGAATTCAAATCCTTTAGAATTGGATACACCTGGATATTTGTGACATGAAGTCAACCACAATCACGTGGTGGGAAAAGTATTGTATAACTTTTATTGGACGATTTGCACTAGATATGGTATGTCTAGTTGCTAAATAGTACGGATGAAGCAATAGATGCATTTAGGAATTATAAAATTGAAAGTTGAAATAAATTAGATAAAAAGATCAAAAATGATCAGAAGTGATAGAGGTGGAGAATATGCATCTACATGTGCAGGAAATATGTTTAGAAAATGGAAAATCCATCAAATACTGCTCCCTACTATCCTCAGTTAATGAAATTGACAGAAAGGAAAAAAAACCAAACTTAAAAAGAAATGATGATATGCATTACTTATAAGTTCAGGTTTACCAAGAACGTGTGGGGGAAGCTATTCCTTATCGCACATCAGATACTTAAAAGGTGCCTCACTCAAGAAAAGAAAAATGTAAGACCATATGAGAAATGGAAAGGTAGAAAACCCAATTTGAAATATTTCAAAGTGTGGGGGGAGGTCTAGTCAAAGTCCAAGTCCTATACCTAAGAGGTAAAAATAGGACTAAAAAGAATTGTGGATGTGTATTCTATTGGATATGCAACAAACAGTAAGGCATGTCGGATTTTGGGTTCATAAGTCCGCGAAAAATCTGGTATTCTGGATAATACGGTTAATGGAATCAGATAGTGCTGAATTTTGAACATCTCATCCGTAAAAACTAGACTGAGTCATTAATGGGGGATATAAACAACTCAGAGAGAAACCAAAAGAGGACTGAACAAAATGAAAGAAAGTCCAAGATGCAGGTAAACGTCAAAAGACATCTTCTCTTCATTTGGATCAGATTTTGGCACATTTCTTCTTGAAAGTGGCTCAAACATTCTAGGAAGCAATGTGACTAGGCAAACCAACTCTTCGGAAGGAGGCTGTTAATAGTGAAATTGAATCATCAGCTTAAGCAATCATATTGGAGTTGGTAGACCTTCTCCAGGGAAAAAAACCTGGGTTCAAAATGAATCTTTAAAAGAGATGAAAGACGATAGAACTATTGACAAATATAAAGCAAGGATATTGTGTCAAAGGTTTTAGGACAAAAAGAAGGTCTGATTATTTTGACAATACTCGCCAGTGAAGTGACTAGCGGATTACATCAATTCGGATGTTAATTGCACTAGTGAGTATACGGTCTGAAAGTCATCAAATGGATGCGAAAACAGCCTTCTAAATGGAAGAGCTTAAGAAGAAGCAAAATTACATAGCAACAGCCTGAGGTTTTGTAGTTCCTGGTTTAAAGAGAAAGAAAGTGGCAAACTATTAAGACTTATAGACTAACAGCCACCAAAACAAGGCATGCAAAGTTGATTCAAACCATGTTGTCAAATGGAATTAAGATCAATGAATGTGATAATGTGTTACATTAAAAGGATACTTCCAAATCGGAAGTTATTTTATGCTTTATATGTAGACGATATGCTTATAATGAGCAAAGACATTGCTATATAAAAGTAAAAGCGTATGCTTGCTAGATAAGTTTGATATGAAATATTAGGAGTGCTGATGTGCTAGTAAGAATAAATTTTAAAACTCCAACGGTTCTAGATGTCTCAACTCATTTCTATTCAAAAAGATACTTGAAAAGTTCAAATTTTGAATTTTAAAAGGGCCAAAGACTCCAAGTGATGGTTGTAAACCTTCATCTTGCAAAGAATAAAGATGAAAGGTCAATATCAATTTGGACTATGCTAGCTATGGGAAAAACTTAATGGATGTTATGAATTGTAACGACCAGACAAGGCTTGACGCATCAGTAACCTGAGTCGATCATAAGTAATCCCTAATCATCATCATTGGTTGGGCCAATGAAGAGATGTTGGGGATATTAGATAAACACTCAAAAATATGTTATATCTAGCCGTTCTTGAATGACGATATATGAGCAAATTGGATTAGTGGGTTAACGGATGAAACAAAATCCACAAGTGGATTACGTTTTACTTGGTGGCGGGCATATCTTCGAATCATCCAAACAACATGTATAGCTTGCTCATACAATATGGAGGTCTGAATTCATTGCTTTAGACAAGGCAGGTGACGAAGCTGAATGGCATCCGGGAATTTCTTAGAAATATTCCATTTCGCCCAAACTAATGGCCCTATTGCATACATGGATAGTAAGCTGCAATAGGAAGGGATGAAGAATTAGTATAACGGAAGTCTCTCACAAAGACGACGGACATAACTCTGTGAGACAAACTAATCTCTAGGGAATTATCACAATTGACATTGAAGTCAAAAGATAATGTGTCGGAGCCACATTACAAAAGGCCTAAATAGAAGGGAGTTGAGAAATCATCGACGGGAATGGGCACTTGGCCGAGGAACAGTCATCGTGCCGGAACTCTACTAGAAGACTGGCAGGAGATCCTAAGATCTAGTTCAGGAGATTTAAAACAAAGTTCATTGATGACGGTTCAACATTGTCAAAGAAAAAAAAATTTATTATTGTATGGGCCATTCTCATGATGGACAATGTTTAGTAACAGGATAAAGACATAAAGACTTTTTAATGATTTCTAAGTTTGATACAGGGAATATTACGGGAATATCAAATGATGTATCTATGGGATAACACATTTTAAACATCACTATGTAAGTGGTGAAGTGTAAGCCGCTTCAAGGAGGAATTCGGTAAGGCCAGTTCTTTAAGCACTTACTATCCAGATGTGTTCATGTGAAACGAACCAAAACAATGAGAACTAAGAACAGTTCAAGGTGATTGTTGTGACATTACGTTGTTCTAGGTATACACCAAAAGCTCGACGGTTCAAAGATATCAAATCTACCGATTGACCGAGATATCCGATATCTGTCATACGGAAGTTTAAGGGAAACCACTTATCCAAGATACGATTACCTTTACCTACAAGGACACACAGTTTTTCATGAATATGTTTAACAATAGCTTTCCCATTCATGTGGGGGATTGTTGGGATTTAGAAGTGTAATTAAGAAAATTAAAAGAGAGAATAGGAAAAGTGAGGGAACTACTTTGGAGGGACAATGAAAGTCATGGCAAAGTGCAAATGAAAAATTCATTCTCCGATTATCGGCAAAAAGAAGGAAAATTGTTGTCCTTATAGACGGAAAACACTTCCATTAATTTAAAGAGGCAAAGAAGATTGCCCCTCGCGCCGTCGCGTCGGTGCGCATCGCTCGGCTTCTGGATTGGCCAAAGATGTGAGTTGATGATAAATTTTTTGGACAAATTTATTTTAACAGTTTGTTAAATCAATAAATATGTGGTAATACTATTCTTCTAAATTTGCGGGGTAGGTAACGGTAACATTCCGAAAAGTTGTTACTCTTCCGAAAAAGTCGTTTATTTTTGTAATAGACAACCAATTTTCCGAAAAGTTGTATTTTTCCAAAAGACACACTTTCTGGATAAAAATGGGTTGAACAGGATTTCATGAACGACACGTTCCTTGTGAAAATGGCTATAAAAAGGAAGTCAATTTTATTTTTTTAAAACACTGAAATTTTTCCTCTCTGCATTTATGTTTCTCTCAAATTAAAATCAAAGTGCGATTCACTACTCTGTGTGACCTTCATGTTGCTGTTCTTAAGTCGTTTGAAGTTAAAGGAAGTTGAGTTACCGCAGTTCTTGAAAGGTTTAATCGTTTGATCCTTGGAGAAATTAATCCCATAACCTTGTGGGTACGTGAGGTGATTAAATTTCTTAAGGACAACAGTCGTTTCTGTGGTACCGGATTAATTCCTGTATTTTCTGCTTCATTTTATTTCTGTTTCTGTTCATTGGTTAACCTTATAAATACAGGTTACTATAACAATAACACATAAATGATAAAAAAAAATACACAAGAACAAATTTAAGAAATTATTTTGAACCTATTCTCAAAGATAAAAGGACAATTTTTATCACTTTCTTCAACTTTTAACATCTAAATGATGTTCTACTCCTTAATGGATTGATTTTTACGGTTCATATGTACTTTGTTGTTTACGTGACATTATTTTGTGAGATCACCTTTACTCCTAGGATACACTTTTGTGTGACAAACCAAGCTTTTGTATTTTATCCAATAAAGAAACTTACAAGATTGTTCATCAACTTAAGTAACCAAAGATGAAAAAGGAAAATAGAAATAGGAGATTCCTGATTGCCATCAGAAATAGCTAATGAAAATAAAACAACACAACCATTAACATCCCCTAATAGAATATCTCTTCCTCTATACATCCATTGTGCACATATTCTTTCTTAACGAGGTCCCAAATATAAGTTGATGATATTTCAATTGGCTCCTCCAACGTGATTAGATTGTAACATTATCGTAATATTCAAAAGAGAACACACACATCGTCATGTTCAAAAGAAAATGATCTGAATCAACATGAGTTTCTGAACTTAGAGTTAATTTTTAAAAATATAACTTGTTGAATATATTTTTTTTCAACCAGCAAAGTGTTGGTAACATAACTTGTTAACATGAGTTAATGATCATATTTGACACTTCAATTACATTATGATTTCAGCAACTTAGAATAATTCCATGCTGAATTATCAGCTGAATTTACATGTTCATTTTGCTTATATATGGCGTAGCTAAAATATGTTAGAAATTTTAAATGTGTGACCACTGAAATGTGTTTATTTTTATGGATTTAATTGCCTAAATACACAACTTATTTTACCATATTCTCTAAAATTACATACAATTTGAAAAAAATTACAAAAATCCCTAGTCTCTATTTTCGGATACATCACTTTACGCGTATTAATCTAATATATAATTTTACGCGATGTATCTATCGGATACATCACTTTATGTGATGTATAAGTCAAATACATCATTTTACGGGAGGTATCGGAATGTTGAGTGATGTATTCGAAATCAAGAGCGATGTATTGGACATTGAGCAACGATGTATCCAAAACAGGGACGTGATGTATCGGGACGTTTTTTAATGTATCCAGATTCCACCAAATTTAAGAAATTTTGGTAATTTAGAAAAAAAAATAAGGATATGATATAATAAACTCTTAACTATGAGATTGGTGTAAAATTTCCATTTTTGTCGTTAGTTGTCACGAGCCAAAAATCGGCGTGATGACACTCGTCTTGTCCCACCAAGACAAGTCAGCCTAAAATTCAACTATTGCAATAAAAAAGCGAAAAATTTATTATCAACTTAAATTATATCCCAAAAACCTGGTTGTTACTTGTACAAGCCTCTATATTATTACAATTGATTCAAAAGAAATTACAAATCTCAAATGACCTTGTTTCTAGAGTAGAACAAGATCATAAATAGGAGTAAGAAAGTGTGCTGAGATGACAAACAGCTACCTCACAAATCTCCAAGAAGCCTCGGAAAAGAAGACAATATATCACAAAGGTCCAGGCTGGTAACCTACAAAAAAATTTGTAGAAACAAGGGGTGAGTACCAAAACTCACGATACTCAACAAGTAAACCTCTAAACGCAAGATAAGGAAATGAAATATGGGTACTCCTACCACTCTCAACCGAACCTTCACAACTACAACCTGCATAAAAATTAGTCCAACCTAACAATTCACGGTTTACAGCGCACATAGTTCAACAAGAACACTAAACAAAGACAATTCCTAACAACAACACTTTGACAAATTATATGTCTCAACAACACTTTACAAAATTACATTTCATCCAACAACACGCTCATGATTCATGAATCACCAATTCCACAAAAAAAAGCATCAAAGCTCAAAACAAAACCCAAATAAAGTTCATAATGATGAGTATGTGCAATGACATGGAATGCAATGTAATTATAATGATGATGCTGACCTAGGATACACACCGTTGTCTCTCAGTCCGGGACCCATGAGGGACATATATGTTATGCATCGATAGCGGAGCATGACAAGACCCTCGATAATAGTAACCATCGGGTGCGACGATTCCGTCCTCGAAATATAGTCTCATAACAGCCCGCGATATTGTCGCCTCGAATAGACATCCTTTTTTAGTTCTCATTTCGTTCTCATGCGCATAAACACTTTTCACAATTCATGTCTCAAAATAAGCAAATGACATGTTCATAAAAAAAAATAAGAGGATCTCAACATTTAAGAAACATTGCAGGAATTCACACAACATCAACAATGATTCAACAAAGCCTTCCAAATAATTAGTCATTATCAACACATCCACACACAACCCATGATTCACTTCCTTATTACCCTTTGTTTTAATCATTAGAATAATCAATGTGGACAGTCACCCATCACCAAGTCCCATTACTCCCAAACTACCATAAGGAAATACACATATTCCATACACTTAACAAAGAGTTTAGGAATTCAATTGACTCAATAGTCGAAAAGACTCTCGAACTTAAGCATTCCGTTTCGTTGAGCTTCCAAATCAAGCAATCTATGCAAGTACTATTTACTAGAGATTTCAAAGCTTACAAAACCACTATCATTATAGGTTTTAGCCGAGACCCAAAGATCACCCAAATCTTGAATCAAGTTTCTAAGTTTCAAGCTTAAATTTAAGGTTTCCACTCTTGTCCCCAATATCATTCTTCAAATGCTACTGTATATGATATGGAAGATATAATATTTAATTACCTATCTCAATATGTCAAAACAAACTCATATGGATAATTATAATAAAATTAAGTCAAGTTACCAATCACCACGGATAGAACACCACTCCGAACCTAAGGATCATGACGTCTTCAGTGTATCTCCAATTCAGTCAATCATCCATATCTTCATAATTTAAATTCAATAATCAAATCATATACCCAATATAATAATTTGATGATTTCAAGACATATTTTTTTTTAAAAAAAAAAAAAAAAAACCACAAACAGTAAGCTAATAATCTTCTTCACTCTTTGGTGCAAAATTAATTACCCCTACATCAATCATTGGCAACATGATTACCCAATGATTTGGCAACAATTGTTATACCACAGAATCCAAAGAACAATTTATATTACACTATAAATTCAACTCTATTATATACTATTGTTCATTAATGTCAACCAAAAATTATATACATAATTCAGGATTGCAGCGGTATGAAAAATTGATACAGTTCTTCCCTACAGTAGGTTGCACATCGCCTCCGACGCCACCCAAACCCACGTAATTTTCTCCCCGTCTTATTATCTTATTAATTTTTTTGTTATATATAAATAATAAATCCCTAAGACTTATTTTAGTTATATAAGGAGATCAAATTAGATAGCATCTTAAATAATGTTATCACTTTAGCCAATGGCCTATGTATTCAGGTCAATATCGACAATTATCCATCATTAGGTAACTTTAATCAAACGAATAGTTCAAGATTCCCAAAAATAATGTACCGGGTCATTACATTAGTCCCATAATAACATAAGACTTAACTGGACTTTATAGTTCATAGATACTTGTTGAGGAGAAAGACATTGGATTCAATTTCAAATCCATGAGAAGACATATGGGCCCTCAAACAGCACGTAATACACAGTAGTGAAAGTATAAATGGGCCGAAAGTTGGGCCCAGGCATCTTCATGGTCAGCCCAGCAGATTCAGCCCAGAATATAGCTCACAAATCACAATTCATTTAGGAAAAATTATGCAACGTGACAAACATTTAGATACTAATATTTATGATACATAATTACAATTTCAAAAAATATGAAACGTAGCTGCATTTTGGATTTGTAGCAAATAGATAATACATGCGTGCATTGATATAACATGCACTGATATAGGCACCCCAATTGTAAAGTATAAAATAGAGTTAATATTTCAAGAGAAAAAATACATATCTTAAAATATATAAATAAAATTACAAGAGCTGGTCGTGGATCATACTTTTTTTTTTTAATAAGATATTCTAAGTTTAAATTTTAGATATAGAAAAATTCTAAATAGAAAATATTCTCTCTGAATAGATCTAACTTCTGCAAATTTACACTATCAAATATCAAATTTTAATATAAGTATGAAATATCGAATAAGAAATCGAAAAACAAACAAACAGGTAACCCCTCGTGAAATTAAGAGAAAAATATCAAAAGAAAATTAAAAAAAAAATAAAAAATATTGAAGGTGACAAAACATAGATTGCTACAGAGAAACATCTGGATTATATTGACTGAATGACAATGCCTATGATATCACACTGCAACTATACACGAGTTTGTATTAGACTTAACCACGTATCTAAAATTTTCACTAATTAATTTCCTCCCATTTTTTAATCTTAAAATTAAGACATCATCAGCCCACTTTTTTCTAAAATTAAAATTTTGATCATCCTAATAATTAAACATGAAATGTAATTTACTAATTAATTTGTGTGCGTCATAACGAGTTGCATGGATAATATACATGGCACTTAAATAAATATATGCATGATAACACAAACTTAATTAGCGTCCACATACACTTGATTTCGTATATGTTTCACACTCTATACATATTAAAACAATATGAACACTACTCTAATTAGATAAATAATTGGTGTTGGAGATAATGAAGAAGAAAAAAATAAACATTATAATTCAAAGTTTGTTGAGAGCCATTGACCAAAAAACCCCTTTTTCCCCTAACAATAAAATAATACGCATTCACTAACAAATTATAACTAAAATTGTTGTTCTATTTGTGGAAGGGAGGGGGGTGGGGTAAAAAGGTCAACTCTAATGACGTGGTAGCTATTTAGGGCAAGTTCCTCCACAAGCAAACCCTAAATTTTCGACAAGTAATTAATTAACTATATAATTTTTTTTAAAAAAAAGTAATTAAATCTTTAGATTATTTTCCATATGATGACGAAGTAAAATCTTTTTTTTTCTATGTTGACGCATTAATAATCTTAATTTTCTTCTTAAACAAAGATTAGCGAACATACGACGGCCGCTTAGCAGACCAAAATTACGATTTTGCTTTGAAATTGCAATTTAAAAAATTGATTAGTCAAAGTTAATAGAGACAGGTGGCAAGAGAATTCGATCAAGACAATCGACATCATCTTGTTAGTAATGTGATTTTCTCTAAGATTTCATTAGTAATTTTTAATTAGCAGTTTATGAGATTGAGTTGTCTCGTAGACACCAAATAGGGAACACAAGATGAAGATTATTATCATATCAATATAAATAAATAATTTGCATGTATTAGTTACGTATATTTTTTTTTTATGCATTAATAAGTTTTCGAAATATATGTTAGGACCGAAAATAAGCAGGTGTAAACGCGGAAGCTAGCAATACAAACCTCGAAAGACCACGAGTAAGAAGACAACAAGAAATATACCAAAAGACACAAAGATTTAATGGGGTTCAGTCTCCACAAAGGAGATGAGCAATCCACTATAAATATGAGAGTACAAAATACAGAGGGAAACAACCTCAACCAATTCACTCGGAATACAGGGAGGTTCACCAAGTGATAACGTATAAGCTTGGACCCACAAATTCTTCCCCCTAACCAAAACTCTCAAAGTCCTTATTTACTTTACGAATTAAATTAGACTTAATTAATATTTATCATTTACCCTTTCTATAATTTTTTTAAAAAATAGACAAGTTTGTAAAGTTTCTCAATGGGTAAATTGGTAAAATCTCCTATTTATTTCTTTTTTAAGAATATTATGTATTCATGCTTTTGATGTCCAGTCTTAATAAATTTCCCACTAAAAGATGTAATTTGATATCTTGATATAACCTTGGATAATCCTCACGATAAATTTTATTATTGAGATTGAGTTAACGTCAATATCAATGATCTTTATCACTTTTATGTTTTCTTCTAGAACAAATGATTATTATTATTATTTTATACTTAATGAATGAAGTGAAGAGGTAGACAAGGCAATTAAGCTAGCAAAGCCTCCAGATGTGTGTGTGGTGGGTGGGAGGTTTTGATTATTATTTTGTTTTCATTTGCTGAAATGCTTGTATGAGTATGAGAAAAAAGTAATATTTGACGAAAATGTTTCGTTAGCTAAAAGTTTGATGAAAGAAATACCAGAAACTCAGCGGTTTTGAATTATAGGTTGCTTTAATTTAGGAGTGAGCCCAAAACATTACCTTTTGAAATGCTACAGTGAAAAAACTCACTTTTTTTATGGAGTTATGTTTCAATTTAATTTATATTTTTCCATTCGATATTCACATTTGAATTTTGTAGGCTTAATTATAGGGGTGATATTCTTTCGATATAATTTTCTTTATATTCAAAATTAAAAGTCAAAATCTCTAATTAAGATCGATCAACTGTATCACTATACCACATTAGCCTATACAATACAAGCTAGCACTTTTCGGCTTTTTCCATTTATTTTGTTTGACCATATAGCTTTAAATTGAGCAATTATTGCATTTTAACTTTTTCTTGTTTTTTTATTCTTCTTTTCTCACTATAAAAATTGTGCTGCCGGATTTAAATTTGCTTGTATCTTTCAAAGAAAAATATGTTTTTTTTATCATATTTTAGTTTGAAACCGTTAGGTATATGTTTATATATAATAATACTAAATAAAACATATCAATCATGTAAATAGTTTCAATTGAATCATCACATTTGAAGTTTTTTTAATTTTTTTTTAAAAAAAAGTAAAACTAGACAAACAAAATCAGAAAGAGCAATGAAGTATACCGTGAGTGAGATGATAATTTGTATACTTATTTATGATGTTATACGGTTTCTTTCTCTTTAATTAATTTTTGAAATTAAATTAAGCTTGATGTCCATTTTACGGTATTATTAGAGTCTTGATCAATCTTACTTATGCAATTATCAATATGACTTGAAAAGGAAAACGTGTGTTGTGAAGCAAGTGAGATTTCAAAATTGATATTGGTGTATATGGCATATTCTCAATATTTTTCAATAACTAAAAATGTCCACGATGGGGGCCACCTGTAATCTGTGGTTGTGATTTGTATAAGCAGCTGTTTTTTTTATTAAAAAAAATGTGATCAATCAGCATCGGTACAGTACTGAGACCACATAAAAGGAGCAGATCAGTTTTTGGTCGAAATTTATATTATAAAAATATGATTTTTTCAGTTTGTTTTCTTATTGAATCGATTCATAAAAAAATATATCAACTCTTATTTGGAAAAACTTTTAACTATTCAATATAAATTTTAATTGTTATTAATTTATTGTAAAATATTCGAAGATTATAATATAGTTTTCTGAGAATAGTGATTTTTTAATCGAGCGCGAAGCGCTAGCCTTGTTGACATGCTATATTATATATTTATATTTATATGGAGACACTTGTCCCTAGGATACATGTACGGTTTGGATTGGCCTGACCTCATGACACGTCCTCAATATAGAAATTAAATTAAGTTAGCGTCTTGTACATAAACACTCCAATTTCATATTTCCTGTAAATTAAAATCACTAATTTACTCATAAAGTTCACTGTTTTTTGTTGTTTAAAACCGACTAATGGAAATATGGATCTTGTGAAAATTGTGCTTCCTAGCTAGTTTTGAATTAGTGTGGAATTAAAAATAATCTATAGCATATTACAATACCTTTATAAGATTATAAAATTTTCTCATTAGTTAGGCAGAATAAAAGTATAAACTAATTATTTTCAGCTTTAAAAAGTGTGTCATTATTTTATATAAACTTATTTGGAAATTAAAAGAGCAAAAAGGAGTTTGTGTCATTATTTTATATTTTTATGTAATACTGTATAACTTTTCTACTAGGTTAGAGGCTTGCTTTTCCATGTTTTGGGGTCTGTATATACCTTTTCTTATGGTGACTTTATCCTCACTATGCATAGTTGACCTTTGGCCCAAAATTTTTTTTCAATCCTTCTATTTTATATTTTACAACCATGAGATCTCCACATTTTGGACATTCTAAATTTCAAAATGAAATATGTAAACTATAAAGGAAACAAAAAAGAAATGCTTTCTCACTGACGATTAAGAAGAAATTTAGAAAATCATTAACTCAAATAGCTATATTGAATATTATATGCTTTATTAACGGATTATATGATGATTTCAATAAGAAATTGAGGAAGATTAGAATATACCTAGACTTCGTTCTCAGTTTTATGAGGCAGAAAAGTTACTTTAATAAACTCTAGATTTAAAATGATTTTTTAAAAAAGAAATTGCAAAAAAAATACGACAACAAACCAGGAAGGTACAAAGCAAATACATCGGCAACACATGACAAAATACATCAAGAGACTATATATCCGAACACTAAATAATATTATTACTAATAAGAAGAGGAGGCTAACGACTAATCCCCTATTTCCTTCGCTTAAAATACATAAACATTCGGCTAGCTATCTGTTAACTTTCTACTCTAATTAATTAAATTACGTTGTATATTCTAAATTACATCTTTTGTTGGATTATCTATATGTTTTCTTATCCGTACATTCTTCAATTCACATTAATTATTTCTATACTATTTAATATTATATCAGAACTTACACACTGGCTTCCTCCAAGGATGCATGCATGTCAAAGATTACAAATGACTGTAATATTTTTATTTCATTTTATTAATTATCAAAATATTGTCTCCAAGATTAGGTCCTAATTAAGCTTCTAAAAAGTGACACGAAGAGGACTAACTGGACTGAAACAGATACGCTGACGATAGCCAACGTAATTTTTGAAATATTTTGTGGGCTATACGTATTTAGAGTTTGAATTATGTTATTGATTTATTTATTATAAAATTCTGATAATTTTGTGAAGAAAAACACTGAAACAAGTTAAAACCTTGACATTTTAATTGGTAGGGGAAATCTAACTACCGTACCGACTAATAATTCTTGGTTTGTAGACTTTGATGTAAAGGTCAAAACCATTAGTTACTTGCCACCTGTCTCATCTCATTCATCCAAAATTTCCACATTTTTATTACTGTTCAGATAAAGTCTAAACACTTTTACAGTTTAAAAAAGAAGGAGGAAAAGTTTGGAGTAATATCCTTCGATCAACTAATTTATCAAACAATAGAAGCATATATTACTTATATAATGAATTTGTATATATGTACGTACATTATAAACACACTTAATTTGTACATATCTTATATATTAAATTGGATGATCAAATGATTCAAATTCATAATTATCTAAAAAATATATATATTATTGCTTTTTCGTCCACTTTGATCACCGACTATATAAAAATAGATGTTTTCTATATTATACTCCTTCTGTCCCTATTAACTTGTTCATTTTTTCTTTTTTAATTATTCATAATTATTTGTCCATTTTGACAAATTAATGAAGGATATTTCTTTTTTAATTATTCCTAATTATTTGTCTATTTTGACAAATTATGGAAGGATATTTTATCTATTATATCCTCAATTAATTACTTAAAAAAAGATAGACCTTTTTGAGAATCTAAATTTTTAATTAATCCAGTTCATAATTAATATGAGTAAAATGATAAACTCACTATGTTAATCATTGTTTTCTTAATGAGCGTGTTTAATTCAAAAGTGGACAAATAATTTACTGACAGAGGGGGTAGAAAAAAAAAAAGTTTGAAGTAGAAATTTTTGTCAATTAAAGAGTGATATAGTAAAATTGTCAATCTATTTATTATACTTCAAGAAATATGTTAAGATAATATTAAATAAGTAAAAATGAACGGAGGAAGTATACTGTACATTATTTTCAATATTCTATCACCTTAAGTAACTTTTGTACATTTCACTCTCAAGAGACAGCGTAGAAAGTGATTTGAGGCATTGACATACAACGAGGCCGGCGCCAAATACTATTGACTTCAATCTATTTTTCCCATCTATAAATATTGGTCTTCATCCTCTCAAGGTCCTACAAGTTCACTTTTGTTCTCTTAAAGGTTCTTTAGAAATTAAAAACACTTTGCAACTTTTGATAACATCTACAAGGAACAAAAAAACAAAACAAAGAAGCAATGGGAAGATCACCATGTTGTGATAAAAATGGACTCAAAAAAGGTCCATGGACTCCAGAAGAAGATAATAAACTCATCCAATATATTCAACTTCATGGTCCTGGAAATTGGCGAACACTTCCTAAGAATGCTGGTAATTATTTATCACGAGATATCGATAGGTTCCTTGTTTAAGTGTATAGTATGAGTGATAATGGTTATATATGTACTAATGAAATATTCATTTGTAGGACTTCAAAGGTGTGGAAAGAGTTGTCGTCTTCGTTGGACTAATTACTTGAGACCTGATATTAAAAGAGGAAGATTCTCATTTGATGAAGAAGAAACTATTATCCAACTTCATAGTGTTCTTGGCAACAAGTAAGCAATATATATAGTTTAAGCTGTTAGACAGAATACGTATTTTTAGTTTTCTTGAGTATTGACTTCTCAAAACTTATATGTGTGTCTTCTGTTTATCTTAGGTGGTCAGCTATAGCGGCTCGTCTACCAGGGAGAACAGACAACGAAATCAAGAATTACTGGAACACTCACATTAGAAAAAGGCTTCTAAGAAATGGTATTGATCCAGTGACTCATAGTCCTCGTCTTGATTTATTAGACTTATCGTCCCTTCTAAATTCGACCCAATTCAACCTATCGAGCTTACTTGGGCTACAAGCACTTATAAACCCTGAAGTCTTTAGGCTTGCAGCTACTCTTTTGGCATCACAAAATGAAATTACCCCAGAATTGTTACTACAAAAATATCAAGAAAATAATCAAATGTTCAACTCTCAACTACAAAACCAAGAAGGGTCTGAATTGTTGTTACAAAAACTTCAACAAAATCAAATATTGAATTCCCAATTGCAAAATCAGACTCAATTTTTCCAATTCCAAGATCAAATTCAAGAAACACCAAATTTCACCACACAAAATGTTCCTTGTTCATCTTCATTATCACGGCCAATGCAATTAGGACACGTGGAGGAATCTTATTTGATGAATGGCCAAATGCTACCTCCACAAAACTATGGTTATTGTAATTCTGATGCTTCTGATAATTCAAATTTCCAGTCACTCAACAACAACAGCAGCAATCAGAATATAAGCTTAGATTCAGTGTTATCGACGCCCACGGAAGACGAAAAAGAGAGCTATTGCAGTAATTTGATGAAGTTTGAAATCCCAGAGAGCTTAAATTTCGATGATTTTATGTAAATATCGAACCACATTGTCCAAAATCTATGTTTCTTTTTTTTAGTGTTTTTTGTTGTTATTGTTTTATTTGTTTACTAGGAACATTTGGATGGAACCGTTGTTACGTTTTTTTGTTTTTTTTTTAGTATTTGGTGCATCCAAATTCTAAAGTTTGTAATGTTAGGTGGCTTTTGTTTTAGAATTTTATCTTTTTATCTATACATACCAGTTTGTGTATAATAATTTGTTTGTTGTCTTATTATATAGTATCATTCATTTTATTTTCAATGTAGCCGGTGGATTATATGCATATAAAAGAAGTTTGAGGATTTTTTTTCCTTCTAATATTGCTTAAGTTTCTTTATTCATTCATTTTCTTGTGTATTGTATCTTAAAAGATTCGAAATCAAAATTATGTATCTAGATAACCAACTATAATGACTTGATTATTATTTTACGATTTGCTGTGTTACATGGAAGTACGATATGTTAATGCGTGTTTTCTACCTTTTTTTTAAAAAAAAAAAAAAACTACCATTTGAGGAAACTTAGTTTTGAATAAACCCTGTGGTACTCTAATATTGAAAGACTAATACCCAGTTGGTTCATCTTTACTTGTTCAATATTAAATTGACACACAATTTAAAAAATTATGAATAGAACTATAATTTTACTATATAAATTTTGAATATAATCTAAACTTTTGAAAAATCTATTAAAATGACTATAGATAATACTCATAAGGATAAATAAGGAATATTCATCACGTCTCAAAAGTCCACTAACTTTTGGAATATTTTTAAAGAAATTAAGGTATCAAATATAAGCCACTATCCGTTCGTAATAATTAAATATCAATTCAATCTCGTTCAAAAAAATATTACACTAAACACCGATCTTGCGAATCACAAGAAAATTAAAGTGATAAAAAAGGGTTTGGAAGCAAGAATGATGAAATATTGGATTACACTAATAAATATTCATCACTAAAATCTTTGTTACATCACATTTAATATAGGTGCTTGAGCACTCTAAATAGTTGGCGTAAACAAGGGCATATCAATCATATGCTCGATAATTTCTAGGGACAAGCAATTGTAAACGTTTAAATTTCTATGATTAATTAGCTACATTTCTACGCCTATGCATGTCGCATAGCTCCCGTTTAACTTACGTAAAGGACCACTTCATTCCTCATAAGTTACGACAAAAATTCAAAAATAATAATAATATTCTTCTATAGTTTGAACATACCTTAAAAGTGTATTTTTGTCTCAACATACACTTTTAAAAAAATTCTTCAAGAAGCATGTGATAAGAAGAAAACGAGTAAAAATTGAGCTTTATATGGCTCAAATTCTTACACCATTTTTGTGCAAAAAGACGCTAATATTGACTCAATTTGTTACAAAGAAATTAATATGTAGTACTGTAAAGCATTTTTCATCTTTGATTATTAATGTCCGCACACATTCAATATAGTTTCTGCGGTTCATAATGTTTTCTATTCAATGATTGGTAATTAGGTGGTATATTGAGAATTATTGAGATTTATTTGCATGAATGAATGCTCCTACGACTATTTATAATTATGTTATTATACAAGAAAATTGTCAAATTACTTTGTAAGTGTTTCCAAAAGGTTCAGGGATGATTGTCTTTAATAATTAAGAGTAATAAGTACATGTGCTTTGATCACAACAAAAAAAAGCTTTTACAAAAACGTGGGATGTTTTTACAAACTGATCAATTTTGCTTTAGAATGCGTAGTGGTAGAGGGAACTCTCTAGGATATATAGGTGGATGATTATAGTCATATTTTGCATGTTTTAAAGTTTCAATGGGATCGAAAAAAATCGTTCATAAAATTATGGTTTATTTAAATTATTTAGATTTGGATACTAACAATTATGTACATAAGCGTACAACGTGTTATTACAGGATTTTTCATGCTAAATATTTTTTTAAGAAAGGACTTTTTTTTGGTTTGATTTTGTTATATATAATGAGGAAAAAAAATTATTAGCTTATCAAATTTTAGCTAATTTCAACATAATTTGTTTCACCAAATACTTTTAGTTCATTATTTATTAACTCAATCTATTTTAACATGTCAAATTAAACTCTAATTTGCACATTTGATATGATCTTTATCTTCCAGCCGCCCTCGCAAATCACAATCAAAATTCATGACATAACATTGCATTGAATATTTTGTTGGAACTTGGGATTTGCTTTAACTCTAAATTGCACATTTCATTAATCACGTAACATTAATGAGTAATCTCCATCAAAGTATGAAAGTTACTTTCTCTATTCCTACTTACTTGTTTAATTTTTTTTTATTGGAAAAGGGCCTAAAATACCCTCGAAGTATTGAAAATGGTACACAAATTGCCCTCCATCCACCTATTAGCCCCCAAAACCCTCTCACATCCCCACCTTTGGGTCCAATTTACCCCTTCATTAACAGACCAAAATTAAAAATAATTAAATAATAGTTTTACTGACGTGGCCTCAACCATTGGTTGTAATTTAATTATGTTTACAATAATTTTAAAACCCACCCATTCACCCACCCATTTAACTAAACCCACCCATTTTGGAAAATAAAGGCCTTTTACAAATCATAAATCAAACAATGTTGCCATTTTCCATGTATTGCTTTAAACCGTCTTGACAGCTTCTTAATAAAAATTACTTTGCTCGATTAATTGAACTTAAATATCTTTCAATCTTTGTGATATGAGTATTTCTCTCAATTTTTATATTAAGAATTTATACTCCTATAAAAATTTGAGACTACTTCATAAGTTATGTGACAGAGCAGAGATGTAACTAAATTAAAGGCTATCAAGAATGAAGCTAATAATTTGTACGAAGTTCAAATATGTTTTCAATACCCCTCTCGAAATCAGAAAGACCTTTCATTTTTTGCCCTATGTTTTATGATAACAAAAGAATTACTACCCTAATGACAAGAGAGATAAAGAAAGTAAAGAGGTCCTAAGAAGAAAGCAGTATTGAAAGAGAGAAATTATTTCCCAAACTAAGTCAACTTTAGGATATATAACTAAATCTCTCTTCTACACTCATGTTCCCAAACAGACCATTGGAAAAAGCTGTTTGTAGGAGACATATTGGAAATAGGTGTTTATGTGGAGACCACAGCATTTGCTGTTCGAACAAACCGAAAGATTTCAAGATTTAGGCTAAAAGGACATCATTGATGAACATTTCTTCGAGCAACTCCAGAAGATGACACGAATTATTATGAACAATCTATTGATGGTAAGTAAACCAGATTATGTATGGTTACATTATCCACTGTTGTTCTTTTTAAATCTTAAAATGGGGGGGTTTAGTTTAAAATGGGGGGGCGTTTTTAAAATTATTTTAAATAATAAATTAAAACCATATGGGTGAGTTGCCAAGGCATTTAAAAATTATTATTAATTATTTTTAATTTTGGGTGTAAGAGGGGTAAGTTAAATTGGACCCAAAATGTGGATGTGGAAGGGTATTTGGGCGCAAAGAGGTGTATGGGAGGGACAATTGTGTGTACCATTTTCAATACTTAGAGGGTTTTTAGGCACTTTTCGTTTTTTTATATCTGTTTCTATTTATTTGTCTATTTAATAATTCAAAAAAAGATAATAATCTTTATTATAATATACCTTTCATTAGTTTAGAAAAAATTTGGTACTATTAAATTTTAATGCATGTTTTTGAAACCAGAGAAAATACATTTATTATATTTGAGGAGTTACATAATCTTTTAATTGATGATAAAATTGAAACTGACCTATGATAATAAGTGTGCATTACTAATTAAGATATATATATATCACTTTTATAAGAGTAAAACAACTAAATAGGAACAAATAAAATTATAAATTTAGTATTATTTTTTATGAAAAAAAGTTTATATATCTAAATCACGATTAAAATAGTGTTGATCAAAATACTAAGTAAATACGTCCTCTATGAAAAATTATTTGATATCTCCAGTAGTAATAAAAAGTGAGGGATTATTTTTATTGTTTTACTTATAAAAGAGCATATCCTAGTCTATGGATTTGGTGGTGGGAAAAGTGGCATCATAGTTAAAGAAAATATAATCCAAAAATGTATTGTTTAAAGTATTATTATTATCCTACTTCCTAGCTCCCGCAGTATGCCTTACCTTATAAAGTCGTCATGCTTATGTTTATTTTTCAACAGCTTGCATTCATATTACAGTTATTTTTCGTCACAATACATATGATTCGATTTAGATTTTGAGAGTTAAACTAATTTTATCTTTAAACACGCATATGCAATTTTCTAAACTTTTAAATGTAATATTCATATATTTAAAAGTTAGATAAATTTTACTAATAATTCATAATAAAATGGCAATTAAAAATACTTTTTAAAATATATAAACAAATTACTATATAAATTATTTTTTAAAATTTTAAAATTTTAGAAGTGTCACGTAAATTGTGATAGAGAAAATATTATTTTTATTCTTATATGAAGGAACAGGCAACAGACACACATACAAATTATATCGGGCGGAGCTACGTGGTACAACCTTCGTTGGGGAGAAAATTAATGCATACACAAGCAAAATAATATTTAAAATGTTTAACTAACATATTTTAAACGTAATAAAAGCATTGTCTACAAAAAAAATTCACCTTTGCAAAAAATTTCTATTATGCAACTTTTAAATTATTTTAGTAAAATTTTTGTCTCCGCTATTAAATTAAATAATAGAATAAATTATACGAGGAGAGAAAGTATGTTTTTGTAATTATATGCGGGACCAGTGCGGCTAATAATTATTTGGCCCGGATTTTCTTATATAACATCGATCCGCCTCCACCTGCTCCTTCTACAGTAGGAATCTTGTACCACTAATTTTTATTATTATATATGTAATAATAATAATAATAAATATTCATGAATAATTTTCGGATAAAAAAAAAAGAAGAATTAGAAGGAATACTTCTTTTATTATGATTTATTAAACTGTCAGGGTGTCGAGGATATTAAGAAATTGGGACAAATTCTGACAAATAACTTTTCTAAATCTGAACAAGTTAAAAAAAATACAATTTGCTAACCAATCAAATTTGTATTGACATATTCACTCCAATTATTGCTAGCAAAATTACATAAATAAATCATAAAATTTAATATAATTATAAGTTTAAATTCAAATTTAAAGTAATTTCTGAAATACAACTCATACCCTCATTTAAATATATATTGATTTAGTATCAATTAAGAAAATTGATTAGGAGTGTATAGTGTAATTATTTTATGTATATAAATATAAAGGAATATGTATATTTATAATTATTTTACTTTTATAAGGTATTTACTTATTTTCCATGTTATTCTAAAAACTATAGTGTAATTGCTTTAGTTGGGCCTCATGTTAAGCGATCTTGACAGTGTATTGTCTAGCTCATCCATAACCCAACCCAACTCATTATTTTGAAAAGACAATGTCGATAAGGACGAGGGCGAGGTAAATTTTCGTTCTAACTCAACTTCAAATTTTAGCTCATAAATTAAAGAAAAAAGTAGTAAAGTAATCACAATTTCTAATTTTATTAGTAAAAATATCTATACTTTAAAATATTTAGTTAAAATATCAATATTTTAAATTATTGGCTTTTTTTATTCTCAAAAACAGTCCAACATTAAATATTACGATCCATTAGACTTTTCTAACTTAATACCATTCAATTATTTTCATCTTTAGATTTCAAATGTTTTTCTCTTGTACCATTTCACCATTATGTCTCTCCTTGTTGAAGAAGAACTAATTATTCAAGTTCATATAAATTTGTTCAGATCTATCGAGTAATTCAAGAACGAAATCTCTCGATACATAAAGATATTTTCATAAAACTTTTATTTGCGAGATTTTCCTAAGATTTTGTTTTCAAAATAAAAATTTATCTGAATTTGGATTGTATGTATGTACAATTTTCGTCATTTGTTCTATTTTTATTGAATTTGTTAAACATACTCGTCAAATTTTAGCATTTCAAATTTTAATATTCGAAAACACTATTTTTATGATTTTATTTTTATATTTGAGGATTTAGAGTAGACTTGTAATTTGTAGTAAGCCACATAAGCAGTCATTACACCCCCCATTAATATATTGTTTGATTTTTTGTTTTATTAATTCCATATATTCTAATTTCGAATCTTGCTTATAAGGTTCTTAAAAATTCACAATAATAGACAGATTAAGATTTGAATTTGGTGGAAAGAATTGGAAAAAAGAAAACATAACAGCGGAGGAAGAAAGAGAGAGTCAAAGAAGAAGGTTGCGAAATTGTATTCATATCAGAATAGTATTCATATTAATTTTTGTTGATCCAATTATTTTTCTTTTACTTATCATTGGGTATTTTATTAAGAACATTGTATTTTTTCTTTTTATTGTAGTCATCAAATACGTACTTTCTATGAATTTTCTTTCTTAATCATAGAGGTTATCTTTTTTAATAGTCAAATTTATATTTTTTAGGAATATTGTATTGATATATGTTTTCATATGTATGTATCTCATAGAATTTTATTTCTTAAACTATAGGTCCCGTTTTTCAACAGTTGAATCTGATTTTTTAGAACATTGTATACTGATTATATTATTTCACTATGTATGCTACATGTTTTCAGAATCTTGTATTCTTATTTATTTGCATAGTTAATTTGTATTTATTTTTTTAGAATATAATCCTTCATCAACAAATTTATTATTCACCAAGTATGCTATTTTCCCCAAAAATTCTTGTCACCCTTTCATAATTATATTAAAATATTGACGATACGTGGATATATATATATATAGATCTATGGTAATCACGCTAAAAATACCCAATTTGATAACCGAAATACAATTTGTAGTTTAAAGAACAAAAATCAATTTAATTGAAATGGTTTAAAGAGCAACTAAAAATGTAAAAAATATGGTATACAATTAAAATGCAAAACATAACAAAGGAAAGTTGATCAATTAGAATGAAAAAAAGTTTTTTTTTTTTGTAAAATTGTTAATGATGAGAATTTTACGTGATATGTTCTCTCTAAAAAACTATATCTCGCTTTTTCATAATACAATTTTTTGTAGTTTAGATAGTATTATACAATATTTTAAATAAAATTAGAATAAATAAAAACGAATATAAAATACCATATGAAATGAATACGAAATATAAAATTTTCGAGTAAACAAATAAATACATGGAAAAATATATGAATACACATAGGGTTTCTTAAATATATATATATCTTTGGCATACCTATGGGAATTAAATACAAACGAATGAAAAAAAAAGATTAAGATTATGAGAGAAAAAAAAAGAACAAAAGTTTGAGTTTTATTTAAAAAGTAACGATGAGAAATTAAGTGATCTTTATTTTTTTTTGTTGAAATATTCTCCTCCTTGAGTTTTTCTCTTTTATTATTAAATAATCTATTTCTTTAAATAAAAACAAATAATAAAAAACATAAATAAGAAAACATAACAAAATTAAATTTTGGGGACATTTTATAAATCTTGAAAGTGGCTAATACGTCATACTGTAACTGTTAAAATATGAATTTTTAAAAATTCCTAAATTAAATAGTATTTCAGAGACAGCCCAACCAACTCATTATGTGAAAAGAATTCATCAATGGACTCAGCCCCCCCAACTCATATTGTGAAATACATTCCATCCATGACCCAACTGAACTTTTTAGTTTGAAAAACATTCTTTGTACAACCTAAAGTGTTGTCTACATATCCATGGCCACTTCAACTTTTTATAATTTAAAGTTCTAATTCTGTCATTTCATAACTCCATTGTCATGGGGTATTATTTTGTCTTGAAAATCAGTTTTTCTATCTTAGTAAAATAACGATATAGCTATGTACACTGAACTCTTCTAATATTTTACTTATACAGTTTCATCAAATATTTTATTATTATTATGATTGAGACACTAAAGTACATAGAGTTTAATAAGAAAAAAAATTCTTTAGAGGCACTTAAAAAAGAGGTAATTATATCTTGCACGAAACTAAAACCTTAGTAGTGCTCATCCCATTATATAACTCAACAATATGATTGATTCATTTTGTCAACTAACTTTCATAACAAAGAATAATACAAAAAATCATTAGTCCGCAGAGAATAACATAAACTTACTTCACTATTTTAATCACCAAGAATAAATTGAACCCATGACCGTAAATTTTGAATATCAGATGATTAAATAAAAAAAATCAAATAAAAAATTTGAATTTGTAGCATTATAATTCAAACTGTAATCTCTTCACCATCAAAATGTTCTCACAGACGAAAAAAAATCACTTAAGAGACTCCTAACATGTATCTTTTCTTTTTAATTACATTTTCTATGTCAATTATATGAGGAAAAGATGTTGTATATTGGAATTTGGAATAAACAATTATGGTAAAGGACAAAGTTACTCCTATGATTGAAGCAATCAATGCATTCTCCATTCTAAAGTATCTATATTTATGATATTCCAAGGTGGAATCTTCTTCATGTTTTATCACATGTAATGTAGAAGTGGAAGATGACTTTGATATATCAATATCTACAGAAGTATATTTGCCTTTTTCTGTTTTGGAACTTGTTATATAACAAAAAAAGTTTAGAATATTAAAGGGACATTGATCAATCATGTTCAACTTTCTTACCCACTCTTCCTTTTGGATCATTTTCAAATAATTTTTGCCTTGACTATTATGTGGTCCATATTTTAATAAACCTAACTCTTCCAATATAATGTTGTTTTGCTTTGAGTTTCATTTTTTTATTTGTTCTTGAAAATCATCATTAGCGTTACATTTGATGATTTCAATGACTTGAGATTAAATTCGAGTAGTTGAAATGTTGTGTCTAAGTGGATTTGGTAAATTGCTTTTTCATAAAATTAATTCACATTTTTATTTTGTTAAGATTCACTTTTACTCAACATAAAAGTGAGTATGCGTTGTTAAATTTCAAACTATCATATTGAAATAGTAATTTTTTGCACTTCATTTGCAATATTGCAGCATTTAATATGATGATTAGTAAGTGTTTAAAAATAAACTCTTACAATTCAAATATTACATCTGCCTCTACCTAACATTTTTTTTTTCCTTCCAAGTATTTGGGTGTACAACTATACAAGGGGTATGTTTCTGTTGACATTGACAACTATAGTCTATCAAATATATATCCAAATTTATTAAGATCAACAAACTCTGTATATTCAAACATATAAATGTTAAGGGATGTGATTAAGCCAAATTGAGATTTTGTTTAAATTTAAATTTAAATTTAACTAAGTTTTAAGATGAGTTTCCAATATTATAAAAAAAATCATAGTAACAAAGTGCCTAGGAGTAGATTTTTTTTAAAAAAAAAAATAGAAGAGACAGAAAGAGGGATTTACGACACCATCATTACTTATATTTTTTATATACTATACTTGCCACTATTCTTTTCGTGCTCAATTACCAATGCTGCTTCTTTAAGTCATTTCATCTTTTCTTTTATTTTTTAGTCGATTTCTAAAGTTTCATCATTAAGAAAACGTCCCAAGTAAGTAGATAAAAGATTTGAAATTTGTCCTTTTAATCTTTTATCCATGATGTCAACATCTCTCCTAAAAGAAAAAAAATGAAATATGGGTTAGGATGGATTGGAATTGAGAATAGTGTAATGAGGCCCGGCTTAATTCAAATTATAAATTTGCCCTCCATGATTTTGGTTCGTTGTACGTGGAAAAATAATTTTGTATAATTATCAAATCTATTCGTGAAATAATGACACTGATTGCAATTAAGTACGTGAAATAATTATATAATTTTATTCATCAAGATAGCGCGTACAAATTCTATTCTCTCTTGATTGTCTCTCTCATAAAATTTATCTATGATTCGAGAGTCATTAGCGGCTTATTTCTAGAATTAGGATGATGATTAAGAATTAACTTCTATATGAATATTCCATGACTTTTGTGGAATATATCGAGACTTCAATCTCTTTATGAAATTTTCGAGATTCCTTTGATGAAATTCAATGATCTTTATATAGACATGAACTAGGGTCTAGGGTTGAGCAACTTCCAAAGTTCAAATATTCTAATTGAAATTAAACACAGCTTCTAAAATTCAAATTCAAATTGAATACGTCTTGTTAGAGCCCTATAAAATTTCAATTACGAATAGACCTTATTCGTAACGATGGTGGCATGAATATTGAGACTCGAGACCTATTATTCACGTTGATATATTGGCTGTGAGTGAAGAAAACGCAAAAGCTTAAGTCATACACTAACGTTAAGAAAACGGTAACCAAAATACAAATACCCAAAAGAGAAGGGTGATGACATAGAAAGTAGAAAAATAAAAGTGGAATTGTCTTTTTGTTTCTTTTCTCTTTGTTTTCTTCAGAGTGGAAACTGGGGAACACGAGTTGGGGCTACTTAGCATTTTGTAAAGAGCCTTTTTATTGAAAATAATTCTGCCTTGACACTAAAAGTACACAAATCTCAAGCTAATTGTATGCCTTTTCATCACTTTTACCTACTCTTTTTTTTCTCTCTCTAGTTAAAAGTCAGAAGAATAAGTTGTTTTTACAACTAATCTTTATTGTTTCAATTTTGTTAAATGTTGAAAATACTTGATATGTGCTCCTTCCTGGTGTGGAAATTACCACACGAGATGATTAAAAAAAAAAAGGTTTATTTGACTTCGTAAGGACAATTTTATACTAATTAATTGAGCTAATTACAGATTAATTTGTAATGATTAGTTAATATAATACATAGGCTCATCTAGTACTCAACATCAACAATATCATAATGATGGATCAAAGATGGAGCCAAATTAAGAATTTATGATTCTGAACTTACATGAAATCGTAAATACGTGGAGTTATCATTAACGTTATAGGTTCAACAAAACAAAGGAGAAATTAAGTTTTAGTGTTTATGAATTCAGACTAGTCATATCAAACCTTAGTCATTGCGTTTGCAATTGAATATAAATATATATAAAATAATTTTTTTTTCATCCAAATCCGTATCTAATATTCTAGTTTCCCTCTTTACGGTAAAACTAAGAAACATTAACTCAAATTGAAGTATTATATGATACATACATTTCTTATGGGCAAATATGGTTTGCACCACTATTAAAAGATGAAACTATGAGTTCTATTTGAAAATTAAGATCTATAATTAAGGTATAATTGAAGTAATTAAATAACAATATTTTAAGTTTATGTACAAAGGGAAAAAGGCTAGGGCATGTGCTAACTGGCCGTGTAGCAAGACTTTTGTCCCAACGTAAGGATACCTATCCACGCACTTAGATGCGGCTAACAGCATTACATAAAAATTAAAGACTCGTTAAATATTTCTAAAATTTTTAATTCGATATTTTAAGTTTGAGTTAATATAATTTTATTTTCATGTTTTTGAATTAATATAAAATGGAGCTTTTTTGTTTAAAAATATTATACCTTTCAATATAAGATTTTTAATAACACATGTATTTAGTCAAATTTCAATATAAATTACGATTAATGCGTTTGTTTATTTTTTGAAAAAAAAAGACCCCTCACCTTCCCTAAAGTAAAATGTACTTCCAAGTTCCATCTCGAGTTTGTTGGCGAACTCAGGTTTGAACATTAGTTCAAAATTCTGCAACTAAACTTCATTCTTTCTTAGTTTTATTTTATTTCTTTTTATTAATCCACGAATACGTTCTTCTATTTTTGTCCAGATATTTTAAAAGAAATATTTTTTGTTTTTAATATTTATTCACTTTTTTCGTCCCTTATTATTTATCTACTTTAACAAATTAAGAAAGGATAATTTTTTTTACATATTATACCATCAATTATTTATTTTGAAGAAAAAGGAAAAACTTTTTGAAAAATTTAAATTTTTAATGTATTTATTTTATATTAAAAGGATAAAATAATAAACACACTATATCAATAATTATTTTTTTAATAAATGTGTTAATTTCGAAGTGGATAAATGATTCGAGTTTGAACGAGTATAATCAAAAGATAAAGAATAAGAGAGTAAGATTTGTTGGATTTCTATGCTCCAAATACAATTTGATGTGTCTTAGAATAGGAGTCTAACTTTTAGATTAGAAATTCTATGAATCAATAATTCTTATTGCAAAATTAGAAATTTTATTTATGATCCCCACAATTTGATTGTACGAATATTTTACATATATTCTTTTTAAGTAATTTGAAATTACTATGAAAATTTCATTCCATAAATTTATAAAATATTTATAAAGAAATTAAAATTTCAAATATTTCTCAAATTCATGAATCCAAATCTTTAACGGCTCTTAAATTATGAAGATTAAGTTTAAATCATTCTAATTCAAAAATATGTCACGATTTTTAAATCATGAATAAATCTTATGAAAAAAAAAATCAAAGAACATATATAGAATATACTCATATTAGTTTACTAATAACATATTTTTGTTTCTTCAGATTTTATATATGATTGATTTATTTTCCTTTTTTTTTTAAAAAAAAAAAAGTAATCTGAATTCATTAATTTTAAATGTATACTACTCAATTAATAGTAGTCACACGGTCATTTTTTAGTACTTTAGTGTTGATATCAATTTATTATTACCATGTGAACTTTCTTTATTGTAAAGAATTTTTATTTACACCTCGTGTATTTAAATTTATGCACCAATGTAAACATTAATTCAATACATATATGTCATATATTTTAAATTTATAGTTGCTTATTGAGTGGCAATATTATGGTGCATGTATTTCACGAAGAGCACTCCGATGAGAGAGAGCTTTTTTTGGACTCTTTAGGTCTCTTGTGACCTATACTTTGATTATGCGATTGTTGCCGGGCCACCAAGTAAGGCCCGTAAAGAAGGCAAGGAGTTCTTTCCTAAAAGAGTCTTTAACATTTCTCCAACCCTCCGAAGACACGATTAATAAGACGCTAATCTAATGCAGTGAATCATTAAATTATATAATCATAAAAATTGTCATAAGTTTGTGCATTCACCAGACGTGGAGTAGTGTTTACCATCTCCATTGATATCTTGTTGTCTTGACCCTAAATTTTTTTCTTGAAATTTAATTTGGAGAATTAATTTTCTACCAAATTTTAGCAAGCTCTTTGGACATATATTTGATTATAATAAAAAAACATATGGATGGAACATAACCAATTAAACATTCCCTCGAAATATTTATAAATCTCCAAAGATCACATTTCTGATCTAACCACTCCATGTCTTCAAAATAAACAATTCAATTTATGGCAATGCCAATCAGTCACATTACGTAGTACTCCTCCCCTTACACTATACTATTTGATTGGATACAAGATTTTTAAAATATGATTTTCGAGTTTTAAGTATTATTTTAAAAGTTTATGATTGAAATTCAATTACAATAAATTCAAAATTATTTTAGTTTATGATTGAAATCTAATTATAATAAATTCAAAACAGGTAAAAAAAAATTTATCTAAGAGATTATAAATGTTGTTATATCTTTTGATACAAAGACCAATATTCATCAAGAATGGATATATTACATTATTTTTATATTTATATAAAAAAAAAGATAATACTGAAAAGGCAGAAAAGAATCAAATTTCACAATGATACAAGAGGGAGACAAACATAGAGATAGTGATAATAATAATAAAAGAAAAAGAAGAATGAAAAGGAAAAGGACAGCAGAAGAAGCCAAATCCCTAGACAGCCTTTCCACTCTCCCTTTTTTCTCTAAAAACCCAACGAATCTGTGTGACTAAGGACCCCACCCCCTTTCACCTTCTTTCATTTTTTGGTTTAATACTCCGATATACTCTATTATCATCGTTTCTATTTTTAGAGTTAAACTATTAAAATTTTAAGATAAATTTTTTCATTATATTAATATACAAAAAATTGTAATTTTACTTTTCATGTAGTTTTAGAATATCTAATTTTTTTGTTTAAAATATTGAATTAATGTGATCCAATTTATCTTTGAAAATTAGTCAACTTAACTTTCGATAAGCACAAGATGACAAATAATTTCAGAAGGAGGAAATATATGGTATCTTTCATTAAAATTTAATTATTTTGAATTCACGTACACCATATTATTAAGTGAAAACCTTCTTAATTTCGACATTAATTATCACAAAACGAATATGTGGATTTATTAGTGGTCAATATCTTTTTTCTTTTGACGAAAAGAAAAATCCGCGATCGCTATCCTTTGTCACTTGGCCAATATCTAAGTAAAGTAGTAATTGAGATATGATCTACTCTAATACCATAATAATCAAATAAATATTGAGTTTAACCCGATGGACCTTTTTTTATTAGCTATAAATTATTTAGATTTCAAATATGTTTTTAACTTTTATTCAAAATGGACGATGTTAGAGTTATTTATTAAGTAGATTTAATTATATTTCTTGTAAAATAATACATTATTTGAAATTTAGAAATATAATACCATTAAACAATCAATTTTTTTCTCAAACTTAAAATGAACTCCAATTTAATTAAAAGTTTATATCAAGTAATAAATTTTTATATTAAAATAATAACATTATTTCTAAAAAAATGACTAATTCCAATTAATCAACAACATCAAATATAATACAACGATAAAATTATTTCATTCATAATCAAATTCAAATTCAATAAGATTATTTCATCTTTAGTCAGATTCAAATTCGAGCTGAATTAGATCACATATTTGAACCTAACCCATGTTTAAATTATGTGATCCATTTATATAAAAAAAACAATATGTTGTGAGTTGTGTCCACCCACTTCTATTTCTCTTTCACTCCCTATTTGCACAGTGACACTCTTTTTCTTCATCTCTTTCATGTAAAAACCCACTCTACTACTTTTTTATTCGCATCTCCTGAAACTCTCCCTTTTTTGGTTTAAAAAGCAAAACACTGAGAAAAAGGGCAAAAAAAAAGTAAACAAAAGTTCGCTTCAACTTCCAAATCATTTTGCCTTATTTTTTTTTTTCTACAGAGAAAATGAGAGTCGAGTTGAAAATCAGACTTTTTACGTTACTTTGACGTGCTTTGTAGGGTTGTAAAAAGTTGTCGTTTTGCTGGGTTACTTGTTTGCAGAACCGGCGCAGCATGAGCGGGTGATACGGCCGTTCAACACTGTGCTTACAGCTTTTCCGGTTCAGACCGAGTCACAGATATGCCGGTTGGATTTGTCCGACGAGTTATTTGGTGGAGTTAGCGCGGCGTGCGGACAGAACCTGGACCGGAGCCGTTGCTGTCCTGTACTGGCGGCTTGGTTATTCGCAGCTCACGCGCGTTCAGCATTGCAAGTTTCAGGGGCGGCTGCACCAGCAAGCTCCGACTTGCCGATGATGCCGGATGACTCGCAGAAATGCGTTAATACGCTTCAGAATTCTCTTCAGAGCCGTAATATCCATCTCCCCCAACCTAATGGTACATGCGACGCCGTTTTGTGTTTCTGTGGTATTCGTCTTCATCAGATTACCTCCCTTAGTTGTCCGGCGGCGTTCAATCTCACTGGCTCGAAGAATGCAACTCCGACCGCCGCCGTCAGAAATCTCGAGAAGAATTGCCGGAACTCTTCTTATTCCGGTTGTACTCGGTGTCTCGGTGCTTTACATAAGGTCAGTCACAGTCACGTAAAATCTGCTTCATAGGCATACGTCTTCTTCTCCACTCAAACTATAAATTCTGATTTAGATTTTACGTTTTTTTAGCTCAACGGCGACGGTGGAAAAAATCGAACACACAAATGGGATGTAACCGGCGGGGATAGAGTGAGCAAGATGTTAAGCAGAGACTGTCAGTTGATGGGATTGACATGGTTACTGGCACGCAACAAAACGGCGTACATACCGACGGTTTCTGCTGTATTGCGCGCTATCATGTACAGTGCGCACCCACCACATGAGTCCAAGTGTAGCCCGGACCAGGAGAACATGCCACTAGCCGTCGATTCACTACAGTTTGATAAAACGGATTCATCTTCACCGTTCGTTGGCATTTCTGGTTTTGTTATTTTGTTTACTTTTTTGCCCCTAATAATTCTAATGAATTAGAGATGATGAATCGCTCTGTTATTTTGCTCATGTGATGTGATTTCGGGGGATTCACGTGAAATGTTTGCTAGTTGACAAAATCAGAAGAGGGGGTGAAAAAGGGGTTATTTTGTCTTTTTACCTCACTGTAAATTCAGGTTATTATTTGCAAGACAATCTCCTTTTAACATCTTTTTATGTGAATCTCCTGTTTAACTTTTGAAACCTTTCATATTGTTTTATTTAATAGTTTAAGACCTTAATAAACTTACAAATTCATATTATTGCTCCGCGTCGGATCTGACTAAATTAGATGTCCCACGTTTGGGATAAAGATACTTCATAATCTTGGTCATTCGAACCAGGAATCTTTAATTAAAAGTGAATGACATTTAATTACTACTTAATTACCACAATGACCAGCAATGAGGTTTTTGAATATAAGGAAAAGGATATATCCCTCAACTTTGTCATTTAGAGCTGATATATCTTTCGTTATAAAAGTGGCTCATATATACTATGTTTGTAAACAAATGGCTCACATATTTTTCTCTAACGAAAGAAAAAAAATACTAATTTTTAATCTAAATTTTTTTATGGTTTTTCTAAAAAATATAATCCACCCAATGATAAATTTAATCCTCGTCAACATTTTTTTTTGACTTTTTTTTGTTTCAATGACAATGTATATTATTTGATTTGATATATCAAATTTATTTAGTTTCACTAATATTCTTGTAAAAACTTATTGTAGATCACCAAATTTTTTCTTCGAATACTAAATTCAACATTACAATATAAAAAGAAAGGTTTAAATTTTTTTTTCTTTAAAAACTAAGGAATGAAAGAAAAAAACAAAATAAAATAATGAAACTTAAATAATGATAATAAAGAATTCAAAAATAATTTGTTGTTGAACAATTAAAGATATCCTTGAACTTTGATAGAAGAATCAATTAACCCTAAATCATTTTTTTAAAAATTAGCATAACAAATATAACTTTAAAACTATTTTTTAACTTCCGTTAAATGAAGAGTATAGTGAGCCATTTGTTATAACGGCAGGAGTATATTTATCCATGGTATAACGGTAAGGGCATATATGAGCCCCTTTTATCATGAGGAGGTATTCAGCTCTAAATGACAAAGTTGAGGGTATATCTACACTTTTCCCTTGAATATATAATAACTAAGCAAAGAAGCTTAATCAATACAAATCATTTATGTAATAATACGAATTGAGAAATAAAGAATACAATGTAAGGATTAAGAATTTATTTATCAAAATAAATCGACGCGCATAAAACAAACGAAAACGAAAAGATCAAAAAAAATAACATAACTAAGTTATTAAAATGAGGGGAATCTATAATGGAGAAAACGATGAGAATCAAAAAGTTTTGAACAAAACTAGGCGGACTGAGGCATGTTGGTCGTATAGTTATAGTAAATGGTAACATTGAACATTGAAACCAAGGCAAAAGGTTATTTTGTTAGATCTAAAAAACAACTCACATGTGGACATATAATACATACATATACAATAGTTCAAATTAAGAAATAGTAGTTGCACATGTTTAAAGGAGAGAATCACGGTTGGATGTTTGTCACAAAATATTAACTATTAGCGCAGCCACACCCTTTCTTTCTACTCATTCGTCTTTCCATTTTTATTTCACCACGAGAGTTCATCTGAAACAATCTCTGTGTTTCACAAAAATAAAATAACTTATACATACATTGTATCTTTCACATACCCCAGTGAGATTACGCTACTCCGCATAGATATTTAATTGTTGTTTATTGTATTTCTTAGTATATGCTTAGCAAATAGGGAAATATATACCTTATGTCATTATCAAACAAAATTATCATTTATCAAACAATTTAGACCAAATTACCAATTATTTGTCCTGTTTATTCATTTTTTTTTTAATTTTCTAAAGCATGGGTATATCTTCCTCTATATATTTGTGTCTAATAACCATGTGTCACAATCATATTTTCGTCTTTAGGTTTTAAGGAAAATATGTCTTACAAGGCGAAAAAACATTTGCGAGTCAAAATTCACAAGAAACATAGATAAAAGTTTTCCAAACCTATGTTGGACAAGGAAAAAGTTCTATAAACATATTTATGCGATAAACACTAAACAACTTATGTTTGGACAAAAAAAAAATTAGATCTAAATGTTTGCCTTGCAAGATTAGATCACAGTTAGGTAGGGGTGTGCATCGGTCGGTTCGGTTCTGTTTTACATATAATCGTTCGGTTTATCGGTTTTAAAATATGCTAACCCAATACAAATCACTAAGAAATTTTTTATCGGTTTAATTATTTCGGTTTTTGATGTTATCCGGTTTTAAAAAAAAAATTGCGGTTAACCCAATAAGAAAATGTTCGATCAAATAATATTAATTGTAACGTATGTTATAATTACATGTTACCAATTACCGCCAAAACATAATAGAAACACTTTGAATTTTGATCAAATAATACATTCACGTAACTTGCAAAAGCTCATCGCTTACAATTACGAACTAGAATTAACTAAAATAACTATTTTCAATGATAATCTTGACAGTTGCTTGATCCACCAGATAATCAACAAGTCTCAACCAATATTCCTAACAAAAAAATTACATAGCCTGAAAAGCTAATGATTAATCTATTTTAATGTATTAAATTGTGTTATATTTACTAGTGAGGAGGGTTAAAGTAGTAAATAACTATCGTCTTATTAGGTGTATCGGTTTTCCCCAATAACCCATAGTAAAACCGAACCGACGCCAATAACCCAATAATTATTTTTTTCTAAACCCATTAAAATCCATCATCCAATAACAGAACCCAATAGCAAATTTTATCGGTTCGGTTTATTGGTCGGTTCGATGTGTTGCACACTTAGGTTACTTTGATCCATAAATCTTCATCAAATGAGAAATGACAAAAACTAAAGCGTACTAATTTGAGGTTTAAAAATTAAAGTTCACCCCAAAATTATTAAGCACCTGAAAAGGTTTTTCCATAGTTTTTTTCACTTGCATAGTTGGGGTTTGAGAGCCAATAGCCCAATATATTCATTTCAGATATTTCTTCATTAGGCTTTTCAGTTGATTGGGCTATTTCCATATTTGTTGTATTTGAGAAAGTTAATGTTTGGTTTTTTTTGATATATATATATATAGTATATATATTATATTATAATAAATTTTATGTTATTGGTTTCACTTCAAGAATTAACCAAATTTTTTTTTCGTATTATATATACAATCTCCAACAAAAACCCATATAATTAATAATTTAAGGATCTTCCTTTTCTTCTTACCTTCTCTGTCAAAATTTTCAAGCACAAAACGTAAAAAACTAGAATCAGTCACTGTTGATGAAGTTTTGAAGCTAAAATTTGGATTTGTAAATTGACCAAGTGTTGTAATAAAATCTTGGAAATTTTTAAGGAACTAATATCTCAAGTTTGGAGTGATTTGTTACAAATTTTGTGAAGACTTAAATTGAATATCAAGATTGAAGCAGATTAATTCCTCGTTTGTTACTTTTGTGTGTGTATCACTAAACATATTATATGTATGTCATGTATATAATACAAAATTCATTTTACATACCTATGATATATATCGAATATACACTTGAGAGATACATTGATATACAACGATATACCTAAAGCGAAGACAATAACATAACAAAAGATTTTTTTTTTTTTTCATATACATATCCTCACAACTAGAGTCTAAATTAATAGATTTAAAAGTTTTAATTACACCTCCGCTATTTATTCTTCTTTATCCCTCATTTCTTTTCAGTTTCTGAAACATAAAAATTCATCATTAATCCTAGAAATAACTCACTTTAATACATAGCTTAATCTTTATATATCCTCACAAGTCACAGCCATTTTCCTCCATGCAATGAGAATCCTCCTTAAGTTTTCATTTCTTTTTTTCTTCCTTAATAAGTTCCTTGATTTTTCCATATTTTCTCCCCCAATATTATAATAATTGTAAGAGATCCCTGACTATATTAATTGTAAAAGTGATGTTCATGAAGTAAAAAGTGGATAGCAAATTGATAAATGTTAATAGTAGTATCAAGTATGTACATTGTATCGGTATCATTAAAATTTCGTGTTTAGAAATTACTCATTATTTACTGATACTATAACGTTAATGATATAATAGAAAACATATATATTCTTATAGTACCGTTGCCTAATGAGTAATTTCTAAATAAGAAATCTTAATGATACCACAACGGCATATACTCTTAGTATCATTGACTAATGAGTAATTAATGAATAAGAAACCTTAATGATACCACAACAATGTACATGCATATACTCTTATAGTATCATTGACTGATTAGTAATTTATGAACAAGAAGCCTTAATGATATTACATAAATATACATATACTCTTATAGTATCATTAGCTAATAATTAATTTATGAACAAGAAACCTTAATAGTACCACAACAATACTACATATACTCTTATAGTATCATTGACTAATAAGTAATTTCTAAACAAGAAAATTGTATGATACCAATACAACATATATACATATATACTCATGATTTAATACCAGTTAAACAAAATTATCAACCTAAATGACACCAATACAATATATGATGCTAATTTAGTATATCAATGAAGCAAAAATTATGGACCATAATAAATGCAGGTATGGTTTGTAATTTTTTTAAGAGAATGAAAGTTCAGTCTAATATATTTCTTGGTCTAGACTTTTCAAAGTTTTTGAAATGTAATTGGACTCGATTCAGGGTCTTGTCTTCATTTAATTTTTATATGACCACCCTTAATATAATTAACATCTAGTGGTCTTGTCTTCATTTAATTTTTATATGATCACCCTTAGTATAATTAACATCTAGTGGTCTTGTCTTCATTTAATTTTTTTTTGTTTCACTCTTACCACACATAGTTTATCTTGCAATGATTCTAAGCCCTAACGGTTGTTTTCTTTTCATGCATGTTTGATTATATATGAATTTGTCCGATATTTGCTTTCATGACTGTTAAATCAATCATTTTTCTGAAGTATTTTTCTAGAGAACGTCACTTCAAAATTCAAGAAATGCAAATTTAATTTTAATAACTAATCACAAGGTGCTTAGTATAATAAAGGAATGACAAGATCGATTGTTAAAGAATTAAGTGGACCAATTAGGAAGAAATGTACAAGCTGTTTTTTTCACATACATATATATGCTTGTGTTGTGTACTATTATATGATATTTACATGATCTTAGTGATACTTATTAATTACGTGTAGTATAATGAGGATTACTTCAAAATTGATATAGTTTCGATAGGACATGATAGAAAATGAAAGGAAATGTGCATGTTTTGTGCTATAAAAGGAGTATATTTTTTTCTTTGGAAAAATGCACAAGTATCTCCTTAATTTATGTCCGAAATTCAGAGACATATTTATACTATACTAAGGTCCTATTACCCTCCTGAACTTATTTTATAAGTAATTTTCTACCCCTTTTCAGCCTACGTGGCAGCTTGAAAAAAAAAAACCAGCGTTGGACTCACAAGATAGTGCCACATAAGCCAAAAAGGGTAAAAAATTATTAATAAAATAAGTTCAAGGAATAATAGGACCTTAGTATAGTATAAGTGTGTCTCTGAGATTTCGAGCATTGATTGAGGGCTACTTGTGCATTATCCCTTTTATTCTACATCTTGTAAACAGAAGACAACCTTGTAATATTATGGAATGAGCTATAATTGAGATTTGTTTGCAAAATTAATCAATTCTACACTTAAATTCTTAATCTGATCATTCCCAAGTTTCTCTTATATTCATTATTAACAATCCTCTTAAAATCTTTTACTTATGTTTTCTTTTCCAATTTCACTTAAATTGGGAAAAGGATTAAAAAATTTCTTTAAACTATTTGAAATGAAATAAAGAAAACGTCATTCGTTTATAGTTTGATCTAATATGCCCTTGCCGCCAATAGTTTGGTTCAAAAATATCTATTTTAAAGATTTTTTGGCCTTTTCCCCTTGATTTATTCCTATTCTTCTACTTTAAATCTTTAATGGATAGTGATTACTCTTACAAAGAGAGACGTAGAGGTTTCATTTTATACCATTAATATGAATCTAAGGACCAAAAGAATATTTACGGAATTGGTCAAGTTAGGAAAAGAGAAAAGTTGCCTAGCTCGATCAATTATTTTATAAAAAATAACATCTCATTTTTAGCATACTACAATATTTTAGAGATATTCTTTTAAGATTATTTTAGAGGTATATATTTTTTAGGTATTATATGATATGATTGAACTCTTTATCGAAAGAACAAGAGTGAACAAAGCACTTTTCACTTTCAATTCTAGGGTTAATAAAAAAAAGATATATATAATAATATTGTTATGAAACTATATAAAATAATATAAAACAATAAAAAGAAAGTAATAGGAAGATGAGAGAAGATTTTCATTTCTCTCGATAATATCAAGATTTGACGTATACTCATAAATATACATTACAAGAAAACCCTTTATTTATAGGAAAAAATTAACTTGATTTCTCTAACTAAAATTTCTTACTTTTCTCCAAAATATCTCTATGAATAAACATTCACTAGAGCACAAATATATTTATATCAAATATCACAGTTTTAAATTTATCATACGTATGCACGAGATTTATCTTTTTATTTTATTAAAATCTCTAGATGATAACAAGTTAACTCTACATGGACGATATACAAAACTTTAGTGTGTCCAGAACTCATTACTCTTCAGCTGATGACAAATTAGATAATAGTAAAATATTAAAGTAAAATGAAGAGTTAATAATAACACATTAAAATTTGAAGCCTAATATATCCATTATAAAATAATGTTTTTTCCTGAATCGTGCCTATCCCAAACAAATTTATTAATTTACTATTAATTTAGAAAAAAAATTCAACGCAAAAGATAAATATAAAACACGCCATGATGACTCATTTTATACGTGATCATTTATTTTCCATTTTTATTTTGGTAGATTTAAGCGTTTCAAATTTAAATTGTGCAGTTGGTCGTTTCAAGCATGAAGTTTTTTGCTCCTTTCCCATTTTAAAGGAGCAACGTCCTCTTTGACTTCCCTATTTTTTGTGCATGCATTTTTAAGTGCAGGTGTCAGTCAGAAATTCGACGAAGAATATTTTTAAAAAATTAAAATAAAATTATATGATATATATATATATATATATAATTAAAATATATATTCATAATAATTCATTTAACTTTTATATATTTCATAATTTTTAATAATGAAAATGAATCAAAACGTTTTGTCTAAATTTGTATATTTTTAATAAAAACATTAGGGATAGGTAATGAATAGTCAAAGGCACAGCTTGTGTAGAAGGATAATGATGAACAACGTGACACAATATGTGGGTTGGAGGGGAACAGAGAAAATAAATTCATAGTCAATTTCCTTCACTTATCCTTTACTGAATATAGATAATCATAAAATATAATAATTAATTTTATTTATTTTAAAAATAATTACTACACTATTTTAATAAACACGATAATTAAAATGGATCGAAAAAACATAAGGGACATATATATTTTGCTACGATCTTTGACCTGCGTTATGGTTTCATATTATGAAGTATAATTTTCTACTTATCACTTATCAGCCAATCAGTATTGACATCATGAATGCGGCAAAATTTGTTTGCAAATTTATGAATTTGTTTTTTTATTGTTCACTATTTCATTACACATGACAATTAATTTAATTATGACATACTAGTGAGTAGTGAGACATAATATAAGTATGCTATTCTTAATTGATTAAAATATTATTTTATTAAACTACATGCATTTTCTGTATTTTGAAATTTTAATTTTGACTATTGCCACTTTAATTATAAGTTTGAGAAATGATAACTTAATGACAAAATGAATTAAAGAAGATAAATAGTTATGCCTAAATTTAATAAAATAAGCAAATATTTATTTGAAAATTTCTTTATACACTAAACAAGTAAAAACAAATTGAGAGAATATTAATATGTCATAGTTGTCAATATTCAAGTTCTTTGACTATTAGGAACAATCTCAACCTTCAACAACTAATTGTTCATAATCCAAAACTCTGATGCAATATTTTTCCTTGCGGTGCAACATGTTTTGGACAACAGTCTCCTTCTAACGATCTAACGGATAATACAATGCTTTTAAATTTTTTTAATTGATATTCGATATTTATATTGAGGCTGGACTTAATTTAAATTTACTTTGAGAAATTTGACGGAGAATGAAATACTATCTAACAAAGATAATTTCGTATTAAAGAAAATTTAAATATTTTAAAAAATGTATTTCCAAATTATAAGTTATAGTACTTTCTTATAGTTTCTGAAATTGATATATTTCAATTTAGTATCAAAGAGTTAATTGAATTGACTCTGAAAAAAATATATTTCATATAAATTAAAATAAAAAGGGTACTACAATATTAATTATATTAACAGTATAATTACATCTGTTCCACCATATTTACGAAAGACTTTTTTTTTTATATAAACAAATGTTTATTATTTTAGAAGTATTGTACTACATGTTATTTTTAATACAAAAATTAAACACTAAAGAATTAATTTCAACATATATAATTAATACAAATATTATTAATATCAGCATTAGTAATATTATATTATACAATATTTAACATTATGCTTGTATATCCTACTAAAGGACCTCTAAATGTATTGAGCTACTAATAAATAGTACTCAAGTTAGTAACCAGCCCCAAGAAGCACCTAAATTGAGATGGACTAAGATAAGATGAACAAAATAATAAATCTTATATAGCTCAAACCCTTTAACTCGTATTAAGTTTAATTTCTTATGCTAATTAACCATAATAAATCTTATATAGCTCAAACCGTTTAACTCGTATTAAGTTTAATTTCTTATGCTAATTAACCGCATATATATCATAGACCTTATAATTAATCCTTGTAACGAAACCATCTCTTAGTAGTTCAGTCCCCTTGGATTACAAGGGTTTCCTTAAGAGCTTGTTGAGAACTTGAGTGTTACAAAATGTTATGATTGAAAGCCCGTCTGATATGCAAATCAGATCTTCTTCTTCGACACAACTTCTATCCTTATAACCTACACTCAGATCTTTCTCTCTTTTCTTTACAATTGTTTACTCAAGTGTGTACAAAGTTTTATGAAAAATAAAAGAAGATTATAATATAAGTTCAAGTGAAATGCGTGCTTCACAACTATGGCTAAGAGAAGTTTATATAGCTTTGGAGGACTTTGCTCTTTTATGAAAAACCAAGGAAATTTGAATCAAAGATCTTTGATTAAGCCCTTGATTTTGTTTTGATTGATTTGTTGATTCATGTCCATATCAGATATGTGCATGAGCATATCAATTTGTTTCTTTGTATGATGAACTTCTTGTGATCTTGAATCTGTGGCTGATCGTGTTTACTTGAATGCATTCTCTTAACTTTGATGTTCTTCCTTGTAGTATTGGTGTTTTGTTAACTGATATGGTGTCTTGGAAAGTATCCTTTGAGTGGCACATATCTCTTTCAGTACTTAGTGATTTGGTCTACATCTTGAATATATCCGTGGAATCTTGAATAATATTTGGATGATTTCTGAAATCATGATGTATCATGATCTGCTTGATTGATTCTAGAGCTGATGATTCTAGAGGATAAGAAATCTTTATTGCCAATATAATCAATCTTGCCTCGATTTGGATTGAATTGATTTTTGGAATTCACTCTGCTTAATCATGAATGTTGTGATGATTGTGAAATCTATTCATTTAGAGATCAAGAATATCTTTCTTACAATGTAAATGAATATTTGTTTTTCTTGGTGTCTGTACATCAGATAAATGACGTTCACTCTTGATGTGAGTGTGATTTAATTTCTTTTTTTTTCTCTTTCCTTTTTTCACTTTTTGATTTCTTTGTCTTGATCCTGATTAACATATTTTTCCCTCTTTAGATGTTATATTCTGGGCCATTTTTTTCCTTTTTTTCCTATAACGAGTACAGTTGATAAGGTTGGCACTATTTAACTAGTCGATTTCTACGAGAGCGAACAGGCGCACTTAGAGCTATCAGCTTGTATTAAAGCAACCCACAAAATCGTCAAAATCTGTGCTCTAAAATTAGAATTAAATTAAACGGGTGAGTGAGTGAATACCTCAGATGGTCACTAACTTTGCACTATTCCTCAGGACCGTCACTCAAACTTTCAATTCCTCAAAAAGTCACCTAGACTATGCCCTCATTCTCTCAGAAAGTCACTCAACGCTTTCAATTTTCCCTCAAAAGGGCACTAACTATCACTCTTTCCTCAGAAAGTCACCTCAACTATCCACTCTTTCCTCAGAAAGTCACTAATCTATTTTAAATTATTTTTAATAAAATTTATGATATTAGGATTATATAACAACCCAAACAAATTTTAAAAAATAATTAAAGCATTTAGTGATCCACCCCCAACCGGAACACATTAAAAAAGAGATAGGACCATTTTATTGTTATCTGTTAATCCTAAATTACTCTAATCCTAAGTTCAACGGGTAAACGCAGAGGATTAATTTAGGATTAAGATAAATAAAATGGTCAATCATAGGTTTAATGGGTCGGGTAGGTGGGGGGGAGTCATAAATGATTTTAATTTATTTTTAAAATTTTTCGGTTGTATCAGTAAATAATAATAAATAACTTGTTAATTAAAATAATTTAGTAGATTGAGGACTTTGCTGAGGACGAAGAGTGGATAGTTGAGTGACTTTCTGGGAAAAAGTGGATAGTTGAGGACCTTTTGCAGGAAATTGATAAGTGAGTGACTTTCTGCGGAAGAGTGCATCGGTGAGTGACTTTTGAGGGAAAATTGAAAGTTGAGTGACTTTCTGAGAGATTGAGAGAATTAGTGCAAGAGTTGCGTGACCATTTGAGAATTAACTCATTAAACGGTATCGTTCGTGTAAGGCTCCCACTTTAGACTCTAACGCTTGGAAATATGTTCTACCCATTCTTGTGTTGTGTCAACACGAGTATTACAGACAAAAAAAGTACCTCATGTGTGGTTACGGTAAAAAAAAGTATTTAATTAAAGCTATTTAAAATTAATTAGTATTAATAATGTTTTTTTGATATTTATTTTACATGTAATGAAATGATTTACTATTATATAAATATATATTATATATTTATATAAGAATTTAAAATTATTTTCAAAATTTGTGAATAAATATTGGGTTCTTCTTTATTATGGTAATTAGAAATGATTCAAAGACACAACTACATACCAAAAGTGCCAAAATGGAGCTCAAACATAGGTAATCATCTTAAACTGCTTATAATTTAAGAGTTATACTCAATATAATTTGAACTGAGTCAAATTTTAACCCATTCAAGCCTTAACTCATTTTACGTGAATATCAAATTAAGCTCAATTTAATCTTTAATTTCAATTCGTTTTAAAATTCTTTATTTGCATTGACGTAATACACGTTTCTATATTGAATATAGGGATAATGTGCACAAGTACCCCCTCAACTTATGTCTGAAATCTCAGAGACACATTATACTATACTAAGGTTCTATTACCCCCTCGAACTTATTTTATTAATAATTTTCTATCCCTTTTCGGCTTACGTGGCACTATCTTGTGGGATTAACGCTGGGTGACTTTTTTTTCCCAACCCAGTGCCACGTAGGCCAAAAAGGGGTAGAATATTACTTATAAAATGAGTTTAGTGAGGTAATAGGACCTTAGTATAAGCATTTTCCTTAAATATATCAATTACTAGTATTTATTTTATATTTCTTAGAATTTATCCATTCATTTGTAACATTTTTGTTATATATTTTCTTTAGTTGAATTCAAATGATAGTTAAAAAGTTGAAAATCACATGAATATGTTAAAATTATTGATATGAAAAGATAATTAGACGGATATAGACCAATTTAATTTTTTATACTCTTACGTCGGACTTGTTTGTATGTTGCATTGACGAAAAGTCAATTTGAACTTAATTTTTAAGGTGGTAAATTAGATCACGTGAAGTGTATATTTTAAACAAACATTAACAATTCTAAAACTATATGAAAAGTATATAAGTTACAATTTTGCATAGTCATATGATATGAAAAAACTGCATCTTAAAATGTTAGTCAAAAATTTTAAAGTTGACTCACCAAATAAAATCATGCCAAACAATACCGAAAGAAGAGAATACCAAATTACCCATAGTTAATATCTTTAATTTAACTGTCAATCAGATTAGCACTGGCCGCATGCACCCAACAAATTGATGATTTTGAATTTTGATTACTACAACCAATACCAAATCTCTCCTTTGTCTCACTCTATTTCTCTCTTCTAACTACCTTTTCCCTTTTATTCGCTTTCCCCATCTTAATTCAATCCACGTCACCTTTTAATTTCTTTCCATAAATGTACCGTTCTAATTCAGTTTTCTCAACTCCATTATTGTATTTCTACAAGAGATAAACGAAAGAAAACGTACTTGATGTGATCAGCCATTATTTTCACGTTATTTAAGAGATTAACGCTACCTTTAATTGTTCCAAAATCAAATCATGGAAGCTGAGTACAATAACAGCTCTCCAACTCATCCAACGTTGACGAATTCAACCCGACTTGACCCGGAAGAATTTTCCGGACCCAGCATAAAATGGTGACTTATGCTGATACTACAAGAATATGAGACGAACCCGGTTCTAAGCCAAGTAGAAACCGGGTTACGCAGGTACTCAATTGACCCGAAAATGCCCCCCTACTGACCCCGACCAATTCGAGCAATTATGAAAGAGATGTCCACAACCAATTGTACGGGTATGAACCATGGTGAGCCCGAATTCTTCGCATGTTTCCAGCTACTGTTAGCTCCGCGGTCATTGGTGAAGCTTGCACAATTGTTTCAATCCGTCGGTGTTTTAACTGGCTGGCTTCTCCAGCCATGACGAGTTGGAAAGATAGTCATGGCTGGCGAAGCGCTGTCTGTAAATATTATGTTGAATTACAAAAGCCTTCATGTTTGGTCTGGCACGGGGTTGGTGGCGTACACTTCAAATAAACCGGAAGCAGATCCTATGCACGTTAATCGCTGGACACGTGATCGTTTAAATGTATCGATTAGAATCGGCCGTTGTGATTAACATCGGAAAGGCGGTAGTCTCTGGTTCTGATCAAAGCATTCTACGATACCAAAGCTGCAAGGTTAGATGGTATTTTACCATGCAATATTAGTGCGGGTTACCAACTGATTGAGAGCGATTTCGCTTTATCTCCCGCAGTTCTACGTGGAAATAGTTGAAGCTGAGTTGCTGCTCGGATTGTCCCGCTGTTCCTCTGTATTACTGTGGGACCACTTCATAGCAGCCGTCGATCCTCTCAGCCAGCTGGGTCAAGCTGGCTGAGGAATTCGAATTTGGCTTCACGGGATGTGCTATGGAAGGGAGCCATGTATATGTCCAGAGTTTAGACGATACCTCGAGGAAGAATTGAACGAGCTAACTCATGAGCTCAGCCCCCTCATACGTGGCTACTAGAGTTACTTAGATTGCTTGATTGCAGGTGGGTGAGAGAACCAACGTGATTAGTCAAAGGCACTGAGCACGAATCCTGGAGTACCTACGAAAAAACGATCCGAATACGGACTCGGTCGTGGATTACAAAGACTGGCAAAATCGGTTAAGGGACGAAATCAAGTAGCTCTCCGATTATGGATCGCATGCGTAGTATGGCGTAAGCCAAATTCTCAGAGCCCACATCAGGTTTCCGATTGTTCGTATGGCCATAATGTTGGAAGGGTTCATTAGGTCTGATCCGAGGTTTGAAGTTGTCGTGCCACGCGTTTCACTCGGGTGCTTCCGATTCAAACCTAGTAAGGAAATGAACCGGTTGTGATATCGAGTTTTTTAAAACAAGAAAGTACTTGATAGTGTTAATTCAGGTCTAGTGTAAAGGACTCAACAACGTTGGATGGAATATACCTGTTAAGGTTTGCAGTAGTGCCGACTCTTACGTAGGACGACAGGTAATTTCAGCTTGAAAGTTGATTAAGGGAGTCGGCAGAGGTTGCTGAAGGAAAAAGTGTGTTGGTGTAATTTAAAAAATAAAAGAAGAAGAATATATGTTTGGATTTGTGCATGTTTATGTATCTATTTGCATTTGTGATTGTTTTGTTAATTTCGGACAAATAAGTCAAAACAATCTGCAGTTGTTGTAATATATATAATATAGTTCTCTTAATATTTGAAATAAGATTAATCTATCGGCTCTTTGGTGGAATAAATAATGAAAAAGAGGTAGTTTTTTATTCTTTGATACATATGGTATTTTTACTACATATTTTTTCTATTTCAAAATAAATGATGTTTCATATAAAATATTACCATTATTTTTCATTCAATTTTTATCCTTTTATAAATAAATGAAAATTTACCTAACTAAGAAATCATGGAAGAGTTACTTTTATATTCAAGGCATTTATGAAAGTAGACATATTTTTACTTTCCAGGAGTAAATATTTCTTGTAGTAATTTGGAGTCCGACATACTAGCTAGTTCAATAAACTTATAGATTTCTCCTAAGATACGTAGGGTTGACAATGAGGCGGTATAGGGTGGTGTTGTGTAGGTTGAGCTTAATCCGTAAAATTTTTAATTCGCCTCGACTCACCCCGCTCCGCAACTAACTCTTTCTATTTTCAACACTCTGCACACATGAATTCTCCCCACATAATTTTTTAAATACTTTTTTTTTCTAGTTATGTTTGATATTAAAAATAAAATTCATTGTATTAATTTAATTAATAGGATATCAACGTAAAATTTATTTTTAGAGGTCATTGGGAAAAATGTAAAATAGTGTTTATTTTTTATTGAACATTGTCTTCTTATCTTTAATTTGTAGTAGCTTGATGAAATTATCTGAAGATCGTAATGCGATCTCTCCGCTTCTAACAAGTAAAAAATTAAAATTAAGTTTAAACCACATAAAATCACATACGTCCGCCCCACATTAATTTTTTAAAAACCCACTTTAAACTCATCCCGCAATATGCGACATGCCCCACACAACTTTAAACCTGCCCCACCCACATAGTCTTAAACCCATCCCGCCCTGCCCCATTTCCATCCCTAGAGGTATGCAACAATCATAATTCACGTCCCTATAATCGAAAAGTCCACAAAGAATAATCACTTTTATATTACAAGGGTTAGCGTTCAAGTGAAGAAGGATAATATATAAAACTAATGAGCTAAAGACTCATTAACAACCCTAGTTAGGGTGAACGCCATGAATATGTAGCGAGCCCCGTATGGTTATTTGAAAAGCACAATATTGAATCAGGGTTATTGATGATGTGTTAATATATATCTATATTCACTAATACTTCATCCGTTCCCTGGTCAAGTTTAACTTTAGATATTTCATTAACCATTACACAAACCTAACTGCAACAATTATGATTTATTAGTCAAGGAAGAAGTACATAAAATAGTTAGCCATTGAGTGCTCCAGTAATCTTAGCTTAGACTATTAGGAGTTACCAAAGTAGATTTCAGATGTTACCTATGATAATTAAAGGACTTAGTAAAACTTATAGAGATGATAATTGGAAAACTTTTTGAACATATCAATGAAGGGAGATTGTGTATTAAGAGTTAATATATTTCCTATTTGTTATAAACAATAGTACGAGTCTCTTATTATATCATCGGAAGGAAGATTATATATGTATATTGGTAGTCAAATTCATATTGTACACAAGATTAATATGTAATAGATGATGAACCCCTTGATGAAAAGCAAGCTTGATTCCGTTACAACTATATGAATGCATTTCAGATAGATATAGATCGAGAACGTACACAACATGTAGCAATAGAACCACCACTAAATAACAACTTTGCAAGATGAGCAATTTACAACCTAGTTAGGTAGTTGGTTGTTGAACGTTTATAGATATTTACATATATAACGTGCAATCAAATCTTAGTTTGTACAAGGAAAATGGCTTACGTTGATGATCAAGCAGCGATATATATATAATATATAGAAGATAGACATGCATAATGTAAGCAATTAAGTAGTAGCTCAACAATAGATTGCCTTATATTTGAGTTTGATCCTTATAGTGTATGTAATTTAGTTTTAATTTACGTAACATTGTTTCATATGACATAAAGTTTTTATAAAAAGAGAAGTTTTTTGAAAATTTACTGTTTTATACTAGGAGACATTTTATAGGTATAATTATTTCATTAATTTTTTTTTAATAAAATTACATATTTTAGGCAGAATTATATTTGTTCATTGCAGGGTTCATTTGAGCTTAAAACTTAAAATAGGCGTGAGTGTAGACGGGGATAAGTAGAAGCTAGTTATAGTTTCGTTTCGTGTGTGAACCAGTGAAATACTCATTGTTGTAGTCAATTATAATTGGAATAAGAAACTGTTTTCTAGTCAATTATATTTCGGGAAAAAATTTTCCCGTCAATAATTCAAGGTACACACCTATAAATAAAATAAACATCAATTCAAAAAGTACTTTAATAAACTATTTTTAATTAAATTTATTTGATTTGAATTACAATACCCCTTATTTTTTACGCCACTAATATTTCACTTCTTAGTTATAAGGGTAAATAGTACATAGATATTCGTTTGCGATACATATTTACATTATAGTTTACAAAAATACTTTTTCTACTCACTAAATCTAACATAAAAATTTTGTTAACTGTGGCTAGCAGTTGTTTAATGAGTTTCAAATATTATTTATTTTCATTATAATATTATATTTATTAATCATTGTGACCATATAATTAATTAAGGGCACTTCACATATAGCAACAAAACTTCAGATTTGTATGCTATAGCAACTTGGCATAAGTGCGCTCCATAGCAAACAAAAAAAAAAAAACTGTATAATTCGATATACATATACCAAGTGTTGATAAAATCCGGCTGGCCTAAATTGTTTTAATTCGTGGCCTGTTGCTTGTTGCAATTGTGATAATCGCTATCCGAATTTCACTGACAATGGTAAATGCCAGCAATGTTAATTATTGCCTATTCGCTTGCAAATAAGTGTATTAGAGCAAGAAGAGTATATGTTGTTTTGTCGTTTTTTTTATACAAAAAACAGAGAACACAATAGTATAAACTTCTGTTGTTATAAAGCTAGAGAAAATGTATTCACGTGCAATTGTATAATTGACGCAATGTAAATTCGTTGACCTTTTCTCTACAATAGTTGAAGTAAAATGTTGGTAAATTGTATAATTAAGTTGTATAGCACGAAGATAGTATATTTTGTTTTGTAGATATACAATTTTATACGCTTATACAAAACGAAACAGAATTATACATTTGTGTATAAAGCGAGGAGGCGAGACGAGTATTCTGGGCGAGAGAGACGCTGGAAAATTTCGCTAACGTTGCTATGGAGCACGATTAAACAAACCTAGCTATTCCATTTTTTATGTCATTAGTTTGATATTCTATACACTTTTTCCTATTTTTATATATTTTTAAATTATAAATTTTGTGAGGGGGGGGTTTTTTTTCAAGTTCAATATTTAGGGTGACGTCTTCAAATGGCGTACCATTCAATATAGATTTAATCTCCAAATATAAATTCGCAAATGACTACGATCTACTGCTCGAGTTCATATGCTTGCTGTAAGACCCTTAAGAGAGAAACTATGTAAGTTACTATTGTACTCTATCTAATAAGTAATCCCTCTGTGCCTGTTGACTTATCCATATTTCTACTTTAGATTATGCCTATTGACTTGTAAATTTGACAAAAAAGAAATGAAAAATTTTTTTCCTATATACCTCTTAAACTTCATGAAAATTTTTAAGTTTATTTCAGCATTTTGAAAGGCATGATTTAATAAGGGTGTAAAAATGTGTAACTTCCACTATGTTAATTATTGGTTATCTTTAAGATGTGTGCTTTCTAAAGGGGAGAACTAAATAAGGATGGAGGACGTATAGCTAGCAATGAATATATAAGTGACAAGGAAATTAAATTTAGTTTTAAATTAATTAATTGAACCAATGAACATTAATTATCATTTAGTTTCTCTAGGGTGGTAAAGGTAACACTTTCAAAACGTCAAAAACTAATACTAATCACAAGGGAAATAGAAAGAAATTTGTTAATCTGACGATTGGCTTTCTAAAATAACAAATTATTTTAAGCTAACATCTATGTTTAATAAAAGCCGATATATGAATAATTTTAGCATAGAATATCGAATTCAACAAACGAGACCATGCAAGCACACCAATCACACTTAGTTAACTTATATTATTAGAAACATGACATGTACGAGGATCGATCGATATGCTAAAATTAGCGCGTCATATATTATGATTCATTATATCATCCAAGCATTTTTCCCTCTCGTTAATAGTTGCTTCGTTGGGATCTAAGATAGTCTTTTAAATAAGGGGTCAGATACTTTGCTTTCACTCTTCTCTTGATAAGGGCCTTGCAGGTTGACTTATTGCGTCCATTGTTGGGCCGGTGACCCACTGACTATAGAGATCCGAGACTACCCTCTGCGTTGAATATTGATCGATGCTATATACTCTGTGTACTTGTCATACTCAATAACTGAGGATAGGACTTAATACCATGTCAATGAATTAAGTCAATTTATGTTAAACAGAATCAATTCAATTTATTAAGAAAGTTGACTGATATGCTATCTATGTGACACCAATGACTCCATAAAAAATATTGTCAAAAAAGATCTGGAACGTCTAAGAATAAAAAAATAAAGAAATTGGAAACTAGTAAAAGTGGACTAAGTTGAGTTACAATAACTCAGTTAGCAGTTTGACTCGGCTCATACAGTTCAAGTAACTTTTTGATTAAATACAAAATGACTTTTTAGATGGAATTATCTGAACGTTTTAACTCTACTTGTCCGATGTCAATCAGACAAGTGGCGCGCCGAAGGGCCCATCAAGATATCAAGATCATCATTCTAAGTTGATTTGGTGGTAAATTTTTGGTATTTAAACCCGTCTTCAAGTATAGTAATCAAATTGACACTACGATTAAAATATATAAGTTAAGTGAAAGCAAAAAATAAAGGACGCTAACATCCAAAAATCTCCAAGATGACAACCGAAAGTCCCAGCATATAGGGACAGAGTACCATGTTGATTGTGTTTATTTGCAAAGCCATGAATGCCATTGTCCATAACAATAGTGAGACCACCATGGTCTGAATGTGGAGCAAGGTCCCAATGTCTTGTTTGGGGGGGGTTTGGGGGGGGTGGACTCGGACATGCTGGATAATAATTGAAAATTATCATTGAGTCCCTTCATCTCAAGTTGACCCTCTTCTATGTAATTTGGATTTTTCAAGTCCTAGTCCTTCTGATATTGACACCAAAATATTATTGACCGCAGTTGCCAAACTTCTTTTAAGTACTCTTGGCAACGTCCCTTCAAACATTTATACACGTAAGAAGTGATTAGAACAGGCATCCTGAGAAGAGGGAGTGTTCAGGTGGTAATTACTGATATCTACTTCTCGAGTAAGAGGCATGATAAGGAATTAACTAAAAATAGTTTGATTAAGTTGGTACATTATTGATTCAGCGTTGGTTTGTTATATTCAAAATAATATCCATTGCATAATTTATTGTTTAAAGAATATCCTTCGTGAAGGTAAAACAAGTGATGATAAATTATAAAAAGGGTTTGTAAAGAGCATATTTTTTCATTGACCCTTTTATCTCGAGATTAGTTATTCCCGAATGTACACACATAATTTTACCAAACTTTAAAATTTACCTTATGTGGTAAATATAGCTATCATTATAATCGTTTTGGGTTCTTTTTGTTTGTTGCTTCAGTTAGATCGGATTAAAAAAATTCTCATGTTCTGATCTTTGAGGGGCCATGGAGCTCTAAGGATTCACCTTTCTTATGGGAGTAACAAAATGACTGAATGAATGATGATCCTATAAGAGATAAATAGCTAATTAAGACATTATGGAGTATAATTTATTCCGGCGAGTAATCATTGACCAATGATTTCCTGTATAGTATAATTTTTGTTAACTAATACATTATATCACTAGTGTAATCATCATTACTCGATCATAATAGTTTATTCAAATTAAAATTTGTACACTTTTCGTTCGTTAAATAAATGTACTGATGATAATTTAAATATATGTAAATTCAAAATTAGATATAATTTATTTTAGCTACACGATAATTCACGAGATGTTAGTAGATATCATGATGAATTACCTGTAGGCGGAGGATTAGCTGCCAAAGGTGATATGTAGTGGAGTTAACCAACATAGTGCATGAGAATAGTCCCTCAATTGAAGGGATGCTTTCTAGTAGTGGTTCAAAACGTGTCCATATCTTTACTGGATCCGATCAATCATCTGACCATATTTGCATTTTATCTATAATGGAAGATTAGAAAAATTCTTTCCACTTGCACCCATTGCATTCCATGAGGGATCTTTTATACCATGATTAGGCACCTGTGGAATTCTAACTTTTTATTGTCAAAAATGTGAATAAATTCTTAAATTTTTTTTTCTTAAGAAATAATAATAAATAAATAATAGAGGAATATTACTAGATTATCTTTGGCTTTATTAAAATTTAAGATTTGAAAAATATGATTAGATGAATAATTCATATTAGTAGTTAAGGATAACAGTAGACACAAGTAAAAGTATCTATTGGATTGTTTAAATTGCGGACAAGTATTGTGATTTTTTAATATGGTGGAGAACTATTCTATTGGAACCGACCTTCATCTTGACTGCGACAAACAAACTTACTGGAATAAGTAAAACTTACAAGTTAAACTAACTGACATAACGATAATTTTAATAAAAATTACCAGTTGCACTAACGTAACTCATACTTGACGTGACCACCGTTCTAAAATTTGTATAATTAGGCCGCGAATAGTAGAAATTCAAAATTTATATAATTCGGGTGCTATTGTATAAATTCAAAATTTGTATAATTTTGATTGGCTTAAAAATTTTTGGTATAAGCTCCAAAAATCTTCCAAATTGTAGTATAATCTAAAACTTGGTAGTATCCTTACCCCTAGCTTGTAGATAATGTATCGTGTTTAATATATTTGTTCGTATAAAATCTAAAAAATTTCTAAACATATAATACAATATTGTATAGATATTACGAGCCTGTTGTATAGAGCGGCAAGGTTGAATGAGCATACAATAAATACCCCACAAACAAAATTGCGTTCGTAATTAGGAATGATAATTAAATAAAGAGATTTATTACGTGTTACTCTTTTTGTCATTAATTGAAATTTCTCTCACGCAAAAGCGGTGATCACAGCCTGATCCAAATAAGACACAAAGTGGGTCTCAAGTCGAGGTTGGGAGTCAGATTCTCAATGGAGAAGTAGGAATCAAATCATGGATTAGTAGGGAAAGCGGTGAAAAATGGAGGTGTGGAGATTGAAAAAGATAATTGAATGAAAACTATTTTTCATCATACTAATTGACTAGGAGTTGAGGGTGATGGTAACACTTTAAATAAATTGCCATCTGAACCAATCGGATTAAAAAAAAATTGATACTTGGTTTAGTTTGGGTGGTTCGTTTGGTTTTAAAAATTTGAAAATCGAATACTATTTGTTTGTCTTGGGTTTACTCAAAAAACAACCGCAAAAAATAACCCAAACCGAAACCGAACCGATGTTTAGAGATATAAATTTTATAATTATTATTATAGCAGTCGTAGAAATAAATTAAAAATATAGTTATTTAAGGTTTTAACTTATCATTTTTTCAAGCCTAACCTTTGAGCCAAGGTATGAAACAATCATCCAAATCCAAGTCATCAAAATCCATTTATGTCTTACTACTGTATTTCACATAAATAGCACATTTTATTCTTAATAAATCACTTTGTCTGCGCACCCGTTCGTATAATTTATAAACTCTAAGATTGCAATTGTTTTACTGAACGACAATATTTTATATTGTAGCAGTGTTCAGTGTATTGGCATTTGTGTCTATCGAGATACGTACGTTACCTCAAAACAATTCATTACTTCAAACCGATATAAACCATAATCAAAACGGTGAATCAAACCAAATCAAACCGACAATAACAAAACGATGTGGTATTTTTTTCGTTTGGTTTGAGTTGGTTTTAGACATTAAAAACCGACTAATAATTGGTTTTTATTTTAATCAATATCCGATCCAAAAACAAGACCACGAAGCACCCCCTATTAATGCACCTTCGCGCTGAGTAAAATTTTTTGAGTAAAAAACAAAGGTTAAGTGACCATTTAGTTTAATGGGTGAATTTATGATCTAAATGTCGTGAAACTATCAAATCCACAAGTACAATAACTTAAAACTGAAAATATAATTGAAGAGAACAGAGGTGGGGAAAGTTAAAAAAGTTTACCCTGAAAGGAATCCACAATGAGCACAAGCAGAACTAATTGGCCTGTATAGTTGTAGTCTTTGTTCATCAGGTCGACATTGATCCACTCATATCAATAATTGGAATTGAAACCATAATCGCCAATACGATGGCTTTCACTTCTGGAAATTTGAAAAACAAACTAAAAAGGCCACAATTTTCATGTTCTTTGAATGTCAAACTAGGGACACACTTTTTGTAATCAATCTACAATTATTAAGAGCAATTACGGGCTTGTTGGAAAGAGATGGGTGTGATTATGACCTATTTTTGACCCAAATTTGCTTTGCAGACGTGTGTTGTTGCTAGTGGGATTTGTACAGCTCATGTAAACATACCATGTTCCACTGGTGAGTGAAGTAAGAGTACTGGTAAATTTGCAATTGTAATAGTTTGCAATGAATAATGGTCCCTTTTTTTTTTTTGTAGTTCTACTTATTATTATTATGATTTCTACACAAAGATATATGTGGAGAATAAAATGATTAAGGCAAATATGCTTTTTGCATAGCTATAAAATAAAAGGTTATTGTTGGGATCATTAACGTGCAAAAAGTTAAAGATTTGACTTTTGTATTCCAAATTTGAAAATAGATTTCGTTACTATATCGGTATCCTGACGAAAAGGAAAAGTATGGTGTTTAGGTAGCTTTTTTGCATGTAAACAATAATATCTGCCACGTTGTTCTCTCTCCTTCCAATGTCTATTTTACTTTTAATTATTAGGTTTTTTAGGAGTATAGATTGACGTGAGTAGCACCAAAGTACTCTTTCGTTTAACAAAGGATAATTTAATTTAATTTGAAATGATTTAAAAGAAAGAAAAGAAGACCTTTTTAATTTGTAGATTGAAAGTTGGAAAGTTATGTCAAAGTATGAAATGTCTTTTAATTTCTTGTTGGTGTTAACATTGTCACGGGTGAAAAATTAAGTTATTAAAGAGTTACCAAAAAAGAAGAGTTATCTTTTTCAAATCGGACTAAAAAGGAAATAAAGTCATTCTTTTTTTTTAAAATAAGAGGGCGTAATAAATAAAGGGGAAAGGCCCTCCAAAGAATGCGAAAAAGAGTTGTGATTATGTCATCAGTTAAAGTTTGACTTATTATACTATGAGTAGATTAAGAAAGGTGTCCATGTCATGTTTTTAACTCTCATTTTGCAAAACTACATTTTTACTATTCAATAAGGTTAACATTTCATTTAAATTTGTGAATCAAATATACTATTTTTGCTTGTTCTTCCTTAAGAACACCAAAAATGTATAAATAACATTATCTCGCTCATGTATTTAATATTCACTTATAATTTAAAAGAAGGCTGTTAATTTTAAGGATAAAAATGAACTCAAAAGGTAGACTGAAGGATATTTTTAACTCAATACATGAATGAGGCGTATATTTAAACCTTTTCAAATAGTTAAAGGGTATTTTTAGCCTTTTTTTTTTATACATATAAGAAAAAGTAGTAAGTAGGGTATCTTTTTAAATTCATATACACTATAAAAAAATTATGAATAATATGAGGATTTTTTTCTGAAAATTAATATAAAATTTACAAAAAACTTATTTCTATAATTTCATATTAGCTACTCAAAAAGGTATAGATAATTTATCGTTTCTAGAGACGTATATCGGGCGAAAATTAAGTCAACCTCGGGTGATGATACGAAAGCAATATAAAACATAAATCAGATTCCTTACGTTTCCTTAAAGAAATTATCCAATTTGGATAAGGAGAACAATTACTTTATTTGTCCAGGGAGGACAAAATGACTATAGTATTATACAAATAAAAAAGAAGGCCCAAATCTCCATAATATGTTTTGTTATACTTAATTGCAAGTAGTTTTTGGAATATTAATGTGCATACTTGAATGTACTTGATTAAATACATTTTTAAAAGTGGTAAGTGTGATAAAAAAAATAAATTAAAATACATTACCAAGTTGGAAAGTTGTCCTTGGAATTTTCATTATAATATATTGATTTTCAAATACTAGAATTTTAAAAAAAAAATACATAATTTTTATGATCCAATGAGATATGGGTTTCATGCTGATATTCATCTATATAAATTTTAGTGTAAGTTAGATAATAATGGAGATTATTAGTTTCTATGTCAAAAATAAAGAAGGTAAACCGGTGTTCAAGACTCTATAACTATCTCCTATTTATTATAAATTGAAAATCTTTAATAACTACATGTCAAGAAAATGAAATCAACAATATTGCATCTTAATTTAAGTTCTTTTGTTTTCAAAAGTAATTAATTAGAATTAAATGGAGATTAATTGATATTGGCCATGAGTAAGAATGATTGCACTATTTAATTAAACTCATCACTTCAAAAATAATTAATTTAATCACATGTTAAGGTATACATATTTGAGAAAAAAAAGAAGTCAATATCTTTTCTTCTGATTATTTTCTATGGTGTTTTTTTTTTATAAAAAAAATAAATTTACTACTAGACAGTATCTAGCGATATTTTATTAAACATAAAAGAATATCAATGGAATAAGTACAGGCAAGGAGGATTAGACCTAACCTTACTAAATCTAATGAAATACTTAATTTCTGCTACCTAACAAGCATGAAGAAAATAATAGGTAGAGAAAACTAAATATTTTCAAATCATCACGGAGTTTGTAATACACTCCATGATAATATTACAAATGAGGATGCTTAAATAATATTAAAATATATCAATCCAGAAGAAAGTTGAGTTATTAGCCTCAAATTTTCTATTAGAAAAAATTAAAAAAGATTAATTGATCATTAAAAGTATTTTTCTCTTGTCTTCTTCTTCAAACCTATCCAATAAGACTTGATAATTCATACTTTCTTTATGGATTTTATTGAATCTTTTTGAACCTATTGATACTGTCAGATGATTCTGCTTTGCCCATCGCATCTGTAGGTGCTTTGGAACAAAATTTTACCATTCCAACTATGTTGCCTTCTGTGTGCCTTTTTTTTTTGGTTGCTTCTACTTCTTTGTTGCCTAGGTGACTCCTTCTCTAGCCACTTTATCAAAGCATATATCTAGCATATTGTCTTCCTCATCCTCATAAAGAGAATCCTCACCCCAATTAATTGTCTATGGTGTTTTAATTTATTTTAATGCTTCATTTTATTTTTTGCTATCATATATTGATATGTTGACTATGGTATTTTAATTTATTTTAATGCTTCATTTTATTTTTTGGTATCATATATTAATATGTAAAAAAGTTGCATGTCTAAGCAAAATAAATTCTTTCATTTATTTTGAACTTAATTTATAGAAGATTATTTTCAAATTCTACTAATATACCGCACATTTAAGTTATCTAGTTCAACATAAATGATGAGAATGTACTATAATCTCTTCATTTACTAAAAATTAATTTTATGTATCACAAAATGTTTGAACTGAGAGCATTAAAGTAATATTGTATTGCTTCACTTCTAAATTACTCGGTTCACCTACATACTTAATGTAATAGATATGGAATCACATGATAGAACGGTCATATAATGAAATAATTTTTGCAACTTGTCAATTTTTTTGCATTTTGATATATCATCGTTTCAATTTTGAGCTTGGAGCTTCACGGACACGCATTCAATATAGAATAAGACCACACTATTTATGTAAGTGAGTAATTCTTTCTTGCCGCGAATATAAAAATAAAATTGGACAAAAAAATTAGACTTATGTAGCCTAAATTGAACTTCTAAAAAGATATAATGAAATAAAATGAAAAGGTGGAGGGGTATCTGGGTGTAAAGGAATAAAGACCACCTTATTGCCTTTCCAAACAATTAGTGCATTACATGTCGTCACCAATTACGTCAGTGCAAAATGCAACATTAAAATATATTTAGGATAAGTTAGTTTAATAAAAAGTAATTATATTAAAATACTCATATCCCTGGCTCAAGATAAAGTTTGCACGTGATTTCACAAGATAAAGTGGTTAGCAATTGTATTCTCACAAATATTTTCCTTTTTCTACTTCATGAAATTTAGTATTTGCTACTATAAAAGGAAGAATTGTCAGAGAATACAAGACCAAAGCAATTTTACTCGGCAGTCAAATAGTTTGTCTTCCTGTTTTGTTGGTTTAATATTAGAAAAATTCTAAATAATTTCTTAGATAGTGTCTAGCACACTCAAGCATTGCGCATCTTACGCTATGATAATTTATACTTGTGGTATTATATTACCATATTGCGCCCCAAACAAAATAAAAATGACAAAAAGTATTGAGGCTAAGCTAAGAAGCACTGGGTCTGGTCATACCCTAGGCGACATGGGAGCGTGAGTCTGTACAAGATGTTGAATTGATGAATGTCCGACATAATGTCACAGCTCTAGACTGTGGTGGTTCAGGAGATCAATGCGAAACGGATTCGAAATCCAAAATTTTTGATTATTTGAGTTCCGCAATGGGTTCATGACTTCAATCTTTCTACTGATGAACAAAATAGTCTTGTAGGCCATAGCCGTGGTGGATCTCGCCATTTCTCAAGACATGGAAACTATCCTGAAAAGATATCTGTTGCTGTATTCTTAGTGGTGTCATGGGCACTGGCCAATATCCAGGCATCAATTGTTACATGAGGTAAAAAATCGATTTTCCATATTGTTTACATTTTTTTTGCATATTTGAAACTAAATTTATAAGATACTTAATTATAGACAATCAATGAATAATACGTGAGCTGGGATTATCGGTACATACCACAAGGACCTGAGAAACTCAAAGACTTCAACCTAGGTCAAGGTCTTGGAAACTAAGGCGGTACCATTCTGAAGCCCAATGAGGAGCATATCATAATAGTACGTTACTGAAATTAATAACAAAATTGGAATGATTTAAAATGGGCTTTTCCAGCTAGGATTTGTCGCGATTTGGCCACTACATTAGTAAGGCCATTTTATTTTATACAGGCTGAGTGCGGATAGATGTTTCTAAGGAGATAGTAGTTTCAAGCCAAAAATATGGATTAGGTAAGCGAGTATTCATCAGTGCTGCTGAAAATGAAGCTCTGAAGAAGGATTTTTTTCCAAAATGTGATGATTGAAAAGAATCCCACCAGATGAAGAGAAGGATCGACGGGGCTTGGTCTCTGACCACGCGACCTGATGAGTCTAAGCCCCACAGCTTATAATACTCCTTCTCAGCATTGCCAACAAGTCTACTGAGACCTTATCAAAGAATTTGATATTTTAATCCTTTTCTTACATTTGTGAATTTCAGTCGTTCGGAATTAGCATCATAAATAAACTCTGATTTGCGGAGGAATGAACTGAATTCTTTAGTTCAATGATACATCTCATAATGGGAAGAGGACATATGTTAATATTGATAACTTAAGCTTTTTAGACTAACAACATGACACAACATATATCACATTGCTTTACACACAAGGACGATAGTAGCATCAAGTGAAATGCATGTGGTAGGTTGTATTTTGGCAAACCAAGAAGCTAAAACACAAGCATAACCTTCTCAATCACTACAACAAAACAACTTTTAAGGTTTATAAATATGCACATTAACAAACAGTGTTGAAGTCTTTATCGATATTATCTTTCTACAAACAGTGTTGAAGTCTTTATCCATCGACTATTCGTCTCATTGCACTGTATCAAACTACTAAAATCGTCATAATTTTTTACTAGAAACTCAAATTATTTTGAAATTGGTTGCGTTGGAAAGAAGGATTAAATACTTTCAATTTTATAGGTTAAGGTCCATGTAAATCTTTATATTCTAAGAGATATGGTCATTTTAAGTTGACCTATGTATAATCTTATGTCCAAAATTAATCGGTAATAAAACTTTCAACTCAATTTTGTGCTAGGGGATTCTACTGACCTTAATTCACCTCTAAATTTATTCTCACACTAAAAATTGACCTTAACACCTAATTATAATTCAAGAATCACCCGACCTAATCTTATACATAAATAAAAAATGTTCAGATCTTGCCTTAGAAAATTTTTGGGAGTAACATATTTCTTGAATGAATGTCAACTGTCACATGTCTAATATTGATATCAATGACTTAGGTTTAATTAATTAAGAGCTATAAAAATAATTTATGTAGAGTGTGAAATAGAAAATTAATTGAGGGCTATAACAATAAACAATGGTGGCTATTTTTAAATTGGCTACAATTGCAATACAAAATTAGGCTATACATAAGCCAACAACAAAAAGACTAACACTGCTGTACTTAATTGTACAATATGTTAATTACGTGAGAAGTACTATTTATATTATCCACATTTATCTTTATTTTACGTTATCAAAATTCATGAATCAATTCTTATAGTGTTAGGGGAAGCATATTTATAGGAAAATGATTTAACTATCATCTGTATTTTCCTAAATTATTTCTTGAATGAGTGTCAACGGTCACATGTCTAATATTGATATCAATGACTTAGGTTTAATTAACTGAGGGCTATAATAATAATTCATGTAGAGTGGGGAAATAAACAATTAATTGAGGGCTATAACAATAAACAATGGTGACTATTTTACAAAGAAATTGACTACAATTGCAATTCAAAATTAGGGTATATAAGCCAACAACAAAAAAGACTAACACTGCAATAGATAATTGTACAATATGTTGTTTAAGTTATACTATTTACATTTTATCCATATTTATCTTTATTTTACCTTATCATCTTTGTTTCTCCAAATTATTTCTTGAATGAATGGCAACTGTCACATGTCTAATATTGATATTAATGACTTAGGTTTAATTAATTGAGGGCTATAAAAATAATTTATGTAGAGTGGGAAAACAGGCAATTTATTGAGGGCTATAACAATAATTAGGGGTGGATATTTTCCAAAGATATTGGCTAACTTGAAACATATAAATTGTGCTTTTTCACCCTAAATTTAAGCATCCAAACTCATCCAATGCCTATACTACAATTAACCTTTTCACCACATACACGCACAACACATACACACGCACGCGCACACATATTTTCTTTTGAGGCCAAATGAGCTTATATGACAGTAATTTGAAAATATGTTAATTTGTTCAGTTGGAATTTGTCATGATCCCTGATTGTCTGTTATGCCTTCCTCTTTAGGTGGACGACTTTCTTACAATAACATATAATGTTTATGTTAGGGACCAAATACAAATTGAAAAACAAATTAAAAAAGCTATAGTTGCATTTAACTGTTCCATTAGAGTCATTTCTTTTTTATGGGTTTAGATGAAAACTTTTCCCTTGAATACTATTTGTTACAATTCGAGTCTATACCTTGAACGTGGCCGGCACTCGAAAATCATTATTGGTCCTCAAGCAAACCTTCATCCGAATTGACTACAAGTGGAAGACTGACTCAAGCATACAAAAGCTTAAAGACTGAACTAAATTTAGTAATCTCAACTTTAAAATAATCTGAACAATACTCGATAGATAACTCAGATTTTGTAAAAACAACTCAAGGAAGATACATTTTGATACTCAATTTTGTATATGTATGAAGCCTCTACTATTATATAAGGATATCGGAACAAGACCCACGACATCTCAAAACTACTAACTGTAAGATAAAGATGAAGTTTTCCCCAATGTAAGAAAGCTCACCAAAGCCGACTAGAATATCCTATGACCTCAACGAAATACCTGCTGATGATCCTAAATACCTATATTTGTATCATGAAATGATGCTGGCCAAATGACAAGATACATGGAGCGTACGAGCATGTAAGGAGAGATTCTGATGTATAATCATAAGCTTCAAGTGATGGAAAAGAAACATACTTAACTCTTCTTAACTCACTCAACTTACAACCCAACTCAACTAAAAGAAACATAGTTCAACTCAACTTTGAGAAAATAGGGCTCAACTGGATGATAAAATATTGGTTGTTCTAGTTGTGTCCCAGCTTCATATTGGGGACAAAACACCACCACAACATATCCAAAATACTATTGATTTAACACATCAACCAACATACTTTGCACAATTTCAAGCCAATTCTTCTACTAGGTCTATATCCAAAACTGAGTTGAAACCAATTAAATTCATTCATGGAGATCCAACCATCGAATTCACCATGGATGAAGTTAATGAATTTAGCATAGAGGAAGGACTACATCAAGCTGTTATTCTCAAATTTTCTTACGGAAAACCAGATTTACATGAATTGGCAATTCGATATTTAAGGTCATTGTAACATTGGACAAGTTGAGTTTTGTCATATATTGATCATGTTTGATTTATATGAAAATTCAAGTTTTGTCTTGCATCAAATTCAATGGTGAAGAGTTTCTATTTAGAACGTCTCTTTGGACTATAGGGTTCAATCCTTAGGAAGAATATCGAAATCATTGACATGGATATCTTTTCCAGATCAGCCACCAAGTTTATTTGCAAAAAAATCACTTTTATCAATTGCTTCAGACGTTGGAAAACCAGTTGTTGTAGATAAAGCCACTCAGGTACGTACCAGGCCAAGTACTGCTAGACTTAAGGTCATTCTAGATCTACTAGACAAAGATTCAGGGCAAAGTTATTCAGCATTATCAAGAGTTTTGTTTATAATAATCTCCCATTGTATGCACTATAAACGACAAGGGCATGATGAAAATAGTTGTCGTGTGTTTCTCAACAAAGTCGGTGCTAAAAATCAAAATGATGCAACAGATAAACGTACGAATGTGAAACAATATCAAGGTGATTAAAGGGAGATTATAAATGCTAAATTTCAGAGCAAAAGCAATAAAGAAGAAGAACAACAGTTGGTTTCTGATGATAATTCTAGTGAAGAAAGAGATTCTGGAAATAATTTGGGGGTTGTCAGGGATGCTACTATTGATCGAGCTATTGTAAATACTTTTGAAGAAGCTACAATTTTTATCTACTAAATTTGGAAGTACTTTAGGCAATCCCAACCTGTCACTAGTGTACTTTAACATACACAAAATTTTGCCTAGTTTGACAAAGACATTAACAATTTGAGTCTTGTTTCTCAAGAATTGAACAAGAATAGGGAGCATGTTGATCAACAAGTTGTTTTGACACATGAAAATGAGTTCATTTCTACTGAGGGGATAACCGGTAAAGAAATCAGTTCAATACACCTATCATGGTTGTATCGAATTCAGAGAAAGATAAAAATGGTTTGAATGTTTCTAAAGAAAAATGAAAGGAAACGAGTGCTTCTAACTGGGCAGATTTAGTCGAGGAAGAGGAAAACTTTATTTCACCTCCTATGAGTAAGTTAAGCCCTCAACCACTCGAATTTGTTCCTACAAGCAAGGCAAATATCTATGACAACGACAGTTGATAACTTTAAAAAGAGTTTGACCATAAAAACCAAATATATTGGAGTATTGGTTGAGAGTCATGATCCAAAAGTTATAGTTTCAGGAATTAGTCCAACTGCAAGTTATGATCTTGACTTGGGAACAAACATGTCCGATGGGTATGACGAGGAAGAGATGTTGGTGGCGAAGGAAGGGGATATCTCACCAAGACAACAAAGAAGTGGAACAACCAATTTTTTAAAAAAAAAGTACATGGAAGGCAACACAGTTGGGATGGTATGGTGACTCAAAAATTTGTTCCACGACACCTATCAATGCGACTAACATAGAAAAATATGACAGTTTCAACAACTTTAACAAGATCCAATAAATCCAAGAAGAATTGATGAACTATCAAGTGTTTTTGGACAGAGTTGAAGAAGAAGATAAAGAAGAAAATACCTCAAGTTACTTTTGATGGACAAACTATCTTTTTTAGTTCATACATGTATAAATTGAAGTTTGAGGCTAATAACTCAATCTTATTCTTTACTTTTAGATTCTTGCATGACTTAAGTATCTTCATTTGTAATATCATTACAGAGAATATTATAAACTCTGTTATGATCATCAAACACCTAGTTTTCGCTAGCTCTTTTTTTCTTCATGCTTGTTAAGTAGTAGAGTTTTATTATTGCAATAAGATCGGTGGTCTAGCCTCCCTTAATTGTACTCTTTAATGAAAATTTCTTAGTTTAAAAAAAAACTTTATAAACAATATAAAGACATTTTGATACGTAATCATTTCAATTTTGAGCGTGGGGCTTCACACGTACACCCTAAACTACTAAGAGCTCTTATTTGACTTTAAAAAGCCCTTTTGGCTCAGCTTAAAAGTCTGGTCAAACTGACTTAAAAAAGCTGATTTTTGACGTATTAGCTGTTTGGCAATACTCAAATAACTTAATTTAAGTTAAAAAAAACCTATTTTAAGCCAAAAGTTAAAAGCTGGATAGGGGTGCTTTTTTCTTTTTTAGCTTTAAGCTTGTAAGTTGACCACTTTTTATCTTTTTGCCCTTACGATTTTTATACATCTCCAAATTAGCAACATACCTCTAACAAAACATCTCTTTCTTCCATTTTTCCTTTTCACGTTTGTCATAATACTTCAACACTTTATCCAAACACATAACTGCTTTACTTTTAAAATAGTTTCAGCACAGTTTAGAAGTCTTTTTTAAAGCTGCTTTTATTAAGCCCTCCAAACAGCCCTAATATTTATGGATAATATAACCCTTCCTCTATCTTTTTCTACACACTTTTTCTTTTTCTAATAGAGTAAGTACCACCTAGTTATTAGGTAACTTAGATAAATAACTTAAATGTTTACATAAATTACAAAATATAATAAGATAGAATAATACTGAAATGAAAAATGGGAGGCCATAGGAGTTGTAAGGAAAATAAAAGACCACTTTATACCCCACAATAATAGGCATCATGTGGTCATCAACGTCGATGAAAAATGCAGCACAATGCAACATTCAAAAACATTCATACTATTATCCATTATATTGTATTATATCGTTATTATACCTATAACGTTTATTTTGATTGTTCCTTAAATTGTATTGTATTGTATTGTTAAATTTCATTGTTACGTAACAATGAAAATCTTTATTTTATGAAACAACCAATTTGGTGTGTTCCCATTGTTACTTAATTTTTTTTCCAATTATATATTTACATAATATTTCAAAATACTACTTTTAAACCCTTTTATCTATTATTTAAAATCTATCAACTCCTACCCGAATATTAAAGATATTTTAGTAAATTTATGAATTACAATACAGTATGATATGATCAAACCAAACAATTAAAATGTTATTAAACAATAACAAACAATACAGTCTAGTCAAACATTGTTTCTACCATACAATACAGTACAATAGAGTAAAATACAATACAATACATTATGAAATAATGGATAATAATGATCCAATCAAAGTACTTTAATTAAAATTAATAATATTAAAATGCTGACAATCACCATCATATCCCTGGCTCAAGATAAAATTAGCACACGTATTCCTCACAAATGTTTTCCTTTTCCACTACAAAAAATTCAGTATTTGCTACTATAAAAGGAAGAGAAGAATTCTCAAAGAATTTACTCATCAGCCAAATAGTTTGTTTTCCTGTCTTGTGGTAATTATATTTTGTTGTCCATGTTACTTTTGTAGAGAAGACTGGTTTCGATCCTCGGAAGCTTTTAAACCTAGTTGAAATAGTGCACCCCCCCCCCCCAAAAAAAAAAACCCCAAACCCCCCCCCCCCAAAACCCCCCCCCCACCCGTCTTAAAGATCCTGCCAACAAAAGATATGGAGAAAAGCGTGTCTAAAGTTAAGAAGCACTTTGTCCTTGTTCATACCCTAGGCCATGGAGCGTGGTCCTGGTACAAGATTGTTGCATTGATGAGATGTTCAGGACATAATGTCACAGCTCTAGACTTGGGTGGTTCAGGAATCAATGCGAAACAGGCTCTTGAAATCCCAAATTTTTCTGATTATTTGAGTCCGCTAATGGAGTTCATGTCTTCACTTCCTACTGATGAAAAATAGTTCTTGTAGGATAGCCCTTGGGGACTTGGCCAATTTCTAACAGCCATGGAAAACTATCCTGAAAAGCTATCTGTTGCTGTAATTTCTTAGTGGTGTCATGGCCGTGTCCAAATATCAATGCATCAATTGTCTACACTGAGGTAACAATCGATTTTCCATATTTGTTTACATTTTTTTTTGGCATATTTGAAACTAAATTTTATAATAATACGTTCATTATAGGACAATCAATGCAATAATCGTGAGCTTGATAATCCGGGTTAGACATACCACAAATGGACCTTAGAATCCTCCAACGACCTTCAACCTAGGTCCCAAGTTCTTTGGAAACTAATGCTTACAATCTCCGCCCAATTGAGGTAAGCATCATCATAATAGTACTGTTACTGAAATTAATAACAAAATTTGGAACTGATTTAAATTGGGGGTTTTCCCTAGGATTTGGCGCTGGCTACTACACTAGTAAGGCCATTTTATTTATACAGTGCGGAAGATGTTTCTAAAGAGATAGTACTTTCAAACAAAAAATATGGATCAGTTAAGAGAGTGTTCATCTTTGCTGCTAAAAATGAAGTTGTGAAGAAGGAATTTTTCCAAACGATGATTCAAAAGAATACACCAGATGAAATAGAAGTGATCGAGGGGTCTGACCATGCGACCATGATGTCTAAGCCCCAACAGCTTTATAATACTCTTCTCAGCATTGCCAACAAGTTTACCTGAGACCTTTCAATTTGATTATCATGTCCTTCGAATTGTCAATTAAGTACTCAACATCTTTTTTGTAATCAATTTCACTAGTAATATTATTAGTCAAATTGTTTGTGGAGATTCAGGGAGAAGGAGATGAAGTAATTAGAGCCATTACTTGGCTGTTGGATGAGATGGGGCTTTATTTTTTGTGTTTTTGATCAAGTTTTTCTTTGCCACGCATTGTTGGTCTTTGGAACAATAGGCCTTGTGGCATTGTACATGCATATTAAGCCAAAATTTTGGAACCTAGCTAACAGAAGTGATGCTCTGAATTTTTTTATCAAAGTAAGTCATTATTTAAATCAATTTATCAAAATAATATATTTCTTAAATTTTTTTACAGAACTATAAATGTATTCCTGAGTAGCATTTTAGGCTATATATTTTATTAAAAAAGATTTTGACACGTAAAATATATGGCTAACGGCCTTAAATAAGGAAACGTTATTGGTGGTAACGTTTTAAGCATCAAAACATTACTATCTAATACGTTTTATAATTTATTACTCGGAAGCACGTCTTGTAGCTAAAACGTCAAGTTTCTTTAAAATTTAGGCATAGTCTTTAGTTTACTTTGTACATTTCTTGTTAATGTATCAGTTACTTTTTAACTGTTCAAAAGTTTAAGTTGTAGTAGTATTCTTTCAATTAGTCGTTGTAAGGTAACTTCAATTCAAGATAGCAACAATATTGCACGGCATTTATTTTTTCCATTCTTGTCCCTTTTGAATAAGCTATGTTTGTGGGCATTACCATGTTCTATTGATTTTTTCTCGTGAAAATCAAGTGAACAAAAAAGGATAAAATAAATGAATAAGAATGATGATTTTTCTTTTAATTTTTCGTCTAGTATTCGATAAATTATAGTGATAAATTTATCACCTCGCGAGAGAAAATTACTCTCGAGTTAGAAAACAAACATTATACATATCGAGAATACTAAGAATAAAGAGAACCAATAGACAAATGAATATTTTTAATGACAAAGCCTTTGTCAATAAGGCAATTAACATTATATCTTTTAGCAAAAAGTATAGGAATTCAAATGTATGTCTGTATAAAATCAAAGCCAATAAACTCCACTTTTTATAAAGCATTTCACATATGCTAGATTTGACTAATTTATCACTATAATCCAAGAAGCCTAGCTGCTAGAAAACTTGATCAATTCACCAGATTTTCAAAGGAATGGATCAAATATTAGTAACATATACTAACTAGATAATAAACTTAAACTGAGAAATCACCACTAGTGAATCCATGCATTCATATATTTACAAAAAAATTCTATTATAACATAAATAATGTGCTAGAACAGGAGAATGCAATCGACAATAGTATGATTTTATCAAAATTATAGCAGAGTATATTTGCTTAACAATTCTAAACAGGAGAATCAAAATAATCACGAATACGACATGAACAAGAGTACCAAAATTAGCAACTGAAGCTACACGGAAGCCAACGTTTTAAATATGAGTTTGTTTTGACTGCAACTAAAGCTACTGACTATAAATGTGAGCTTGTAACCGTTGTTGGTTCCAAAATTAGATAAATTCTCATAATTTATGGCAACACAAGATTGCTGCAAAGAAAAGTGATTCACAGTCAACTACCTTATTAACATAAATGTCAATTACCTTACTAACATAAAGTAATTCTTTATTTTATTAAATTCCATATCATGTTAAAATGTGTCAAACAAATTAAAATGGAGAAAATAACATACTACTAGTAAATTAAAAATTCAAAACGTGGAATAATATCTACTGTTGCGGAAGTCGAATATATGAGGAGTGATGGCATCACAACAACTAATACTAAAGATTTTAAAAAACAGCAAAAAAAAATAACTAGTAAATGGATAACAATAAAAGAACCCAGAATTAACGAGTCGGGCAAATTTTTATTTCTTTTTTCCTACTCCTCGGACACATCAACCAATATTTCTTTCATTTCATCTCTAAAAGAGTACAAGTGAAATACCTACAAGAGAGACAGAATAACAATTCTTAGGAGATGAGAAGCAAGTGCTTGGTGTGTTACAATGAATTGGAACTACCTTTTATCGGATGGAATCTTCCTATTTGTCATCCATGACATCACAATAGTCAAAATGTCAAGACTTATCTTGTGAAAAACAATTTATTGTTCACCTAAATTTCACCTACAAAAGGTGTTATTGTTGACTTTTCTACCAATGAAGAATTATCCTCCTAATTACTATATCTTCTCATTAATCCATTTTTGAATCTTGTCAAATTTAACAAATTTCCATCTTGGCAAGTATTCTTCACTTTTTCACTTTCTCTCAACAACAATTTTGATTGTGTCTTCAACCTCAATCTTCGTCAATGTCACAATGTTGATCAAGTTCAAATGACTATCACAAAATATTTTGATTCCCCGTCTTGTCCAATAACAAACTCTCCTTAAGCAATCCTTGAGCCAAATTTGATTCCTTCGCAACCTCTGTACTTGCCACGTACTCTGTCTCAGTGGGTTAGCACAAAGCATTGTTGACTGACAAAGTTAGACTTCCAACTAATTGGTGCATTTGCAATAGTGAAACATAACAGTAGTGATATTCGTTTTCCAAATCATCTGATAATATGAGTCACAATATCCAAAAGATATTTGACTATCTTTCTGCTCGACAACAAACCAACATTCTACAGCATTATGAAATACCGTAGATCCATTTTACAGCTGCTATGATCCTTTCCCAGATTATGCATGTACTGCGTACAACTCTCTAAAAGCGTGGGAAATATCTGGCCTGTGCAATCATGGATACATCAAGCTACCAAAAGCATTTCGCGTATGGTAATTAAATCTTGACATATATTCCCGTTTGTCAATTCATGTATTAGTGAAATAGCATTACTAAGCTTAAAATGAAGAGCCAAGAGAGGAGTGCTAACCGACTTCGTTTTTTCATTCATACCGAATTGATTGGTTAGTACTCTATGCAAATATCTTGTGAGATAAATAGGAGTTACTTTGAATTTTGTCTATCTCTTCTATCTCCATGCCAGTAATATTCTTTGTCTCACCCAAACGTTCATCTAAACTCTTCTTAAGTTGAATCTTTGCTTTTCATTTCCTCTTGACTTTTTAAAAGCTATCAACCATCATCAACATATATGGAAGATATAAAGGATTGTCTTTCAAGCTTTTGCCAAATACACACAATTGACCGTATTTGATTCTTATTGTACCTTTGCTACAACAGAAACTTGTTCAAATTGTTTGTACATTGTCTCAAATATTGTTTCAATCCATACAACGATTGTTAAAGTTTGCAGGACCATTACTTATCTTTCGCCCATCAAACTTTAATCCTTTCTGCTGGAGGCATGTAGATTTTCTCTACAAGTCTCCATGTAAAAATGCAGTTTTTACATCCAACTGAACTAGTTTCAAATCAATTGTGCTACCAAAGACAACAAAACTCTAAGGAGGAGGTGTTCCACAACTCGGAGGGGGGAAAACACTCCTATAATCAATCCTCGTTTGATCGTTAAATCAAATGTCCCACTTGAGAACCCGTCCCATTTGCTCACTCACCGTGAAGCTGGCTCCACCTCAGGGAAATTCCAACTCTCAAAATAGCATGTCGCCACGAAACCACGTAGGGCCTACAGCACTCTATCAGATCAAAAACTTTACCAGAAACCCACTTGTCATAAGGCGACCCCCCATGCGCGTCACCAACCCACGATCCGACCCCGTCAATATACAAATACCCCTTGCTGAAATACGGAGACACGGGGCCGCGCTCTCCCGCGCAGCACTCACCACGAGTCCCGACAACGGCAATCGTGAACTACTATACGCAGTCCATGTCAGACAACACGGATCTTTGGGAAGGCAATTATTGCCTGTCTGTCTGTGTTCCCCCTTCCCATACTTCTTTTATCATCCTTTTGGTTTTTCTTCTCCTTTTTTTGGAAGATCCCGAGTGCATCAAAGGAAGTAGCTGTTGTGAAAAAATTAACTTTCTTGTCTTGAGACACCAATAAAAGGAGCACTTTCGGCCGCACCTGAAGGCGGGTAAGAAATCGCGAATAGTCATTCATCTAGAGTGACTTTCATTTCCCCTTACGCTAGAATAATCCTCCCCAAGCAAAAAATGATTGACTTTTGATCTTGGCGTCCACATTTTTATTCTCTTACAGCGATAATATGCAATTGAGCCAAATGAATATAAGAACCATAATATGTAGCAGGTTTTCCATACCATTTTTTTTTTACAAAAAATGGTATGTTTTCCCACCAATGAAGCAAATGGTTTCAAACGCAACTCCCCCTCACCTCACACCCCTAAGGCAATCACTAATCCACGAACCTTTCACCCACAACCACCTCCCAACCCACATCCCTGCACCCCACATTACCCCCACCAATCTAAGCCCCTCACCCCACACACCAAACAACATCAAAAACCACCACCCACCCCGCAGATTCTAATTCTTGGCCTCCCCCTGAACCACAGACCCCAACCCCCGTATCATCCTACCAGCTAAACCCCCCAGCTCCCCAACAGGCTAAAACCAGTACCCAACCAATTGCCGCTCCAACGACACTCACACCCCTCAGCCCCAGAGCTCCTACCCCACCAAAGTTCAACCAATCCTACACCCAGTATGGTCTGAGCTCTGTCTCGATAACCCCCTCTCTCCCTTCACTCCCCACCAACCCACCTTCCCCACCGCACCACACCAATACCACTCCCACACACCCCACTTGTCTAGCAATCCTCCACCCCCTCAACCAACCCCCGCCCGCCACAATCTCTCAGCCTCTACCAGCTCACCCTCTACACCCCACTACAACTCCCACCCCCCCACCCATCCCTTCCATGTCTGCTTACCCACCGGAAAAATAAACCACCAGAGCGCCCCATAAACCCCCCCTATATCCTGATCCCGCCGGAAAAGACCACACCTACCATTTTTACAACCAGCCATCCTTCCACGGTCCGAACCAGCCTAAAACCCTTTACACCACCGCCTTAAATTCCCTCTTCGCCGCCATCCAATTTTCCCCCACCACCCACCCCCCCCTCCCTCCCATCCTCGTCCCATCAGCCTCACATCAACCGACATTAACTGCCCCTCACACCCCCCCCACCCCAAACCCCCACCCCCCTCGCCCCCGCCACTACCACCCCACTCACCCCTCCCTAGTCTGCCCTCTTATCCACCCCACGCCCTTTCCCCCCCCCCAACCCTGGTTCCCCACACGGCACCCCCCACGCTTCCTTTCCTTCCCGCCCCTCCCCTTCTCCAGGCATGTTCTCACCACCCCTCGTCACACCCTCACTCGTTTTCCCCCCCTCCCGCCCATTTTTTCCTTCCATCGTCCCTTCTACCACCCCCGAAGGAGCTGGGACCACCCCGCTCCCACCCCCCCTACCGCCCCCTCCCCTGACCCTTTATTCCTATCCACATATTACCCTTTTCGAATAGGGAAAAAAACCACGGGCAAGAGTGAGCAAATGATATTTACTATAGTAAGAAATTTTACCACTTGTCACAAATACAATACTCAAAATAATACTACACACTCAAAAGGAAACAACATCTTTTGGTGTTCCACCTCACTAAAAATAGTCACACTCTAATTTTCTTAAGGGACTATTTCTCTTGTATTAGTCTATAGATACCTCACGTTGCTCTCAAAGTGGTTTTTCTCTCTAGATTTGGTGTATTCTACAAATGAGAAAGATTGACTCTATTATAGAAGGATTAAACACCATGACTATGTCACTATACATAGGTTAAATATAGCAAAGTCAAAAATGATTGCAAAATCGTACCAATTGCAAACACCAAATCTGTTATTTTCAACTCTAATTACATTCCTTTTTAAAAATTGCTTTTGTGCAATTTTAATAGCGAAAGTTGATCCGAAACGACAAGTTCGATTATGTAAAGAAACTTTGGGGGATGAGCTCTCTTCTAAAGAAGATGAAAGATATGAAGAACCTTCTTATAGTAAATGAGACTGGAGAGGGAGAAGGTTTGTTGAATCGATCCCTTTTTCAAATGGTGTCTCCCAACCAATAGCAACCAGATGGCAGACGATTAATGATGTGGGTGGCATGAATAGTAATGACATCAGCCCAAAATTTTTTGACCCAAGCACAGCATTGGACAACATACACCAAACCTTTTCCATTTAAGTTCATTTCATGCATTCTGCCATTTCCTCGCATTTTTTTTGAAAAAGATCATTCTTGTATTCTCCACCATTGTCTGTGGCGAAGCCCATGATCTTTTAGCCACTTGAGTTTCTATCATCGCCTCACCTTTGAGGACAAAATCCCAATACTTCGTCTTTATTTCATTGTATACACCATAATCTTCGAGAAAGAAAGTCATCAACAAAGGTTACAAAAATAGTGTTTTCCACCTAATGAAGGTGTTTTGGAAGCACCCTTACCTCTGAATGAACATAATCCCCCAAAATACTTTAGTATATGGATAGCTGTTTCAAATTATAACCCTTTGTTGCTTTCCCTTGACACAATGCTCGGCAAAACTCCATAGTTTGCAAGTTTGTTACTCCTTTAGCAATCCTTGATCTAATAAAGTTTTCCTCAAGGACTTTTTTCTTCCAGCATGTCCCAAGCGATATGCACAGCTTGGTCATTTCTGCTTTTTTCTCGTCATTGGATTGTTGTTGTTGTGTGCCCCAATAATTGTACTACCTTGATAGTGGTACCAGGTTATTATTTTCTTCGAAATTTCCTTGATTACAACCAGTGCACCAGAGAAATTCTCTCACGCATATCTGCACGGACTTTGAATCCTTTGACTCTAGAGCTCACAGAAATGAGAGATTTTTTCAAATTGGTATATATCGAACAATCTATTAATGTCTACTTAATTCATTCATATGGATTCCTTAATCGTAGATTTTGAACAACACCAAAGCGATAATTAGAGAATTATTGTTTGCTATGTGAATATCCACAGTTTCCTTCTTGTAAATCAAATAACAGTCATGGATTGCGACATATATGATAGCTATAAGCTGAGTCCATACAACCATACATCAGATAGTTAGAGGGATATGTCGTTAATAGTAGTAATCAGAGTCTCACATTCAACCACATTTGAATCCATGACAGTATTCCCAAGTATTTGGTTTGGCTTTGCTATTCAACTTGGCAGTCTTTCTTCAGTGCCTTTTTCTCGGCAAAAGCACATTAATTTTGCTGAGTGGATCTTGACTTGGATCTCCCTTTCTTCGTTCTCATATGAGTTGGAACGACCCTCTCGCAATCACTGCGGTCTGCTTCTCCGAATTTTTATTTTTTTTCTTTCTTGTTCCATAACCCTTTATATAAGGACACAACAAAATTTTTGAGGGATACTTCATCATACCAGCAGTAGAATCATTTTCAAAGATGCTCGAACTTCGATGGGGAAGTTGAATTAACAACGTTAGGCCATATATTCATCCGTAAAAAGTCAGCGTTTATATTCCGCCAAAGTTGTCGCCCCCAACTTATTAAAGCTGATGATTATGATCATTACAATTGTACCAGGAAATATTAGTGAAGTGTAAAAGTCTTCTTTAATGTGAAAGTTTTATTGAGTGTTTTCTCAAGAATGTTTTCCCTAATGAATTCCATTAATTTATTTGGCCAATGTTCCCTTTCGTGTATGGAACTTTTGTGCTCTTGCCAAGGTTAAGATCAATGGGTTATTAGAGCCAAGGGTTTTATCTAAGTATGCTCTGTGGTGTCGCATCAGCCTGAAACTTCCCACATCAGGAAAATATTTACTTTGGTTCACTGCATTGTTATTGTTAGCTAGTTAAATAGATTGTGGTTAAAATGGGGAGGAGGACAAGAAAAAATGAGAGTCCACATCAAGGTCAATATACGTCAATCATTGGCATCTCGCTTTGACAAGAAGAAAGAATTGTGTCCATGAGAAATTGAGTTAGAACTTTTTGACGGGTCAAGCACATTCGGAATGTGGCAAGGATGAGGTCCTTGATGTTGCCAAAAATTCTTGTTTGCCCAAGCCAGCATTGGACAACATACACGAACTTTTAGCAAAGTTCGCGTTCATGCTTATGCCACTCCCATTCTGTGGTGGGTATTTCTGACCAGTGGATGAAATGGATGACGAGCTATTTTCCAACAAAGATCTGAAAGGGTTCATCTTGTATTTCCACCATTGTCTGTGTGAAGGACACTGATATTTTGCCACTTTGAGTTTTTTTCATCGACTTCCATTTGAGAAAAATTCCAATCTGATAGTGATATCAGTTGCTCCTCTTGGCCCGTGTTTTTTTCCTTATTAGAAGGGTTTCACGGTAAAAGTCTTGGTGTCTTTATTTTCCATTTTATTTTCTTACTTGAAAATATATATTTTGTGTTTATCCGCGTTTTCTCCAACCCCATAGACTTAGTGACGAAACTTCTAAAGTTCGCTTAATTGCTCTAAAGCACCTTGTAACATTGAATGAATTGGGGAATCTAAAATATGAGGTCAATTCGAGTTGAGACTCTACAAATTGTGTTCAACTCAACTGGTTCTTGGAGGCTACTCAACCCTAAACCCTCAGTTCACGCCTATATAAAAGTTACTAAAATTCCTCTTAAAAGGCATCTCGAAAACTTTCATATTATAAAGAGATCAAAATCTCGAATACTCTACAAATGAGGATTAATGCATATAGAGAGGTCAAATTTAAATTCATCCGTTCGAAGAAATACGACCTAACGATCCTCAATCTGGATAACTCCTAGGAGAATAGAATCAAGAGATCACAAAATGTAATCGCAATCTTCTTGATCAATAAATCATATTCTTCCATATTTTATTTGTGATTTTAATTTATTTTGTGTCACTTTAAAAATTTGTTGCGAACACACCTCATGAAGACAATTGCATAACAACTCATTGACAATATTGTGAATATCATAAGAATGGTTCGCCAATAAAGTTTAACTTGGTGTGAGAGCTTAGAAACACTTCCCTCATTGCATTCAACACACCTCATGAAGACAAATGTTTCTTACATTCAAGATTACTCCAGTAACCAGTTGACAATTCCATTAATTAAAGTTATGGCAATTTCATTATTCAAGCAAATCACAATAAAATGATTAATTATATAAATGAAACGTTGTAACGTATATTATAGGGGACGAAGGAGAAATCACACAAAAATAAGCAGGATGAAAAACACTAATCAAATTTGTTAAAAAAAAAACACAGTTGATGTAAGAAGACAAGTAAATCAATATTTAGATTGTAATGTCAATATAAGCCACAAGTTGCTATACACACTCTTATACCAATACCAATTATTTTCTTCTAGGCTAGCTCGGAAAACAATTAGTTCAAACAAAAATTGACATTGATTGTTGTAGTGATGCATAAAGTTGTGCTATTCAAGGCTATAAAAATAATTTAAACCATGAACCTCCTTAACCTGTGCAGATAGTGAAAACCAAATTATATTATTGTGGGAAAAAGCCATTGAAATCATGATTTCTTATATTTTTGGAGATATTGAAACCTAATTCAAGCATTTTTTTTCTCCTACTATTTTGAAAAGAAAAAACGTACATTGAAATCAATATGATAAAAAATACTAATAATATTAAGATGCTCACAATCACCAACATATTCATATGGATTAAGATAAAGTTTGCACATGATTTCACCAGATAAAGTGGTCATTAGCACATGTATTCTCACAAATGTTATCCTTTGTCATTTCAAAAAATTCAGGATTTGGTTGAGGAGGATTCGTGTAGGAAGTTCTCAAGCAAACAGGATGTCAATTTACTGGTATAACTCTTTCGAAGCAGCAGCTGGAGTATGCAAAGTTGAGAGTTGAGCGAGCAGGCCTTCAGCTATACCACTTGCATTGTCTATTGAAGTTCGAAGTTTCTATGTGACTAAGATATATAATTTCTATATGCTGAGGCAAGTGATAAAAGCAATTAGGAAATTCCACTTCATGAACTTAAAACCTTCTATAACTAAAATTTATCAGTTATTGATCGTGGTGGTCGGGCCAAATTAGGCACCAACTTATTACTTCTTTGTACTCCTATTGACATGGAACATGATCTGTTTATTATTTGAAGCAAAAGCAAGAGTCCTCCCTCTCCCGTGTCGTAATTATTCAATAGATGTCAAGTCAATGTTACAGGATAAATATGACAGGATTATATCAGTGTATGTTTTTATCAGTCTATATATTGACATATTATTTGTAGTACTTAAAAGATGTCAAGACAATGTTACAATTGTACTAGTTATCATTTTCACCAAGGTGTTGGAACATATTGGTCATGATTTTATAGGGGAATACTTTAGTTGTTGCGAGTCTGCATTGGCAGAAGACGGGCTTCTAGTTATGCAGGTAATGGACATATTTAACGCGACCCTTCAACATATTCCACTTTTTTTTTTTTTACCTTTTTCTCAATTTCTCTTGAATCACAAGTGTTTGCTTTCCTCAAATGTAGTTCAATGGCAGACGTGAGTATGTTGAACACATGCAAAGCTCAGACTTCATGAAAGAGTATATATTCCCAAAGGTAGTGAGGTAGTCGCTTCACTTGCACTAAGTTTGAGTAACCATCAGTCTATGACTTCTGCACCAGCCTATGTAACAAGATTTGATTTGTGATTTGGCACTAGGTGCTTGTTGTCAATCTTACAAAAACATTTCTTTTTGAAAGAAATTTGATAATTAAATGATACAAGTTGCAATGTATAGTGTACCTGGAAGATATAGGATTTATTAAGTTTGACTGTTCTTTTTATTGCAATACGGAAAGAACTTGAAGAAGCCAACGAAAAGAGGCCTTACGCGAAGAAGCGATTGGATGCAGAATGAAGCTTGTAGAAGAGTTATGATAAGGTGCCAAGAGGGAGCTTTGGAGAGGTTTGGAGATGTTCAGTTATGGTTTGAACCGTTATCGGAATGCTGCTAGAATGCTTTGCAATTGGAATGAGAACAGATCCAGTCGTATTCGTATTTTTTAAGGTGAAAGCTTGTCTCTTGAAAAGGGGATGAACAGGTAAGGATTGTTGGAAAGGAGAGCAACAAACAACGCCGAATTTTGTCTTCGGCACTCCACTGTGGAGAACTTTCTTGAGCCGTCCTCGTCTCCAAAATTATGTTAAAGGGTTAGCAGGAATTCGAGAAATACAAAAAAAATAAAACGCGAGGAAAACAAGACAACAATTTACGTGGTTCACCATAAATTGCTACGTCCACGGGAAGAGGGTGAGCAGTTTTATTATGGAGAGGCACCAAACAAAATACAGATAGGGTTTGCCATAGCGTTCTAAGTATAGTTGCTAGCTACGCCCTAACAGGTGGGGCTGTTTTGTTGGGTCCCAACATACAGAATTGACAGATAATTAAGGGGCCCCAATACAACAACGGGTCCGATTCAAGGCATTCAACATTCAAGATGGCATGGCTAAGTCATTCATCATGGCTAGAAATGCCCTCATCGGGCAAAGGCATATCAGAGTTGGGAGGCATCAGGTGGGTGAATGTTCGCTCTTTTAGGGTGGAGTAGTTTGACTCCGCCAAAAGCACATTGACTTCTCTCTCATAGGTCTGCTGCCAAGAAACGCTGCTGGGTAGTGATGGTGATGATGACAGAGGATGAAGAACGATCAACTTATGTGTTTACCTTTAGTAGTAGTAAAGAAATATTAAACAGAAGTTTCAAATCTTGAATTTTTCACTGTTTTAAGAGTTTGAATAAAAAAAAAAGTATTGTTCTTGAATGACATGGTTTGAGTTTGGTAATTCTTCTATTACTATCTTTGTATTGATTTCTCTGGTTCGACATATGAATTAAGGTTAATTCATGGTCAATTACAATTTCCACTAAAATAGGTCTCATTTATCGACAATTATAATTTATGAATATGGAAGCTTTACCAGCAATAGTTATTGCCGCTAAAAGTAAATACTTTTAGCGGCTATTTACAGGTCTTTACCGGCACTCTAAAGAAATGCCGCTAAAAGCTTTAGCGACACTGGGTGAGATAATTTTACTCAGCAGCAAAATATATTGTTTGTCTTCCTGTCTGGTAGAAATTATATTTTGTTCTGTGTTACTTTTGCAGAGCAGACTTGTTTAGTTCTGAGCGAAACTGTACATAGTAAATAGTTTCTTATTTCTTAACACAGAGGTGAGGGTATGGACTTAAAATAATTGTTGATATTATATGATCCCAGCAAGATCGAGTAGCCCAAAAAGCTTGTGGGGAAAATTAGCTAGTCTAAAGCTAAGAATAACTTTATGCTTGTTCATACGCTAGGCCATGGAGCCTGGTCCTGGTACAAAATTATACGATCTTCAGGACATAATGTCACAGCTCTTGACTTGGAGTTCATGACTTCACTTCCTGCTGATGAAAAAATAGTTCTTGTTGGCCATAGCATTGGTGGACTCAGCCATTTCTAAAGCCATGGAAACCTTCACTGAAAAGATTTCTGTTGCTGTATTTCTTAGTGGTCCAAATACCAGTGCATCTTCATTTCATGTCCGAGTTCGTCATTGTCTTACCTGCTTTCCTGCAGCCTACTTAAGTCGGAGGAGAATGCTTTTTGTCAGCTTTATTCTCTATTCCTATCCGAGTCAATCTTTCAGAGAAAACCTACCCTTCCACAGTATCCCACCTTCAAACAAACTTATACTAATGAAAATGAAGTAAATTTGTCAATCTTGATCTCGCCTAACTAGTATACTCTTGAGCCTTTTACATGCTGGCAGTTCATGGATAGTATAAACATTAGGCTCGTCTACACTGAGGTACCATCAATTTTCCATATTCTCAACTCTAATATGTTATGTTTGTTTTGAACTTACATATTTGAAACTAAATTTACATATATATACTTCATTATAGAATAATACCTGAGAATCCTCCAACTACTGTCATCCTAGGTCCCAAATTCTTGGAAATTAATGCTTGCCATCTGAGCCCAACTGAGGTAAGCAAATCATAATAGTACTATTACTGAAATTAATAACCAATTTGGAACTGATTTAAATTGGGGTTCTTTGTGCTGGCCACTACATATTTATACAGTGCAGAGATAGTACTCAATCAAAATATATGGATTAGTTAAGCGAGTGTTCATTGTTGCTGCTGAAAATGTAGCTCTGAAGAAAGATTTTTTTGCAAATGATGATTGAAAAGAATCCACCAGACGAAATGGAAGTGATCTAGGGGTCTGACCACACGACCATGATGTCTAAGCCCCAACAGCTTTATACTACTCTTCTTAGCATTGCCAACAAGTACACCTCAGACCTTTCGATTTGATATTTCAATCATTTTCTTTCGATTGTAATTTCAGCGTTTGGAATTAGCATAAAAAAATTAAACAACCTTTATTTCCTGAAATTACTTGATTTTTTAGTTCAATTTGATTCATCAACGGGAAGAGGATACATAAGTTAATACTGATAACTTAAACTTCTAGATGAAATAATCACCAAGTTTAACTACTATGCACATTAACAAACAGTGCTAATGTTTTTACCGATATTATCTCTCTGCAAGGAGTGACATATCCTCAAAATTAATTGTTGTTCAAGATCTCATCCAAGGTAACCTTCCCTCTCTTAGTAGTGCTTTGTTGGGCTCTAACATAGTCTTTGTAAACAATGGGTCGATACTTGCTTTCACTCTTCTCTTTGATAAGTGGGCTTGCAGGCTGCACTATTGTGTTCATTTCTGGGCCATGACCCACTGCTATAGAGATCCGAGCCGCCTCCGCATTGACTACAACTCGATGCTCTGCGCTCTTGTACTTGCCATTACTCAATATCTGGAGAATATAATTCACTCAGTTTGTCTAATTTTGTCTCAGATCATCTTAATTAGTTCAAGCTAAGTAACCTACGAAATGACTTTGGAGGTGAGTGAACTTGAAATTGAACTTTTGACCCTACTTGCCTTATGCTCAATGAGACAAGCGGGGTCAAGAGCTCAAGATCATTCATCGATTGGGTGTATTTTTAAACCGTCTTAGCTAATATATAATCCTTTATTGTCAAAGTATATTATAATTTAAAGTGAAACAAAAAAATAATGATGTGAAACTAACCTCCAAATAATCTCCTAGATTGACAACAAAAGTGCCAGGGACATGGGGGACAGAGTACCATGTTTGATTGTGTTTATTTGCAATACACATGGAATTTTTTGGCCCACTGTCCTTAAATAGTGATAGGCACCCATATCTGAATTTGGAGCAGTCCCAATGTCTTTGTTTGGCTCAGGACATGTTTGATAATATTTGCAACCAGCATTGAGTTCCCTTCACTCCATTGATTTCTCTATGATCTTGGTTCAGCCCCTAATCCTTGTGATATTGCACCAAATATTTTCATCACAAGTTGCCAAACTTCCTTTAAGTACTCCTTTGCAACTTGCCTTCACACATACATACATGTACAAATTCATTAGGAAAAACTTGCATGTATTTGTGTATATCATCAAATAACTTACTTGTATGTGGGAGGATTAAATAAATTTTAAATAGGAGTAATAATGTTTCACTCTGAAGGTTAAATATAGTATTGACATATCAATTTTCATTATCGTATAAACAACTCTTTCCCCTTCTCTTTTCTTTTCGTCCTTCTTTCCTTTTTTCTCCCACTCTCCTCCTTCCGTCATACCACCGCTTTGGCCTGTCATCCCCTCCCCTTCTGGCCAAAAGTGATAGCTTTGTGGAACTAGACCACCATGGTGCCTGAAAAAGTCCCTCCAATGAAGGGCATACTTTCCGGTAGCGTTGAAGCTTGTTCCATATATGACTGGATCCATCACATTTTCTGAACAATATCTCATTTTGTCTTCTAATGGAAGATTGAAAAACTCTTGTATCACTTTTAGCATTTCATCCATGATAGAGCTCTTTATACCATGATTAGTCACCTGTAGAATATTTTAATGCTAAAAACTATAGTGTATTATTATTTTTATAAAAGAGAAAGAGTTGGGAAATTAATTACGTACCCTAAAGAACCCCCATTCAGAACAAGCACAAGAGATGGCATGTATAGTTGATAGTCTTTGCTGATCATCAGGTCCATTGAGTCCACTCAAATCTATAACTGGAATTGAACCATCAATCGCCATCGATGGCCTTTCACCTTCTGGAATTGGCAAAACAAGCTGGGAAGGCACCATTTTCATCTTCTTAGAATTGTCAACTAAGTACTTTACACCTTTTTTGTAATCAATTTCCATAGTAGGAAAAGGAGAAGAAGTAACTATTAGAGCCATTAACTTGGCTGTTGGATTAGATGGGGCTTTATTGATCAAGTTTTTCGGAAGAAACGATGCTCTTTCACTACTTTTTCTTTGCCAAGCGTTACGTTGTTGGTCTTTGGAGCAATAGGCCTAGTGGCATTGTACATGCAGATTAAGCCAAAAATGTTTGGAACCTAGCTAACAGAAAAAGATGCTCTCTTTAAATGGGGTTTCACTCAATTTTTTAAATCCAAGCCTCATTTAGTTTGTTGGCCTCGTAGGCCCGATTGGCAAGCCTCAAAGGTCATCCCGCGGACTCTGTATTTTAAAAAGTACTTTTATATTATTTTTAAAAGGTAACTTTCACATATGCCAACAAACAAATTCAATTTGTATGCTATCAAACTTTGGCATAAATTTGCGCTCCATAGGCAAACAGAAAACTGTATAATTTTTGCTATACATATACAATTGTATAATTCGCTGGCCTAATTTCGCTGCAATTGTAAATTTGTTTGTGGCATCCAGTCCATCGAATAAAATGATTAATAGGCATAATTATAGTGTATAATCAAGAAGTATATGTTTTCTCGCTTTCTACAAAACAGAAACACCATATACTACACTTCTGTTTGTATAAAGCTAGAGAAAATTGTATTTCACTGCAATTGTTCTCATTCGCAAGTGATCAATTCGTTGGTCCTTTTTTTTCTCTGCATTTTGAAGTAAATTGTTGGTAATTTATAATTACGTTTATAACACGAAATATACATTTTTGCATGTGTATTACAATTTTCTCTCAGCTTTATACAAAAACAGAAACAGAATTATAACTTCTGTGTAATAAAGCGAGAGAGGCGAGCCGAGAATGGAGAAGTGGTGAGCGAGAATGGAGATGGCGTCGAGATTTTTTTGTGAGAGAACGGGCTGGCAATTTAGTAATGTTTGCTATAGAGCACAATTAATTAAACCCTAGATTCCATTTAATTTAGTTCTTAGTTTGCTATATATACAATTTTTTCCCGGAAGAGAGGTAAGTAAGGAGACGGGAAAAAACAGGGAGGAGGAAGAAAAAGATTTTTTTAAAGACGATGTGATCTAACGCGTGTAAGATTTCTGTCGTATATATCATTATTTAAAGGCAATCTACAATAGACTGTATTGAGTTTCGCTCTCTTAGTAGGTGTCAGGTGCATCACGGTCCCCTAAATCCTTGTAGGGGAAATGTTAGGGGAATGGTTCACATTCAACATAAATTAGGGGAGATGTAAACATCTCGGTTTAGAAATATTAGTAAAATTGTCAAAATGTGAATATTTTAAAAAATTTATTATGTATTCTAATTTAGTTCCTATTTTACCTCACCTTAATTAAATTTTCCAACTCATTCTCACTCATGTGTTGTTGTTTTTTTAAAAAAGAAGTATTTTCTCTCTCATTAATTTCCCTCTTCCATTCGCTTTGTACCTTTCAACGGGATGCCCTTACTGTCTTCTTTTTTTTCCGAATTGTGGGTGTGTCTTTATAAATTGAAAAAAAATATATATTTAGAGATATTCACAAACATTCACTGATGAAGGTATTATTTTCTCCGATTTTTTTAGGCTTTGTTTACTTGGGAATGTTCCCCATCATCAGTCAAGACCAGGTAATAAACCTTAGAAGAACGCAGCAAGAACAATAAACTAAAGTTGCGTCCACTTGGTTTCTATGGGACTAGGCCCCCCCCCCTCAGCCATTTTATAATAATGACAATAAAATAGCATTGAAATAGAGATTAAACAAGCACCTTTACGTGGAAAATCTACCTTGCAGCAATGGAAGAACAAGGCACAATACACAGACACCCTGCTCAACAAAACTTTTCGAACTGCGTTTCACTAACCTTCTCACAAACAAAAGTAAAACTTGTTTTACACCAAGAGACTAGCATGTTTATCTCTATGTTAAGTAATGTTTCCTATCACTTAACCGAGCCAGAGTAGATACAACACTACCTACTATACTAACTCTCATCGATTTATATAGATTTTTCTAAGCGGATAGCACACTGCCCACTAAACCACCACCCTCTGGACGATTTAGATTTTGACTAAGTCTAGCGAAAATTAAAATAGGGGAGATTTGAGCAATAGGCCTAGTGTCATTGTTCATGGAGATTAAGCCAAAATTATTTGAAACCTAGCTAACCGAAAAAAAGATGTTTTTTGAATGGGGTTTGACTCTATTTTTTCAGCCAATTTAGAAACAAGAAGTTTTTAGCCCAACTTCATTTAGTTTATTGGCCTCGTAGGCCCAATTCGCAAGATTCATCGGTCATCCCGCGGGCTGTGTATTTTAAAAATACTTATTATATATATTTTTTAAATATTGTTTTACTTGTTAAGATTTTGTCGATAAATATTTTTAAAATATCAATATAAAATAATACTGTATTTTTTAGGAAAACTTTCACAAATAATCACTTAACAATAATTATACTCTTCATAGTTATAGTTTGATAACTACAATTTGTAGCTACATGTTTTTTGGAGGAGAAAGCTGAGCGAGAGAGAAAGGGGGAAAGAGTGGGAGAAAGGTGAATTGTATATGTATATTGGTTAGATAATTATATATTATACATTTAATTGGTCTATATGACCAGAGAATGGAAGAAGAGGAAGAGAGGCGATGAGACTGAAGATGGAGTGGAAGAGGTGATCGAGATCGAGGAGAGACGATCGGAGAAGGGCAGAGAGTGGGGGAGAAGGTTTTGAATTGTCATTGTACTTTAATTTGTATGTAGTTGTATATTATAATATGCAATATAATTGTCTTTATGACAAGTGAGATTGGGAGAGGGAGAGAGAGGCGAACAAGATTGACTTAGACTAAACTACAACAATGTTGCCCACTAAACCACCACCCTGTGGACGATTTAGATTTTGACTAATCAACAACAATTTTTTTTCCAGTAAATCACCAAACTCTAGATGACTTAAACTTCTAGAAACCGAAACATGATTTGAATTATTTATAGATTAGGATTAGATATACAACGTAAGCACATAGACACAAGCTGCAAATACAACAAGACTCTTTAGCACTTCATCTGGTCCTTTGTTGATATGAGCGGCATTCTTCTTTGAAGATGACCTTCACTTTTCAAACTTATTAATTTTCAGAGAAAATTCAAGTTTAATTTGTCAAATTTTGAATTTGTATTTGTTGAAAAAATATAATATAAATCACCATAAATTCGTTGAGACCATCCCATTGGTTGAAAGTCTGCTGTTGGACAATTTGTGCACCTACCGCATCAGAGGTGGCAGCTTTTCTGAGAGCTATCTTGTCACCTATTCATATCGCAGTCTAGCAAGGACCAGGTCCCTTGCAAACTTCTTAGTGAGTTCTTGAAAGTTTTTGGTTACTGACTTCCTTCTTTGGATAAATGAATCTAATTGTTGTTTGTCATGTTGACTAAGTCAACCATAAAGAGTTATTGACCGTTGAACAAACAAATGTGTCCATTCTAATTGGTGTGGTACGTTGAAGCCTCACCAACCTCTGATACGACAATTTTACAGTTGTACCCCATTATGCACTTGATGGAGCGAACTCTGCATGGGACCAGGTCCCTGCATTTGTAAGATATTGAAACATACAATCTCATCCACTCTTCCTATTGGTGTAGGACACTGCCTTTTTAACCTACCACCTGACATGACAGCTTTACAGTTGTACCCTATTTGTATCAGGACGAGAGCACTCTGTTAGGGATCAGGTCTCCGCATTTGTGAGGATCATCAAAACACCTAGAATATAACTTATAATGATTTTTTATTTTCTTAAATAGTTCAGAAATTTTGTTTAACCAATATCTTTTAACGTTTGAAAACCGAAAAAATCACTTTCTAGTGGTCGAATCTAAGAGAATTACAAGAGGTATCCAACTAAATCAATAATTATTTAGCGATATAAAATAGTAGGCGTGTTGAAATTGAATAGTATTCATAACTCATTAAGTATGCGTATTGATATAAAATAGTATTGTCACTGTCTATGGACATTGTGGATTTGTTAGTATAGATATTGTATTCCATAATTTTATTTTTAATTTTCTTATTGTATTTGTGGACATTCTCTTAGTCTTGATAATATACTCACATACTTGGACTCATCATATCTATGCATCCTTTTGCACTTCTCCTTTATTGTCTTGTTTATAAAAATTATTATCATGTAATGATTTTTTGCTCGAATGAATCTTATGAATTTTGCATTTGGCTATTATGTATTTTTTTTGTAAATATTCACTGAAATATGTGTAATTTGTGAATAAATTTATGTATGTATTGGTGTCATGTTTATCAAACATCAACGTTCGTATCCTTTCTGTAAGGAAAATGTTATCTGTTTTTTGGTCAAAGGGTCAAAACGTCCCGACCTGTGGCCCGCTGGGGGCTGGGTTGGGTTCTTATTTAATAGAACCTTTAATTAAAAGGGTCAGTCCATCCCAATCCATTTAACATTCTAACCCGTTAGGGTTGGGTCAACCCATTTTGACATCTATGTCCACAAGTAGGTAAGTGGGGTCTCCCTAGAAATTTTGAAAAGATATCACAACATAAGAAAATCAAAGCCAAGAACAATAAATGCGTCTCAAATCAATAGTGAACATGGCATTGATCCAGTTATCAAGTATATGAATATATAACAAAATTAATATTTTATGTTTAAACCTTAAACAAATTGGAAAAAAAAAATGAAAAAATTGGGAAAAAAAATTTTTTGGGGGAGGAAGAAACGGATGGTGGGGGCAAAGATAGAAGAAAAAAAAAAAAAAAATTGAAATGATCCTGATAAAAACTTTATAGAAGAATCAACGTAGTCACGGTTCCATTGATAGACCTTGATAGGATAATATATATATATCTATATATTATCTATATAACTATACTATATATATATAATAATATGTTTTACTTGTCTTTGGAATTTCTGTCCTCTTTCCAATTTTATTTTCGTCATCTGATTTCCTACTACATCATCTTCCTTTGGTTATTCAAAGTGATACAAATTAAAGCATCTTCTACTATACTAGTACAATTATTAGTAATATGACTTTTGTCCATCAAATTACCTTCACATATATGAAAAGAAATTAGGGATAATTGGTACATCCCACAACACCACATTATATCTACGTTTTAAGTTTTTGTGTTTTCAATCACAGAATTTAACTAAGTGTTTAAAAACTTAGTATACAACAGTATACACTCGATATATAGCATTATACACAACGGCTTTATACTACTCTTCTCAACATTGCCAACAAGTATGCATACCTGAGACCTCTCAATTTGATATTTCAATCATTTTGTTTACATTGTAATTTCAGCTTTTGGAATTAGTATCAATAAACAACCTCTATTTCCTGAAATTACTGAAATTTTTTAGTTCAATTTGATTTAATCTCATCAATGGGAAGACGATACAATGTTAATATTGATAACTTAAACTGTTAGATGAGATAATCACAAAATTAAACACTGCTTACACAAGACGATAGTAGCATTTAGTGGAATGCATGTGGTAGGATGTACTTTGGCAACCACCCCCCCCCACCCCACCCCCCCACACACCCCCCCCCACCCCCCCCCCCCCCCCCCGCCAAGAAGCTATGGAAAAAAAGTCTAGCCTTCTGCAATCACTATTTAGGGGGGGCAAAACTACGTTTAGCATAATAATTTGTAACATGTTGTTTTCATTATCTCATGCAAGGCACTCTTCCCTCTTTTAATAGTGCTTTGTTGGCCTCTAATATAGTCTTTGTAAACAATGGGCCGATACTTGCTTTCACTCTTTTCTTTGATAAGTGGACTTGCAGGCTGAACTATCGCATTCATTTCTGGGCCGTGACCCACTGCTATAGAGATCCGAGCCGCCTCCGCATTGACTACTGCTCGATGCTCTACACTCTTGTATTTCCCATTGCTCAATACCTGAGAAGATAATTCACTCAATTTGTCTAAATTTGATATATAAATGGGCTTGAAGGCTGATTTACACAAATTATATTAACCATAGAATTTTTTTAAAAGTCTCTTTTTAATTAAATAAATTATATGAAGAGTAAAGAAATTGGAACTTATAAGTAGAAGTGACAAGGTTGAGTTATAATAACCCATTTAGCCATTTTGACTCAGCTCATCTCATTTCAAGTATCCTTCAAAATGATTTTGAAGGCAAGTGGTCTTGAACATGTATCCAACTTGTTGCCTATGCTAAATCAAACAAGCGGGGTCAAAAGCTCAAAATCATTTATTTCTAAGTTCATTGGATGTAATTTTGCGTATTTCAATTAAATCGTTCTAGACAATTATTTTATCTCACTATCAAAGTATATAAGTTAAATTGACGAAAGCAAAAATAATCACACTAACCTCCAAATAATCTCCTAGATTGATAACAAAAGTGCCAGGTATACTAGGGACAGAATACCATATATGATTGTGTTTAATTTGCAAGCCAGGAATGCCATTGTCCATCAAAATAGTGAGACCACCATGATCTGAATGTGGAGCTAGTCCCAATGTCTTATTTGGCTCAGGACATGCTGGATAATAATTTGCAGCTATTATTTGAGTCCCTTCATCTCCAAGTGAACTCTCTATGTAATTTGGATCAAGCCCTAATCCCTCTGATATTGCACCAAATATTTTTATAGCAAATTGCCAAACTTCCTTTAAGTACTCCTTTGCGATGTGCCTTCACACATGCATATACATGTACAAAATTGATTGTAAGAATTCACTTATTCCAAAAATTAAAAATACCTGACTTGAATGATCTTGTACTAAAAGCTAAATTGGCCAAAGATATGAGTCACAATTTTTTACTATAGAGACTCCGCAAGGCCCAAAAAAAAATTTAATATTTTTATCCCATAGTAATTTCAAGTACTATTGCATGCATGTAATGTAGGCTTAGCCGTTTTAAAACCATAATAGGAAAATATTAAGCATGATGATATATAATTACTTACTTGTAGGTAGGAGGATTATCTGGCCAAAGGTGATAGCTTTGTGGAACTAGACCACCATAGTGCCTCAAAAAGTCCCTCCAATGGAGGTTATGTTTTCTGGTTGTGTTCAAGCTTGTACCATATCTTACTGGATCCATCACATTTTCTGAATAATATCTCATTTTCTCTTCTAATGGAAGATTGAAAAATTCTTCTATCGCTTTAAGCATTTCATCCATGATAGAGCTCTTTATATCATGATTAGTCACCTATAAAATTTGCAACTAAATATTTATGTTTTAAGAAGATTTGATTAAATAATTTTAATCATAAATAAATATGTAAAGATTTTGCACAATATATTATTCCATATACATGCTTGGACAAAGGATTCATTTTTTTTTAAATCATAGTATTAAAATCAGTCCATCATGACTATTCTATGTTATATTGTCCACGCTTCGGACGTACAAAATACATGGATGTTTATTCTCCCATATTGGTTGTGGGGATGTTTGTTTCGTCTCCTTCTATGATCTTGCACTATCCTCCACTCAATATTAATCCACAAGTACAATAAGCTTAAAATTGCAATATAAGGCAAGAAAGAGTTGGGAAAGTTAAAGTTACCCTAAAGAATCCCCAATGAGCACAAGCAGAACTAATGGCATGTATAGTTGATAGTCTTTGTTCATCAGGTCCATTGAGTCCACTCATATCTATAATTGGAATTGAACCATCAATCGCCATCGATGGCCTTTCACCTTCTGGAATTGGCAAAACAAACTCCAAAGGCAGCATTTTCATGTTCTTTGAATTATCAACTAAGTACTTTACACCTTTTTTGTAATCAATTTGAGTAGTAATAGTATTAGTTAATATGCTAGTGGAGATTGAGGGAGAAAGAGAAGAAGTAATTAGAGCCATTAACTTGGCTGTTGTATGAGATGGGGCTTTATTTTTTGTGTTTTTGATCAAGTTTTTCGTAGCCACGCGTTGTTGGTCTTTAAAGCAATAGGCCTAGTGGCATTGTACATGCAGATTAAGCCAAAATTTTGGAACCTAGCTAACAGAAGTCACGATGCTCTTTCACTAGTTTTTTTTTTTTTTTCACGGAAGCATAATCATATTTGAAAATTCACAAACTTATTCTGAATTCGTGTCATCGCTTAAAACTCCAAATTCGAAGGGAACGTTACACCCTATCAACAATCAGTTTCACTAACCCAGTTAGAACTTGAAAAATTTACAACCTAGATAAAAATAATTTCATCCATAATTAGCGTACACAGGGTAATGATCCCTAGAAATTTCGAAAAAGACTACTTACAAAATAGAAAAATCACAAGCACCAAGAACATAAATACGACACATAAAATCAACAGTGCCTCAACATGTATGAATATATACACAAATTACCATTAGAACATTTGAAAAAAACTTGGCGAGAAGTCACTTAGAATTAAACTACTAATAATATTAAGATCGATCACAAGCACACAACTAATCTTAATGGATTAAGCATAAAGTTGGCACATGATTCACCAGATAAGTCGGCTAGTGCAATGTATTCTAACAAATGGTTTTCCTTTTCCACTCACAAAAAAAAATTCAGTATTTGCTTGAGACAAAAGGAAGAGAAGAGATAATTTTACTCAGCAGCTAAATAGTAGGGCCCGTTTGGATGGGCTTAATAAAAGCAACTTTAAAAAAGTACTTTTGAAAGTGCTGATGAAATTTTTTAAAAATAAGGCAGTTATGTGTTTTGTGGATAAAAAGTGCTGAAGTTGCTAGACAAACGTGAAAAAGGGAAAAAGGTAAGAAGAGAAAAGGGATGTTAGAATTAGTATTGTAATTTGGAGATGTATAAAAATATTTAAGGGAAAACAATAAAAATGTGGTCAACTTAAAACAGCTATAAGCTAAAAAAAAGGAAAAGCACCTCTACCCCAGCTTTTAACTTTGGCTTAAAATAGTTCTTTTTAACTTAAAATAAGTTATTTTCAGTATTGTCAAACAGCTAAATAAGTCAAAAATCAGCTTTTTAAGTCAGTTTGACCAGCTTTTAAGCTGAGCCAAACAGGCTCTTAGTCTTCCTGTCTTGTAGCAATTATATTTTGTTGTCTGTGTTACTTCTGTAGAGCAGACTTGTTTAGTTCTGAGGAAACATTTTACATAATTGAAATAGTTTCTTAAGACAGTGTGTAATGTGACTCAATGATAATTGTTGTTATTATATATACCATGAATAGATCCGGCTAGCAAAAAGATGTGGAGAAAATTAGCGAGTCTAGCGAGAAAAACACTTTGTTGCTGTTCATACCGCCTAGGCAATATGTCACAGCCTTGAGTGGAGTTCAGACTCAACTTCTGCTGATGAAAATATAGTTCTTGTTGGCCATAGCGTTGGTGGACTCGCCATTTCTAAAGCCATAAAAACTAAATTCATATATAGATACTTCATTATAGATAATCAAGCAATAATACGTGAACTTGATTATCGAGTTATATACCACAATGGACCTGAGAATCCTTCAAATTCTTGGAAACTAATGCTTACCATCTGAGCCAATTGAGGTAAGCAAATCATAATAGTACTGTTACTGAAACTAATAACTAATTTAAATTGGGGTTTTCCCTAGGATTTGGTGTTGGCCACTACACTAGTAAGGCCATTTTATTTATACAGCGCAGAGATAGTATTTTCAAGCAGCAGATATGGATTAGTTAAATGAGTGTTCATTGTTGCTTCTGAAAATGAAGCTTCGAAGAAGGAATTTTCCAAATGATGATTGAAAAGAATCCACAAGATGAAATGGAAGTGATCCAAGGTCTGACCACGCGACCGTGATGTCTAAGCCCCAACAGCTTTGTACTTCTCTTTTTAGCATTGCCAACAAGTACACCTGAGACCTTTCTATTAGATATTTCAATCATTTTCTTTCAATTGTGAGTTCAGCGTTTGGAATTAGCATCAATAAACAAACTCTATTTCATGAAAATACTAAATTTTTTAGTTCAATTTGATTAAATCTCATCAATGGAAAAAGGACACAGATATAATATGGACATTAACAAACAGTGCTAAAGTCTTTACCGACATTATCTCTCTACAACGATTGACTTGTCCTCAAAATTTATGGTCTATATATTGTTGTTCATAATCTCATCTAAGGTAACCTTCCCTCTCTTAGTAGTGCTTTGTTGGGCTCTAACATAGTCTTTGTAAACAATGGGTCGATACATTCTTTCACTCTTCTCTTTGATAAGTGGGCTTGCAGGCTGAACTATTGTGTCCATTTCTGGGCCATGACCCACTGCTATAGAGATCCGAGCCGCCTCCGCATTGACTACTGCTCGATGCTCTATGCTCTTGTACTTGCCATTACTCAATATCTGAGAATATAATTCAATCAGTTTGTCTAATTTTGAGAGGATCAATAAGTTAAAAGGAAAGGAAAAATAATGAGACTAACCTCCAAATAATCTCCTAGATTGACAACAAAAGTGCCAGGGACATGGGGGACAGAGTACCATGTTTGATTGTGTTTAATTTGCAAGCCAGGAACGCCATTGTCCATTAAAATAGTGAGACCACTCTGATCAGAATGTGGAGCAAGTCCCAATGTCTTGTTTGGCTCAGGACATGTTGGATAATAATTTGAAGCTATCATTTGAGTCCCTTCATCTCCAAGTGATCTCTCTATGTAATCTGGATCAAGCCCTAATCCTTGTGATATTGCTCTAAATATTTTTATCTTAAGCTGCCAAACTTCCTTTAAGTACTCCTTTGCAACTTGCCTTCACACATACATACATGTACAAATTCATTAGGAAAAACTTGCATGTATTTTGTGTATATCATCAAATAACTTACTTGTATGTGGGAGGATTATCTGGCCAAAAGTGATAGCTTTGTGGAACTAGACCACCATAGTGCCTGAAAAAGTCCCTCCAATGAAGGGCATGCTTTCCAGTAGTGTTGAAGCTTGTTCCATATATAACTGGATCCATCACATTTTCTGAACAATATCTCATTTTCTCTTCTAACGGAAGATTGAAAAACTCCTCTACCACTTTAAGCATTTCTTCCATGATAGAGGATCCTTATACCATGATTACTCACCTAATGTGCATATTTATTATCACTAAAAATTAAAGTATTATTTTTATGAAAGAGAAAGAGTTGGAAAATTACGTACCATAAAGAATCCCCATTGAGCACAAGCACAAGAGATGGCATGTATAGTTGATAGTCTTTGTTCATCAGGTCCATTGAGTCCACTCAAATCTATAACTGGAGTGGAAGTGAGAACATTTCAAGGCCACTGATGGCACTTTATCTTCGGAATTGGCAAAACAAACTGGGAAGGGCACCATTTCATCTTCTTTGATTTTCAACCTAAGTACTTTAAAACTTTTTTATAATCAATTCCATAATAGGAAAGGAGAAGAGAAGAAGTAAAACTATTAGGCCATTAACTTGGTGGGGGGACTGTTGGATGATATGGGCTTTATTTGATAAAGTTTTTCGGAAGAAAGAAGAAAAAGAAACGATGCTCTGTCCCCCCCAACTACTTTTCTTTGTCTCAAGCGTTACGTTTTTTCGTCTTTGGAGCAATAGGCCTTGTGGCATTGTACATGCACATTAAGCCAAAAATATTTGGAACCTAGCTAACTGAAAAAGATGCTCTTTGAATGGGATTTCACTCAATTTCAGCCCCCCCCTATGAGTTTTTTGCCTCGTCACGCCCAAGTTGTGCGCCAAACCTCAAAGGTATTTTAAAAATATTTATTATATATTTTTTAATTAATGTTTCACTTGTTAAGATATTGTCAATAAATATATATTATTTTCATATCTTTTATATGTTAGGGTCAACCACCACTAAATTTTTTTATCAGCCCAAGTTCATTACTCTATTATAATTATGAATCATTGAATTCTTTTACTTTTGTCTTTCTGCCTAACATTTTCACTTCTATTTTATTGTCTTGTTTATGAAAATAATTATCAAGTAATGTGTTTTTGCTCGGATGAATCTTATGAATGTTGCACTTGGCTATATGTATTTGTTTTGTAAATATTCATTAAAGTATATGTCATTTATTTTTTGTAAATATTTATTGAAGTTAAGTGTAATTCTACCAAAAAATTTCGAAAGATATCACAACATAAGAAAATCAAAGCCAAGAAATTAGTACAATTTTTGTCATCTGATTTCCTACTACATCATCTTCCTTTGGTTATTCAAGTGATACAAATTAAAAGCATCTTCTACTATACTAGTACAATTATTAGTAATATAACTTTTGTCCATCTAATTACCTTTACATATATGAAAAGAAATTAGGAATAATTGGTACAACCCACAACACTACCTTATATCTACGTATCTAAGTTTTTATATTTTCAATCGGATAATTTACCCAAGTGTTTAAAAAAACTCTAAGTTTATTATACACTCGATAAATAGCATTATAAAAAACTCTGATTTTACTTTTACAACAATGTTTACAAACTCTATATACAATATTATACCCCCAAATATACAAATATTATTCAACATTTATAAGAAGTGCTTATATGCCCATTGGTATTATTATACAGTTTATTTTATAATATTATACACTATTATACAAGCACGCTCTTCGTCTTATTCCGTAGATCCATTCAAAACACCTAAGTTTCACATTCAGGCTCCTCAATGTATTTTACAATATTATATAAATCTTTTGCAGTATTATTCACTCGAAATATAGCTTATATGTTAAAATGTGGTTTTCAAACTTCGAAGAACCGAGATAGACTTTATGTATCCTAATATAGACACATGAACTTTTATGTATACACACACCGAAGTTACTCTTGTCACATTATGTTATGTATATCAATAGATGAAGAGGAAATTTCACAAATAGCCAATAAAATAAATATAGTTTTTTAATTATGATTTGTGGCTACATGTTAAAGGGAGAAGAGAGGCGAGTGAGACTGGGAGAGGTAGGAGAGAGGCGAATTGTATATGTATATCGATAATTGTGTATGTATATATGTGACCGATATACATAGGCATTTGTATATATGGCGAATGAGTTTGGGAGAGGGAGGAGAGAGGTGAGTGATAGAGGTAAGAGAGTGGAGAAAGGCTAATTGTATTTGTATATTTTATTTTTTGGGGTTGCCACCTGGTGTTCGGCTGCAAGCCCCGTTGAGCCCCCTAAACTTACATCTGATCGCGCTTCAGAGACCATTCGGGGGGATGGTGGCACTCCCATCAAGATTTTCTCAATATTCAGGGCTCGAACCCCAAACCTCTGGTTAAGGGTGGAGCAATTCCACCATTGCACCGCGCTTTATGATTGTATATTTGTCATATAATTGTATATGTATGTGTACAATTTGTATTTTTATATGTACAAATGAGGAGAGAGAGAGGAGGAAGAAAGGAGAGAGATGACGGAATTATAGCTTAAATTAAGTTGTGAGTGATAATTAGTGAAAACTATAGCTATATTATCTAATTAAATAGTATATGTATCCTCGTCATTACCCCATGTATATAAATACGGTAATCTTTATGTATACATATCAAAGTTACTCTGTCACAATCAATGTATATTTTGAATTGAATTATAAAAATATACATCATCTAAGTAAGTATACAAAAAGTATATGCGCAATTGCATAAAATTGTTCATTGAAGCAAAGTATATGCGCAATTGCATAAAATTGTTCATTGAAGCTCAGATTATTTCCTTCACCACTATATTACTTCTTCAAGGTTCAAATAATGAAATACAATTGATTTTAATAATTGGATTTAATTAATTATTTCGATCAACTTGTAATTAAGAGCAACTCTCGGTGTATCATCGGTTGGTTGATGATTAATCATAATGCAAGAGGTCATTCAATATATACTCATATATTTTATAATTGTCGTACTCGAACAAGTTTATACTGATCTCATTAAATTTCACGAGATATTTCTAACCTCCAACGATCAAATCTCGATTAAAAAAAAATCACCTTAGTGTATTTGTTTTTGGACGAGCACACCTATAAATGGAATCCAATGATGGCTCAGAGGAAATTAATGGGCAAAATTAAAACATGATCGATATCCCAAAATCTAATGATGTTAATTATGTTTGATAAACTTTTATGATATCACTAATGATTTCCTATAGACTAATACAGTTTTACAGGTCGAGTGCTATGAGTTTTAAGTACTACAATTATTTGGTCTTCTTTTTGGTTTACTTTATGTGCTATGTATGTAATTAATTAATGTTTCTTATAGGCACAGACCATAATTATGATTCACTCATAGGCTGCCACATTTAATTTTAATAACAAGAGTATTATACTTAGGACATTTGACATAATTATAACGCCCTATCTGACAAGTGACAACTTAGTTAAATCTCCATTATTTTTTCTTGCCTATCAGTAGAACATTCATTTGATTCATCGTGATGTTTAATTATACTTTGTATTAATTAATCAATTATCGTGTGCTCTTTAGGCCGGTGTAGTGTGTGTTCAAAAGCCACAAAAATAGCGATGTTTGCCGATATGGTTGGTGTAGGTTTTTAAAAATAATTCACTTCGATTTCTTTTACTTGTTACATTTCACTTATTAACTTCTTATTTTTCTTATACTTTTAGAGTATGTATATTTTAAATTTAAAGTTATGAATTATTTCAATTTAATTTAGTTTTGAAAGAAGTCAGATTCACTTTGATAAAATAAAACGTGATAAGTAAAGGAACAGATAAAATATAATAGAGATACACTCTTGAAATAAAACAGTGCAGTATATGAATGAGGGAATTACTCTGTTCTCTTCTTTACATTTTTTTTTTAGAGAACATTGTTATGATTTTAAATTGATTATCTATCATTACATATATATATTTGAAAGAGTTATTATTAGTGCAGAAATATTGGCTGTATGTAGATAAAAAAATAATTTTCTATAGCCTATGGTTTATTAATAATAATTGGGATCAATATTGAGGTCAAACTTATCCAAATGATCATATGGCTTATATTGACTACTAAACAAGCGATTGTGTTAATACACAAGGTTGAAAATATGAATAATATATAGAACTGTTTATATAGGCGGTTTTAATTCATTGGGCTGATCTATCTTAAATTTTATTCGATAAGATTTGATTAAAATTTTTCATTAAAACTAATATTCTATAGCTCGATTATGATAAGCTCCGCCTTGATCAGAGTTGGGCCAGCTGGGTGGGAGAATTATGTTTTATAACACAAATTTTTTAGGGCAACTTTCACATATAGAAAACAAAACAAAAATTCATATTTTGTATGTTTATAGCAACTGACAAATTGCGTTTCCATAGCACAACATAAAACTGTTAATTCGCTGGCCTAAATGTATTATCGCGGGCCTATTTCGCTTGAAATTGATAATGCGCTTATCCAATTTCACTGCAATGCATAATGCATAATTGTATAATTCACCGCCTATTTGCTGCAAATATTAAGTGTATATACAGAAGTTATATGTTTTTCTCATCGCTTTACACAAAACAGAGGGAAAACAAGATACACTTCTGTTGTATTCGTAACAGCAGAGAAAATTGGATTTCACGCAATTGTATAATTCTTAATTGTATAATTCGTTGACCTTTTTCTCTGCAATATTGAAGTAAAATGTTTTTGTAAATTGTTATAATTAGTGTACTATAACACAAGAAGATATATATTTTTGCATGTGTATATATAATTTTATCTCGCTTAGACAAAACAGAAACAGAAGTATACACTTTGTGTATTTAAAGCGAGAGAGGGGAGCGAGAATAGAGAGTGGCGAGCGAGGATTTCCTGGGAGGAGACGCTGGCAAATTTTGCTAACGTTTGCTATGGGCACAATTAAATCAACCCAGATATTCATTATTTTAGGTTAATTTAGTTTGCTTCTTATATACAATTTTTCTAATTTTTTATTAATTCATGATGGGAAAATCCTCTATACTAGTGACATGTACTTTTATCCCAAATTTAAAAGCTAATTAAAGTACCACATATAGGTAAGTGAAATAATATTGGAAAAGATGGAATATTATGAATGTATAGAGTTTGCTAAAGGATGAAAATATTAATGGAAAGATGTGTGGACATGTAAGCTAGGTTTGCCCCACGATAACATAAGCAGGCAGGGCCAGCTACACTGAGCAATGAGTTCAAAATTACATTTACATAAAATAAAATAATAATGGAGTAAAAATTATAGGTTTGTCCCAAGTGAAGAAAAGAATATTTATTTAATAAGTATATATATATATAGAAGGGCCACTTTCATTCCCTACAATAATACTTGCAGAAACAACAATGATGGTGTTATCTCTGCATGGGGGAATGGCGTGAATAACGCACTCATCATGTGCATTTCATCTCTCTTTTCTTTCCTCCCTCGAATTCGAGGGATCGAGTTAAAAGTCTAATTACAAATTTAATTGAATTATTCAATAGTTTCGTTTAGATAATATTTTGTGTTAAAAATTTTGTTAAATAAAATTTAAATATTACAGTATTAAATTTAAAACACAGCTATTATCACTTGTATGAAATGTTTAGATAATGAATACAAATTTATAAAGTTAAAATTTCGACTCTATCCATGTCGATCCTCTTTTACTACCTCTTGTACGAAAAAAATAGAGCAATCAACAAATTCTTACTTTAAAGAAAGCCATCAAGTTTTAGTGATTGCATAATTCACAGTAGTACAATAATTACTCATGACAAATTCATCCGGATAAAGAAAAATAAAAGGGGAATAATGGAATTGAACTAATTGTACTTTAAACTACGAGTTGGTGGTTACAAGACTTAATAATAGCTATTTTTGAATCCAAAATAAATCGACGTTTGCTATATAGATTTATTTCTATATTTAAGTACATATTATATCATCATCATACATTAAAAAAATAATTTTAGAATTTTAATTCATTAACTCTATGATTATATAGTAATTAATTTAGTGGTGGATCCAACATGTAAGTACCTAGCTCATTTGAGACTACTTAATGTGAAATATAAATATATGATTTTAAAGAGATACTAAAATTGCAACAAATTAAATAATAGGTGTGAACCATTGTTTGGGAAATACAATTACCTCAATACTAAAAATATTAAAAGTTGAACGAGGAAACTTAAGTGTTCAATCGGCCTCTCAATATACTTAGTTACATATATATACCTCATATGGGGTGTAATCAACTATATGATTATGAGTATTCAATGTAATTATGTAGATTCTATTAAGTAAAATTTCACTGAGTATGTTTTAATAATATTAAAAGTAATTAATTATATTTTAATATTTAAAGTGAGAATTAACACATCTACAAACCCTAAGATTTTAGGTAGGCCTTTAAAACTTTTTGCATTTGTCAAAATTTTGAGAGCCATATGTCAAAATATTATACAAATCTGCAAAATCTTTCAACACCATCATTCAAGCGTGCAAGCTACCCTCTGATGGCTTTCTGCCAAAGCCCTTATTTTTATCATATAGTTTTTTTTTATATAATATATATATATATGAAACTAAAATAATACTAATAATCACAAAAACCATAGACTATACGACCATTACACCGGAGAAGGCGGTTTGGTCTCTTTTAAACTTTCTCTTTTATCCATGCATGGGAAGGGAATCCTTTTGCTTTGTTAAAAAGGGAAAAAAATAATTAAAATAAAATAGAAAATACAACATGAATAGAATATTATAAGATTTATAATTATAAATGAATAATGAAAGGAGAAAAAGTACGGAGCTGGGCAATTTCGTCAATATCAAGAATATAATTAACTCCTACATCGTAAAGAAGAAAAAAGGAACATTGTTCAAAGGCATTTCGAAGCAATCAAAAACTTTAAAGCTGCTTGGTTGGCTTCTTCACATTACCCCATCTACTCTTTTTTAGTGAGTCGTCTCGTCGTGTTTCGCATATTTTTAATGTCATGGTTTGTATAACTAGAGTGAAAAATGACATTCTAATGCCTTTTTTTTTTATAAGATCGATCAGAAATCGAACTCTTATCGATAAAATAGTAGGTTGTCAATCAACTCAAGTCGAAGGTGGCCACTACTAAAAAGTTATGGAATAAGCGAAGTGTGATACAATTACACACTTTAATATGATATTAGAGTACAAGAGGTTTTGAAATCAAATATCACCATAATTATATCAAAAAGAACTTTCACGTATTTGATTCATGAAAAAAAATTTGTCAGCACGTGAGGGGCGTGTTGAGAATATAATTTAATAATAAAAGTATGTTCTTTCTAAGAACTTAAATTTTTATATGAGATGGTCACACAGTTCAATAACTACAAAATTTATCGATAATCCTCATCTAATTTGTAGCCGAAAAGTACTCACCCGGCCACTTTTATTTGTCATATTGCGTTTTTTAAAAGTTAAATTTACTAATTTTCAAAGTTAAATTAGATTACATTAATTTAATTTTTTAAGCAAAAAATTTAGGTATTCCAAAAACTATATATAAAGTATTAATAAATGAATTTTTTGTATGCCAATATGCACTTTCTCTGTTTCAAAAAGAATAACCCCCCATCCTTTTAGTTTGTCTCAAACTGAATGACCTCTTTCTTTTTTTATAAAATTTAATTAACATCCAATGATATGTTTAAGGTTACAAGATTAAAGAGTAATTATGTACATTGACATAACTTTAATTTAGAACCACACAATTAAAAAGATTTCACTATTTCTTAAACTCCGTGTGAAGTCAAAGTGAATCATTCTTTTTAAAATGAAGGGAGTATATGATGAAAAATATATTTTAAAATATTAATCAAAATTCTTATAATTTAACTCTAAAAATATAAATTATGACAAAAAGATAATGAACGGAGGGAGTATGTAGCTAAATACACAATTATTATTATTATAAGATTTTTGTTGTTTAGCTATTAAATTATGTTTTTTCCTTGACATCTTATTTTCTTGGGAACTATTTTATGACATTGTGACCTTCTATTTCATTCCTATTTTACGCATAAAATCCGACTCTTTCTCTATAGAATCCAATGATGAAGACACCACAGTGCTTGTGACTGACAAGAACGATAGCTTCACCCTTTTAGGCAACCAAGATATACATTTTTCATTGACTAATAATTATATTGACTTTTTTACTGTTTTTATCTCTTTCAATTCAATATTCGTGTTAAAATTCGATTAAATTGTATGTATACTGAAAGTCTTATAGTGTCCATAAGACCGTCTCTAGTTAAGCTGACTTTCATACTCAATATTGAATTCTAAAACCTATAACATGTTAAAGATTGAACAAATATTATCTATTTACTAAAATTAAGAATCGCAGAGTTAAAAGAGATCGAATTCATCTAAATCGCCTTCAACGAAAAGACTATACTTTGGAAGACTATTGTGTCCTACCTATAATGCTTTTTTAAAGCAAATTATGAATTATGTTCCTTTTTATTCAATTATTAAGCTCTATCCAAATTCTAGCTATAATGGTTGTTTCCTGCTTTTACAAAAAAGAAAACATTATTTTGCCCTAAAAGCTACAAGAGTACAATTCCCTCTAGATATAGTTGAAAACTTGTTAGTACAAGTTTAATTTGTAACCATCTAATCTAAGCATATTTTTTAATTATATTTTTAATATGTTCTTCAGCTCGATATCTGATTTATTTTTATATATTAAATTACACAATAATTTAATAAGAGCGGTGAAACTCGCACCATCATCTAATTTTAAATAGTTATTTAAATATAATTCTGTCTTTGACAAATTATCTCAATACAACTATACAAGCAATGTTGATTTTTCAGTCTTTCAATTTCTTTTCGAAAAATGACCCACCAGAAAAATAAATAAAAGAAATGTTTTATTCCCCAATTTATATGATGGAATTTGGATTTTAAGAGTTAAGTTTTAAAAAATTTAACTAGTCATTCGAATATATAAATTTTACTGTTTTTTGAAAATAATTTAGGAGTTTATAAACTACTCTCTCCGTCCGTTATTGTTTGTCATGATTTCTATTCTTAGAGTCAAATGATAAAAATTTTGACTAACATTTTAAGATGCATTTTTTTTCATCATATTAATATGAAAAAATGTAATTTAAGAGTACTTTTAATATATTTAGCATATCTAATTTTTTTGATTAAAATATCGAATTAATGTGATCTAAATTTACTTTAAAAATTAGTCCAAATTGACTTTTGATGAGCACAACATGACAAATATTTTTGAACGAAGGAAGTATATAAAAGTATTACATGTTATCATAATTAACAATTTAATATATTCAAAAAATAAATAATGATCAAATAATTTCTTGTTTGATTTTTTAAATATTTAAATTATACTATATAAATCGAGACGAATAGAATAAAAAGTAAAAAGATGGGAAGAAACTAGCTAATACTTGACTTTTTACCTCTAAAAGCTTAACACAAAATACTAAAAGAATGAGGAAATGTCGTTAAAAGCAGTAATTTGGTCAACTAATCTAAAACGAATACTTTGAAATAAGCGACTTATTTTGTGGGCAATAAGTGCTGATTTTCTTCCTTTTTGTTCTCTTTTCTCAATTCTCAACTTATTACTACTAATTAATTAATGAACGTAAATAATAATTATTGAGTTATGCTTTTAAAAACTAACGATACATAAGTATGTGTTTACACTATTGTATTAGTTATAAAAGATATTTAAAAGCAATTTTCATAAAATATACATTATATTTATTTTAAAATACATATCACGTTTCATTTTTTAAGAAATAATGTAACTTATCTTTAAGGCTAATTTAATAAGATTATTCTAATGTTTTAAATGAAAATTTATCAATTAAGAAATTATACAAAAAGTAGGATAGATTGTAAATTTTCATATCAATTAAAAAAAAAGAAATTAAAATATTGGTTAGAATTTTTATTTTTTTTAACATATCAATTGCAAAAAAATTTAAAAAGGTATTCTGAAGTCCTATTTATTCATATTAAAATTGAAATATCTAAGTTTGCACTTAAAGATTAAAGTATTATTTAAATCAGACGATTGAATAATTAATATATTTGTTATGTAATATTTGAATGCGTATATTTTAGTTATTTCTAATAAAACATATATAATTCAAATTAAAAATAATATTAACAATTCATTTTTAAAAAAAATATTTAATTTCTATTTGATAAAGAAAACAGTTTTATTCACCAATTAATGGTGAAAAAAATTATGATATAATTTTTTGGAAGGTAAAGAATCTGATATACCCATCAACTTTGTCATTTAGAATGATATATATTTGTATTGTTATGAAAAGTGATCAATCTATACCCCTATTTATAAACAAATAGCCAAATATTACCCTTTTACTTCAACGGAAATGAATATAAATTTTAATATAATTTTTATTATTTTTTATTAAAAAATATTAATCCCATATAAGTAAATTCCTCCTCGCAAACATATTTTTTTACTTGTTTTGTTTCAAGGGACTAATTTGAGAATTATTATTTTGATAATCAAATTTATGTTGTTTACGAATTATACTGGTAAAACTTATTGTTAGATTTATCAAAAAAATTTCGTTCAATACAAAAATCAAATTATAATACAGACAAAAAAGATAGTTTAAATTTTTTTTTCTGTAAACTAAAGGAGATGAAAGAAAAAAACAAGGAATAGATAAAAAAAACTCACAATAATTATGTAAAAGGAAGTCAAAAACTTTAATTTATGTCTAAAAAAAATTAAAATAGTACAGTGAACTTTGATAGAAGAAGCAGAGTTATACCCCGAAATAATTGTTTTTAAAAAATAAACGTAGAAAAATATAATTTAAACACTAAATCTTTTAACTTCCGACAATGAAGGGTATATGTAAAGCGCATCATTTGAACGAGAGTAGTGTATATGTGAGCAGTTTTGTATAATCTAAGGGAATAATGGAATCACTTTCTTAACAGGAGTATATCACTCCAAATGGCCAAAGTTTGAGGGGCCCCTATATCAGAACCTTTTCTCTTTTGTAAATAAAACTACGAGGTGATTAAAAAAAAGATTGATATCAACTAATAATGGTGAAAATTTCATTATTGATATTATTTAATCTATAAATTTACAAAACAAAATTTTTTAAATATTTAATTACCTAAGATGATAAGTGGGACTTTTATGAGGTGGAAACAAATGAAACATGTTATTTTTAGAAAAAAATTGTAAGCAACAAGGAGATTCACCTTAATAACCTTCCTTACCTAATTTTAAATTTATACAACTACAAATTGTATTATATAAATTCTAAATTTTATATTATTAGAATTAATTTATACAAATTCTAAACGCGACTCACATAACTATCATTATATATAAAAGACTATAAGTAATTTTTTCCAATTATAATTATGTTAACTAATAGTAAATATATATTTAGTCATGTTCCCTTATTTTTATCTTATAATATATATTGCTTTGACCAAGTCAAAATATCATAGTGACGTGACTAATGTATCAAATGTTACCTGATGTAGACTGATCACCCATTATTCTGTTGATTATCATGTCACCCTTTTTCCAATATATAAAAATTTTATATAGTTATTTTTGTGGGCAACTGTTTACCATATTTCTCCTCTCTTCCTTTTTTAAAAAAAAAAAAAAATAATTTAGGATTTATTTGGTCATGACATATCTTATTATGATATAGAATCATAACGTGAAATCATAAGATGAAACTAAAATTTATTTGGATATATAATATATAATTTATTTTCTCATAAACATAAAAAAATTATAAGTTTTAAAACTATTAAAATAACTCAGTTCTTTATCGTGTCTTGATATAGAATAATGATATGATATCATGAAATTGAATCATGAGTTGAAATTAAAGACTTGTTTGAACATGCGATATGAAATTTTAATTTTGTTTATTTTTTCATAAACATAAAAATTTTGTAAATTCTAAAACTATTAAAATAACATAATTGTTTATTCAATATTATCAAATAAATAAAAAATCATAAAATTACATAATAAATTATTATATCGGTATTTGTTCTTCATTTAAGTAATTGTTTCATCAATATATTTGAATAAAAATGAAACACCTTTCACGGCCTCTTCAAAATTTTATTACTCAGCAATCGTGAAGTGTGAGTTAAAGTGATTATATGTTGATGAAAATAATAAATTTCATATCGGTGAAATAATAAATTTTAAAAAGTAATGAACTGACTATAAATTTTATTTATATGTGAAATAAATGGTTAGTAGATATAAATGTGGGGTTGTTTTAACAAAATATAAACTTGTGGATCATTTTTTGTATTGAAATAACTCAACTCAGGATATGGTATTCCCATATGATTCCGCACCATGGTTTTGAAGAATTGGTATCACATCCCATGATATAGAATCAACGTAAAATCGCATGTCCAAACGCTGATCTCATCTCACGATACCATATCGTGATATGGTATCAAATGGTTAAACGCCTACTTAGAGTCCAAAGCTCCAACTAAGAACGCCTTCAATTAAAAGACTTAATATAGATTTGCAAATACGTGATCTATAAATATATTTTTTGATTTTGCTTTAAATCACATTTACATTCTTAAATTATGAATGTGGATAAATAGACTTAAGTTTATAGTAAGTTAAACTAATAGACACATGATATTCCACATGTCACTTTTTGTTCTACTTGTATTGTATCACGTAGCATTCACGTGTCTATTTGTTCAACTTGATATAAGTTTAAGCTAATGTTTGACCACAGATTTCCCCCAAAATGTTATTGCAAAATAGTAGGCGTGAATGTTCGTTAAAAATTTCACCATAGTTTGGTCATAGATTTGAAAACATATTCATTTTTTTAGAAAATATGATTCATTTTATAAGCTTAAAAAATCATTCAAAACTATAACATAAATTGTATTACAAGTCAAGGGGATCTTCGTTGCAACAAAATAACAAGTAGTGAACCATGGCAGTGGACCGATGTCTTAGTTGAAGTGGTGCGAACCAAGCAATCATCCATACCTGTGAAATGAAAAACACGTGAGTTTAGATCCTGAAATCGATTGTCAACATTGTTCAATCAAACAATAATAACCATCACTTTCAATTCATCACTCATGTTGGTATTCACGTTAAAAAAATTATATACTACAACACAAAAACTACTATAAAACGTTTTGTTTTTTGTAAAAGATCAATATGGTGTTTGTATATTTTAATTTTTAAAGTTAAACGATCTGAAATAAGAGATTTAGCCGAAATACTAGAAAAACTAGTTATTGAAATTGGGGATATTTCCCAAAAATATTTATCAAATAATAACAAATTATATGGACAAACACTATTTGTCAAAAACATTTCCAAATATTACTTAAAAAATCTATGATCAAACGGGACCTGGATGCTATTTTACATATCTAAAATTAAAAAATATAAATATAAAATAAAATCAAATTAAATAACTTATTTATATAGTACCTCCATTTGTAGATTATGTCAAAAAATTAGGTAAACATTACTTTTAGATGAAGAGTTGAAGACCCCTCATTTTACTGTTTGGTTTCAAAAGGAAAACTTCCTTGCTTGTAATTTTGTCCCCATTAATTTCATCTTTTAGGTACAAGAACTCTGCATATTTTGCATCACTTATTTGCAAGGGACCATGCAGATTTATCATTTAGTTGAGATAAATTATTTATAAATATCAAATGATTTTTTTTGATTAAAAATTGAATTATTGAATTTGTAATTTCATTGATACGTACTAATGAAAAATATAGTTCATAAAATCATGATCCGCTCAAATTATTTAGGTGAGTAACTTACTTAATTAGTCTATTCTAATACTTTTAGTTTAGTCCATTAAAAATTGGCTCAATATGCTATTCAGGTTGATAATTGAGAATCTCTCTGTAATTTTTAGTAAAAGATATTTTTAATATTTGATTTGTTATATATAGTTATAACATAAAAAGAAAATGTTTTATTAGGTATTCAAACAACTTACAAATAAACAAATAAAAAATTTAAAAACTTAACAAGAATTTGATAAATTAGATTTTGATTCACTTTTTAGCCCGAATAATATTTGGGAGTGTCAATGACACATTTATTAGTTAACATTGTATTTTGACATGCCCAATTTCAATCCAATACGTCAAGTTTACACCATGAATGATATTAAATAATTATATAAAATAGAAAAGATCAATTTAAAATTTAAAAGCATCATTAATAAAGTTAACTTAATAAATATACTTTAAAGTAAAAATTTTAAAACAATATGTCATATTAATATAGACCGAAAATAATTGTCATTGGGTAACAGGATGAAGTTAATATCTTTAAATAATCTGATATTTTTTTATTTTTTAACAAAAAGGTAGTAAAATTAATAAAATAAAAATAACATAGTGTAATATGTCATTTTATTATTTGGCCAAATTTTGTGGTCACAGGGATTTTTCCATCTATAGTTCATATTTAGGAAAATGATAGTCTTGGTCAATTGTGGCATTAATTTGATTAATAGACACAAAAAAGTGTGTGCAAAAAGATTTTCATAAATAGAGCAAAGAATTACCATTAATATTGTGGGCACAATAGCTGTCAAAATTTTAAAAAAAATTGCTAAGTACATAATTATATCCCTTGGACAATTGCTGGAATAGCTTCTGAAATTGGTCCCAAATGCACAAGTATGTTTTTGTTGGTCAAAATTAAATGATGATAAATTTCTTAAAAAATAAGAAAATGACTTACTTAATAAAAATAAGAAAATAAAAATAAATTTTATACTTGACATTATTAATAATTGTTTAATACCACCTTCAACACACTCCACACCGACCCAACTCCATAGCTCCCATCCTGGACCACGACTCGACACCTCTCATGCCCCTCAGGTGGTTTGCGCTAAATATAATAATAAAAATAATAATTTCAGAAGGACATGATTATAAATTGTTTAAACAACCACCTTCAACACACTCCACACCACCCGAACTCCATAACTCCCATCCCGGACCACGACTTGACACCTCTAATGCCTCTCATGTTCGCGCTAAATTATAAGTAATAATTTTTGGAAAGTAGTGCTTTCTTTTTTTATTATCAAACATTCAAAAATAGGTAAATAATTTAGTTATTTATCGAAACATATTTTTCATGAAAATGTATTCCTTCGTTTAAAACACAACTTGTATCAATTTTCTTTTTCTCTCCATAATATATATAGGTACTCATATCTAGAGTATTATTTAATCTGATTAATTTGGACCTTAAATCAAGCTCCTAAGATACTGTGAGTTTGTAACACTAAGGCATAATTTTCATAAATTACATAAGAACAAGAAAAAATTGTATAAATCTGAGTAGTAAATCAAGAAAAATTGTACTTCTGCCTTTTCATTTTAGTTGGGTTGAATTTTTTAACTGTTCTTTAAAATATTTAAATTTAACTGGTATACTTTATTTAGTTAATTACAACAGCATTGCCTCATTCCAGGTATTTGAAATCACCGAACTACAACAATTTGTTATTTTAAAAGCGTCTAAAACAACTATTTAGTTATTTTGTATATTATTTTATTTATATATATAATTATTTTTTCTTATGAAAATTATTTAATCGATCATCTAACAAGTAACAACACATATAATTACGCCACTATCGATTAATAAGAGCTAAATAATATAAATGAAAGGAGCACTGTGACTTTGATTCAAACTCAAGGTATTTCCCACATTGACTTCTGTTTTCACTAAGCCCCATGAGAGAAAAGGTTAAAACAAAATAAATAAACAAAATTAACTAGACATTAAACAAAAATAGTTAATAATTTAATAGTACTGATAGATTTGAGTGTAATGTTTTTATCATTATAATATTTTTCTAGCATAGTGGATAGGTGACATACATACATTCAATGACTTGAAACCAAGCTGTCACTCTGCAAAGACTTTGGGCAAAATAAATAATTACATTTTAATAATATGTACTATAGTATATCTTTTTTGGAGTTTTTCATTTGGAAGAATGGTGACAGTGGTTAGTTTATTATTTTTTCTTTTGGAGCAGTTGTATGGTGTTTTGCTAAAGAGACAGATTTCAAACTTGTCATTGTCTTTGAATATGTCCAATGATTTTATTTTCTTAGCTAAGGTATGAACCTCACCTTTGATTATTATTGTCTCTTTTACGGGGATATGGAAAAAGAGACATTTATTAATTTATATAAATAAATAAATTAGTACAATCATTTTTCGAAAATAATTTCTTTACTTTCACGAAGTAAGAGTATATAATTCACATATATATTACATTTTACAAATTTTACTTGTAGAATTTTCTATTGATTGTTTACAAAATATTATTATTGTTGTTGTTGTTGTTATTGTTGTAAATCTTATCACTATGTAGAGTTTTTGGCCAAAAACATACTTTAAACTATACCAGTAAACTTAAATTACATTCCTTAAAGTTAATTATAGTAGAAAAAAAATTCGTAAAAATACCTCAACTTAAATACTCCGTAAAGTATCATTCTTATCATAAAAACGTCCTTATAAAAATATTTGAAAGTGATGCGAATTTCATCTTTCTACTTGAAATTTTTCGTATAAACAATCCCAATCTATCCCACAAAAATTAAGTCGTACTTCTTAATCATTATCTTAGATATGTCAAAAATATTATCGTGAATTTTTCGTAATGAGTGTTAAGAATTTATGCAAACTTTAATTGATCGTTTTTCATTCATTTTTTCATGTAATTTTAATAAAAAAAATCATTAGTGTAAAGATGTTTCTCCCAATTGAATATGCTAGAATCGACATTTGCTGGAGACTTCGTTTCTAATAATGTAAAATTGAAACTAAAATACGAGACATAATCAATATTTTGGCACTTCAATATTAGATTGACCTAAAAATTAGTAGATTAATTGGTTGAGAAAAAAGAAAAGACGGAAATTATTACTATCAAACTTTTTTCCGTTCGAAAAAACAAATTATTATGCTTCACCTTCGATCAACTTTTGGTTTCAATAAGCAACAATGTCTTAATATGTTTTAAGATTTTTCAAGAACGTCTTAGCCAAGTAATGAAATATGCCAGGAGTAACTTTGTGATGATAGTCACGTTAACTGCTCATTTTTTTCGTATAAAGATTATTAGTTTTGTCCACAGTCTAAAAAAGGGATGAAAGTTGGGAAAGTTGTTCATTTAACAATACTTAAAAGATGTCTCCTTATACAATGATACATTAAGGATGTAATTAGTTGGAATTGGAATTAGTAAAAAAATATTTTCTGCTAAAAATAATACTTTAACGATATAATTTAAGTTTGAGATATAATTAAATGATATTTTTATCAAAAACTCTCGCTATGTAAGTAGAATGGTTTGATATCACCTATGAATTACTCCATGTGTCCAATATTATGCGACATACTTTTTTTAAAAAAAATGACAAATCTAATCTTAAATAGTATATATTTAAGGGTAGATTCAAAATGTCTTATATTGTTTTGCAATTTTAGTTCAATAAAAATTAATTTATCATAATTTAATTACGTAAACATTTATGAAGCCACATTTAAACAGTGAAAAAGGAATCAAGGGAAAAAAGGTCTGATATACCATAATTTTTCATTTAGAGCTTATATACCCCTGCGATATAAAAGTGTCATATATACCCCCTACGTGTAATAAAGGACCCACATATTCCCTTTTCCTCTACGAAATGAAAAATAATATTTTAATCTAAAATTTTATATTTTTTTATAAAAACTATAACCCATATGAAGTAAATTTAATCCTTGTCAAACATATTTTTTGTTTGTAATGACTAATTTATAATTATTATTTTGGTACTTCAGATTTATTTATGTTTCAAATATGCTGTAAAATTTATTTAAGATGACCAAATTTTTTCTTCAAATACGAAATTAAATACATACACAAAAAAAAATGTCACGAGCCAAAATCACGAGTCGGATGGCACATATATTCCCAACCAATAGGAGCCAACCAACATATTTTAACAAAACTTGAACTAAAAGAAGGAAAAGACAAAAAATTTCCAAAATCTCCACATGAGTTCTTATAAGTACGAATGCGGAAACTGAAAAAAAAAAATACTACCCCCAAGAATGGTGTCATGAGTACAAGAGCTTCTAAAATACGATGCAAGTCTGAAACTAAAAGGCAAATTAACATAAACGGCACCCCCGCATCCTGTCTGAATACTGAATAAAGAATAAGTAAAGATAGCAGGGAGGTTGCGGCACAGGAACAGCCAAGCAGATCACCACAACTACCAGAAACTTCAAAGCCGGACTCAATTGCTCCACGAGATGTGCTCCTACTCGGAAATCGAATCGCACCCACAAAGAGTATTGAACAAGCGTGTATGTTCGAAACACGTTGTACCCAGTATGTATCATTGCCGACAACGAAGAAGTAGTTGACGGGAGTTTATATAAGAAAATAAAGTTCTGAAAATTCAACAGTATATATTAAGTACACTCACACTTAAGTTTCATCAATAAAGAAAGTCAACATTTAATATTTCCCAAACACCAAAGAAACATCTAGTCATGCAGAAATGAATGAGGATGAAATGCAATGCATATGATGTCCATGTAGTGATATGTATCAGAATACCCAGTACTCACTCACCGCATATACATGAAACTTTCCTCGGAAAACATACATCGAGAGTGCATGACCCATGGAGTTCTTTCCTCTTAGGGGGACTCGCGAGCGAGGGGTCCCATATACAGACACGGACGATCTCCACGGGTCTGTTGCGGCGATATCAAGCACTATATAATATCAAACACTGTTGCACGGTCGGTCTCCACTGCCCAATTACAATCTTAACATCTCACCATCCCCAGCACGGACGATTCCACTGTGCCACTTAAATCAATCTATGTCAATGCATGATACAATTATCATTTTCAATTAAGGGTAAGATGCATCTAACTCAATTCAATATCAACATTACTACATAACCACCTCAATTTTTTTACAACTTAGACGGGTGAATAAAGAAAAACCACAAATCACACAAAAATTTCCAAGTCAATAAATTATATCACTAATTGCCATATGCTTTTGGCAGTCTCACAAAATTTCATTCACATTCATAACAGACTTTTCCTGTTTATAACACCGGGTACTCGTACAATGCCCGTCACACCATGGATACGGACACCATCTTTACCCCTGACCCTGTGTCTATTTTCAGTTTTTTGTTAATCTTTAATAGGAGACAACGTCATTCAACACGTCTAAAAGTCTTAACATTACCTCAAGTCCAGAGCTGTTGTCACGATTATTCCTCAAGATAGTCCTCTCCTCTCTCGCGAACAGTAGGTCAGATTTCACGATCTACCATGAAGCAATATCCAGTAGTAAGAGAGTTGTAGACATATCAACTTCCTTATATGCCTATCATAGACACCTAAACTCACTATACTCTAATAAACTTCAAATGTATGATATAGTTTTAATGCCAACCAATTATATACTGTCAAATTGCAGCCTAGAGTTAGCCTCACACTCATCTAAATCATGAATTTAATGATATTCATCAAGGACTATAAACCAAAAATTGATAGCTAACCTATATATATATTAAACTTCAAGGTGAAATTATATGAAAATTGACATAAAAATAAATGGAACAGGGAACTATAAAGATTCCCAACTTAGGAAGACCGTATATGATTGCCAATGATCTGTTGATTTATTTTTTTTCATTTATTCATAAGTGATTATGCCTAATCAATATTCAATGATTAGGCTTGGTATAATTTATATAAATAATTCCCTCCTTCTATTATAGTTCATGAACGTGATCACCTTTCACAGACTCTTCTGTGAAAAAATCTACAATTTACGTCCTTAAATACTTATCCCCAGAAACTTGATCAATATAATTAATTACTTACTCCATTAATCTTCTTCCCCTATAATCTAATAATACTCAATACAATACCACACGACCAGGCTACCATGTCAACATATATTTCTAATCCAATAAATTAATAATGTAATGGTAATTTTTGAGACAAAAAAAAAATAATATCTAACTCGAACCACTGATTGCAAAACCAGAAGCATCGCATGAGTATTAAAAAGGTAAAATTTTCCCTTTACTTCACTTTTCATCCATCCTATTTATTCATTCCTAATAACAAACTAAAAATTTATTTATATCACAGGGACCACATCGAACAACAACAATCCAGAATTGACTTATCCATTAATTTGCTTCAACGCAAAAATACTTCCTGCAATTCCTACTAATATTAAGATCATCCAATCATATACAAATTTCAAAATATAATTAAGCTCTTAATTGCACTATCTATTCATTATAAAGTTTGACCCATACCCCAATAAATTTCCAGACAAGTAAAAATACACCAAATTGGGATAAATTCCCCCAACTCCCTTTTATTTTCGTTCCCACCACACTTATTCAACACCAGTAGCTAAAATCCCAGTAAAAAGAACTAACGTTGAAAACCTTTCCTGAGTGAAGTCTTCTCGTTCCTGTAGCGTTGATTATCGACGCTGGGGTTTCTAACCTTGTTATTTTTCTGCCTTTCTAATAAATAAGTATTATAACAAATAACACATCCCACTAACGTAAATCAAATATAAGTTCAAGTATAAAAGATTAATATATTATGCTTACGACCACTAACTATAACTATCGGTAATTACGTCACTAAAAAATTTTATCAATAAATAATCTTAGTCTACGAATAGTAAAAAAATACCCCTTTTAAATTTTCAAAAGGGGTCAGGATAGTCCTAGTTCTCAAAAAAACCCCCCCCCCACCCCCCCCCCCCCTCCCCCCAGAGCGGGTATTATCAAATAGATTTCTACCTACTTTTAACTACTTTCTACTTGAAACACTTTCATACTTTTTTTTTCCGAAATATTTTGTGTGTTAATGAAACTAATGTATAATTTCTATTGTGATACTCAAATTTTATTTATGTTTCACTAATTATTCTTAGAAAACTACTTATAGATGACCACAAATTTTTTCTTCAAATACGAAATTTAAATTTACAATACACAAAAAAAAACTAGTTTAATTTTTTTTTCTTTAAACTAAGGAATGAAAGAAAAAAATAAGAATAAGAAACAAATAATTAATAAAAGGAAGCAAAAAATAATTTATGTATGAAAAAAATTAAAAATACCTTGAACTTTGATAAAAGAATCATTATATCTCTAAATAATTGTTTTTAAAAAAAAATTAGAAGTAACAAATATAAATTAAACTAATTTTTATTCCGGTAAAAAGGGATATGTGAGCCATTTTGTCACGGCAGGGTATAGGTGAGCCGTTTGTATAACGGTAAGGGCATATATGAGCCATTTTATAATGGGGGTATATCAACTTAAATGACAAGTTGAGGGTAATATCAGACCCTTTTCCAAGAACAAAGATGATGAAAATAATGCTAACAATTAACATGATTTATTCGATTTTTTTTGTTTTTTCTAAAAAAGTAAATAAATTGTGGACTTTTTTTTTTACTGTAGTAAAGAAGTGAAAGAGATATTAATGAATTCATTTTAGTTTTGAGCAGAGAAATGTTGATGCTGACATAGTTAGAAGCATATTGCAGAGACCGGAGCCTTCTAAGCATCTCTGATTTTCTCCAGTGTATCTACTATTTTTTTTTTCAATTGTGAGACACAAATTATATGTAATTCAAAATTTTATCAGCTCAATTGATTTACTATCTTAATTAAATGATCATTTTATAATTCTATTCTTCCATTTTTCATTTTTTCCATCTCATTTTAATTTTTTTGTATAATAATATTTTATCAGTCTGATATAAAAATAATTTTAGTGTCCATTACAAAATAATAAATAAAATATACAATTTATTAAATTATCTTATTTGATGAGAATCCGGAGTCTAAAGGGTATAAAATATTAATAAAAATTTCAAAACGGTATATAAAATTTTATATTAGTCAAAACGGCAAAATCGCTGCACCAACAATGACTTACTCCACCGGAAAAAGCAAAATCGCTGCCTCTGCATCGATTTTGCAAAATGTGAATTTTTTTTTAAAAAAATGATATCGCTGTCTAGACAGGGATGTTAATTTTTTAAAAAAAATACCTGTCAAGGCAGCGATTTTTTTAATCTTTTTTTAAATAAGGTAAATCGCTGCCAAGGCAGCGATTTTAAAAAAAAAAAAATTTTGTTAATATAAAATCTATATATACCATTTTAAAAAATTTTGTTAATATTTTATACCTTTTAGACTCCGGACTCATAAATATAGATTGGTTGTTTCCTTTTTAAGTGCAAGCATTCTCTATTAATCTTAAATCCTTAAAATGATACGTAATTATTATTCTTGAACAATTTCCAGCTGAAATGATAGTTAAACTGAGATCGAAGTAGTACTCCTTCATTTATTTAATTTTATTTGTCTCGTTTCACTTTCCGATAGTTAAATACCATAAATTTTGATTTATATTTTAAGATTATTTTTTCTTCATTCAAAAATAAAAAAGAATATTGTAATTGCAACTTATAATATTTCTCGTATAGGTTTAAAATATTCAGGTTTTAAAACATTAAACGGATTTAGTTCAATTTAGTTTCAAAAATTAGTTAAACTGACTCTCGTAAAACTGAAATTTAACAAATAAAAATGAACTGAGTAATTAATAATAACATAGAGATTTATTGAAGACATTCTTAAACTCGGTGCGTATTATTAGTTTCATCTTCGAACTATTGATAGCCTTAAAAACACCTCATAACTTGACTAGCCGAACATAAACGCACCTCTGATTTCGCAACACGAGTAAATACACCCTAAATTCTCGCCAAATTTTTGAATTTTCCAACACTTTTCTCAATTTTTCGTTAATTAAAATTTAATAATGTTACAAGAATTTAATATCACTTGATATGTTATGTGATAGATCAGATATGTATCTAAGTATGATTAATCAAATAGAGAATCATTGACAGTTCGAATATTAAACTAATAATTTATAACAAATTTTATGAATACTTTCGAGTTAAACGAAACGCAACAAATAAAAATAAACTAAATATATATATAATAATACCAAAAAAAGAAAAAAAAACAAACAAACAAAAACTAGTGAGTGATGTTGAAGTCTCGTTACGGTTTCGTTTCAAAAAATAAGACACAACTCTCACCTTTTTCTTCTTATCATTAACTCCTCTTCTCCCCTCAACCCCTTTTTTATATTTTATTTCCCCTCTTTATAACCATTCTTCCTCACTCTCTAAATCCCAAAAAAACCTTAGAAATGGAATTTGACCTTGAAAATCCGTTACCATTTTCTCATGATGAAACACATTTTGACACAATTTCACCTCTTTTCAACATTGAAACTCATCATATGCCTTCGAAAACTTACTTTCAAATTCTCAAAAACTCGAATTTTCTCATCAACATTCGTGAAGCAACCATTTCAAAAATCTTACAAATTTCTCAACCCTTTGATACTCATTTTCTTTCATATCTTGCGATTAATTATCTCGATCGATTCTTATCCTTCCATTCGCTATCGGTACAGCTAATTTCATTCAACTTTTTAACAAGTAACATTACGCAGAAAAAATAAATGATTATCATTTAATTTTTGTTACTATAGGATGCGAAGCCGTGGATCTTGAACCTAATTGCTGTTTCTTGTGTTTCGTTAGCATTTAAAATGAAGAAAACAGAGTACTCTGTTACTGACATTCAGGTACATTTTTCGAATAATGCTGAATTGAAACCGTCGATATTTGTATTTATGTACAGACTCTTATTGTTACCAAATTTTTTTTACTAGTACAGCAAGATGCTGGTACGATATTTGATATCGAGACGATAAAGCGAATGGAGCTTTTGATTCTTGGAAGCCTAAAATGGAGAATGCGTTCAATCACTGCATTTGCTTTTATAAATTTCTTCGTATCGTTGTTTAAATTTAAAGATCTATCCTTTCAACAAGCTCTCAAAGCTAGAGCTACTGAGATTATTTTCACATCTCAAAATGGTAAGTCAAATTTGATAATTATTTTTTATATTATCGATTTAAAAGTTTTAATTTTATATTTTCTTATTTTAGAGATCAAGATTTTGCAGTTCAAGCCATCTATAATCTCAGCGTCAGCTCTTCTTTGTGCTTCTCATGAGCTTTTTCCTTTACAATTCTCATGCTATAAAACAGCAATCATAAACTGTTCATATGTACATAAGGTAAACTCAATTTCTATTTCTTTTTTCTTTTTATTTTATTTAAGCACATTGATTCCATGCATTTTGTTCTTTTCAGAAAAAAAAAATATAGAGGAAAAGACAATAATGGTCATGATATTTTTCACCTAAAAATAAATACTAAAGCAAAGTACATAGATAATAAATGTTATAATTGTCTATTAATCCTTCCTTCTTCTTATATTAATTGTCATAATTTTTCTTTTCTTATACTACGCCAGACTACCTATACAAACATGATGGAAAATAGTAAGTAAAAAAAGAATATAATTACTTATTTAAAAAATAAAAACTATTAACATTATTTCGGAACGGAATTTATACGCATGAAAATCGATTTTTTAATCAAAATTAAGCATTATATAAAAACAATTTGCAAAAGTAATAATGTTTCTAAAAAGTTTACAAAACTAGTATAAAAGTATTGCAAGGTAACGTTTTAGGGTATATTTTATCTTTTAAGAACTACAGCATTAGGTTGATATACGTTACTGTAAGTAACATTTTAGGAGTAAAACGTTACTGTGAGTAACGTACATCAATCTGACGCCATCAACTTTTAAAAAATAAAATATATCCTAAAAAATGTTGTTGTGGAATACGTTTATATTAGTTTTGTAAAAGTTTAGAAAAATATATTATTTTTAGTGAATGACTTTATATAATGATTTAGTTTGGTTAAAACCTCTTAAAAATCAAGCGGCAGAGCTTTTCCACACTTTACGGGTCAAATTAAGGACTTTACTATAATATTTATATATTAGCTAGTATGGACAAAAGAGTTATAGTTGGACTAATCAAATAATATTAGTATTCAATAATTTATCGTAACAATATTAATGAGAACAAATTACATTAATGTAATAGTTTAGTTCTAGACAGTGAGTTAGTAATTGTAACTTTTATTTTAAAATTTATAAATAACTTAATTTTTTTTTTCATATACAGGATGATTTGTTAAGTTGTTATAACGTAATACAAGAGATAACGAAAAAAGAATACGAATCAATATTAGAGATTGTATCAAGCACAAGCACACCAGTTAACGTGCTTGATATTCAGATGAGTTGGAGTTCAGATTACGAGCCAATTGAAGAAGATAGTTCAGTTAATGCAATTAGCAGCAGGCAAGACAATTTGACGAAACGTCGAAAGATTATTACTACTATTATTGATGACAACAATTAATTTAGCTGCGTATATAGAACCTTGATATTGATGTTTCATTAAAAAAAAATTAACTTATCTTTATTTTTTTTCTTTTAATGAAAAACGAAGCAGTAGTACGTGCCCACTGGAAGGGTTTAAAAAGTACATTAGGAAAACAAAACAAAAAAAAACTTAATAAAGCCAAGTTAGTACCCTTTTTTATGTTTTAATTTATTTTTTTTGATAAATAATGATTTTTTTTTAATTTTGTAGTATTTAAAGTAGAGATATTTATTGAAGTGTTTGATCAATTTTATGATTTTATATATGTTGTGTGGAGAAAATTTAAAAAGTAAAGTAAGTTTTAAAAAATTGAAAGAACGAGTGTATGTAAATTTATTTAATTTTAAAATGTCTAGTTTATTCTTTAATGAAACAAATAGCTTCACACAATTATTATTTTTTTAAAATTTTGTGTCGAATCAAATTGTACTACGTAATATGTTACTCTCTTTATTTCACAAAGAATAATCTGATTTGACTTAACATTAAATTTGAGTATATATAAAAAAATTGAATTTCATGATCCTAAATTAAAATTAAGTCAAATATACAAAATTATGATTTGATTTTGTGGCCTTAAACACAATATAAAAAATTAAAATTAAAATATTATCATTTTTTTTAAAAATAAACTAAAAAGAAAAGAAAGTCATTCTTTCTCAATATGTGGTGGTCCATTTGGAGAGTCACACTAGCTTAGCTTTTTGCACCATCAAACAATTGAAAATGACAAACCAGGATTGTGGTAAAGTAAATAGTATTTTTTTAATCTTAATTAGAGATTTTAAATTTGAATTTTTTTAGCATAAAGTCATTTTTGTTAGAGTGTATTTTACTTCTTCATATGAGATATATTTTATCTGAATTTAAATTTAATCAGACTCTAATATAATAACGAATATCAAATGAAAATTAAAAAAAAAACACTAAAAACGAAAGAGAGAAAGGCCATAGCTATTATAGGGGCAATTGAGGGGAGAAAAAAAGAAGCAAAATGAGTTCATGTTTGGTGACTTTAGTTCGTATGAATGTGGAGAAAAAGAGTTGAAAAAAGTAAAAGAGAGTGGGAAATTAGAATAAATTGAATTCATTTTATTTCCATTTGTTTTATTGGGAAGACAAAAAGACCTGATGGATGTGTATTGTTTTTTTTCACCTTTTTAAAGTTGTTTCATGTTGCTGCTTGGGGATCTAATTGGTTGCAATTTAGACAACTCTATGAGATGATAAAATTGAATAAATTCATCAAAAATTTAAATTTTTTATTACTAATGCCATTCTTGACATTTTACCAATTTTATTATAGGAAAATTAAGAAATTATACATATAAATTTTAGTCTACATTTATTACAATTTTATTTGCGTAGAATGTATCTTATACAAATGTTATTGTTAATACATAATCTCACCTAAATCAATAAGAATTCAGTTTATGGTTATGTATCAAGCGAACGAACAGTGTATTCGTGAGTTTTGAAAATTTTAAAAAATTATAATTTAGAAAACTTTCGAAATAAAATTTAATTAGTGCCCAAATTGTTGAGGTTTATATACTTTGTACTTTTATCGATGGCTTGTTTCATAATTTTTCAATTATTTTCTTTAAAAAATAATTGTACAACATATTATTTTGCTGCTTGCTAGTTCATTCGTTTCAAATTATATCAGTCGTCATTTTCGTTTACATGCCCCTTATAATACATTAATTAAGAAAAGCTATTTTATCCTTTAATAATATATAAGCATTTATGATATCACTCATAATTGATGTATTAATAAAATGAGATAATCTTATCTAAAAATTGATAAAATTTTAAAACGATAAATAATTTGAGACGATATACTAAATTTTTGGGATAATGGTCCCTATATATATTAGAGATTTGGATATTTCACTATCCCAAAAATATGTCCAGACATTTGATATCTGTGTAGGCAGCAATTGAAAGTCACCACACAAATTCATACAATTTAAATTGGACCACTGACTCAAATTTATAATCGAATGTCTATCTGCTGATATTAATTACCCATCTGTTTTACTTCCATTTTGTTTTCAAAAATTAATATTTCTTGTACTATCTTTTATACGTAAAGATAAAATTGAATACTTAAAAGTAAAAATAAAATAATAAAATTTTTTTATCTGTGTATTTTGAGATAAAAGGACGCATACTAAAGATGAGTGTTGCATAAATGTGATTGCTAGTATATAGATATGGGCATATCGATATTCAAACTTCAAAGTATGGGGCAAATTTATTATTTAACTTTCGTGTGTGTTTGATACGAAGAGAAGATATTTTTTTTAAAGAAATACTTAAAATAAATTGATATTTTTTTATTGTTTAGTAAATAAGTAAAAATATATTTTTCGAAAATATTTATATGTATTGGTAAAAACACAATAGGAATGTGGAGTGGATTTTGGTGGTGGGACGGTCAAGAATTGGGTGTTGGGGGCGGAGAAAATGAATTTGGAATGTCATTTTTTTTTCATTTTAAAAGAATATTATCTAAATAAAATATTTTTTAAATATGTTGACCAACCAAACATGATGAAAGGACAAGTATTTTCCTTTCGTATCAAACACACCATATGTCCATACATCATCCCTTTCGAAATAGAGGAGTAAGCTTATTTTGGGCCCTGGATTTTTTCCATCTTATAAATTGGGCTGATTGGCCTGGTTCTATTGGCCCGTTATATAATTATCCATTTACTTCAAATATTGCAGAGAAAAAAACCAACGAATTATATAATTACGAATTATATAATTGCGGTGAAATACAATTTCTCTAGCCTTTGAAACAGAAGTGTATTATTGTGTGCTGTTTTTGGATAGGAGCGATGAGAAAAACATATATCTTCTTGCCGATACACTTGATAATTATGCAATTATTGTTTGTTTAAAAAAAAACATCATACATTTAATTCGATTAAATGTATGCAAAAAACAACTTTTATAAACTATTGCAGTGAAATAAGCAGCGAATTATACAATTGGACATTATAAAATCGCAGTGAAATAGGGATAGCGAATTATACAATTGACAGCGAAAATAGGCCAGCGAATTATACATTGTATATGTATAGTGGAATTATACAGTTTTATGTTTCCTATGAGCGACAATTATGCAAACTTTGTTATAGCATACAAATATGATTTTTTTGTTTGTTATATGTGAAAGTTACCCATGCAACATGCAAGATTTAACTAATACTTTTTCTTTTTCTGATTTTTCAACTTCTTTGACGTCTGCATAGTGATAATAAAATGTTATTTCAATTTTCAAACCCACCTCATACGCGGACAAGGAGAAAAATAAAGTAAAAAAATAAGAGTAGTATATAAAGCAGGACAAAATGAAAAATATAAATAATAACGCACGAAGAAACAACATTAATTATTAACCTGTGCAAAAATCAAATCACAATAAAACGATAATGTTTATACACCAAATGATGACATGATATAAACGCTCTGCGAATAAATGTATGAAATATGTTTGAACGTATATACTTATCATTTAATTATAATCCATTAATATATATTTTTACTTTATCTAATTATTTGCCTATAATAAGTTGTTAGTGTTATTATTATTTAAATACCTCGGGTTAATTTTAATTATCTAAATAAACCTTTCTGTTGTGTTTATGGTGTCTGACATCAGCGATATAACATTCGCTTGCGTCATGTTTAATTAGTCAACCAAAGGTTCATGTTCCATAAAAATATTTTATAAGACGTGTCCAACTATACTTGTCATATCCGACAATATTTTAACTCATCTCACCGGGTAATCTTGAGTCTGTTACATATTTAATTATAAATTTTGAATTTGCATTTTAGATATGAAATCTTTTTTACGATAGTGTTACCCTTAAGTGAGTCGTGCAGTGAACGATCTTGACTTAGTGGAGCTTCCAATGCGACACCGAATATTGGTGACAAACCAAAAATAAATAAATAATAATATTTTCGTTTTAATTTATTTGTGTGATTGTGACTTGATATGTAAATAAATAAAAGAATACAAACTTAATAAAAATTAGACGAGTTTAGCTCAATTCATTTCAATCTAAGCAAGGTTTCGTAGTTATTGTATTCTAGTGTTTTTTATGATGACTCATAAATATTACTCACGCAGAGTTTGTTCATTCATTTCCACTATCGTTAGTCCCAATAACAAGGCTCTGGTCCCTTGTTAGATTTTTTTACTTTATTAAATCATCAAAACTTAACATCAACTTCAAAATAATATTTCCCTCATTTTTTGATGATAACAGACTTATTCAATTTATTCTCTCTTTCACCAGTTCCCCTATAAGCATGACGGTAATTAGATTAGTCCCCTCTTTTCATCATTCTTGAAGTTGTTAAATTATCAAAACTTTACATCAACAAGAGATAACATTAGTCAAATCTTATTAACTCAATATATTTTTATTTACTCCAATTAAATTCAACTCGTATATTTAACACCTCAAAAGTGACAAGCTAGCACAAAATATTTATTAATGAAATCAAAACCAAAAAAGATCTTAAAATTTTAAACATGGAAGTCCAACCTCTAAATCTTTATCACAATACGCTAATTAATCAAAGCCCTGTGAAAATTATTAGGAGTCAAATTTTTTCTTTCTTGAGTTGAAATTGTCAAATAATTGACTTTTTTAATTATTTTTTTTTATGTAATTAGCATCCGCGTATAATGCCCAGATATACGGTACACCGTTCACTTTGATATTAAATATTGCAGTTTCTTATGTCTTTTTAAGGAATTAATTTAGTTATTTTAATATGGACGCTTTCTCGAAGACTTAGATAATGAATTCTTTACATTGTATGTTTTACTATCGAAAAAAATATTTATTTATTGAAAATAAAAGTTAATATATAAAATTAAAGTATCTTATACATGGACGATGAAGTACTTCCTCTGTTTCATTTTTACTTGATATATCATGTATCAATATTAGATATTTTATTTTACTCATCTATTTTAATAAATTAAGAGTTTTTTTTTATTACTCTTAGTATTAAATAACTATGTAAAGTAACCATAGTCAAATTTATATTTTAAAATATCATTAATAAGTTTAGATTAGTAAAAACATCTCTAATTAAAATTTTTTTAGAATTTGAATATATCAGATCAACATAGGTCAAGTAATATGAAACAGAGAGACAGAAAAGAAAACAGAATAGAGTTGCATACTCTCTAGCTAGCCTTTCCTCCCTCTTTCCTAACTAATTAAGTGTAGAGTTGACTCCGCAATTCCTAATTATAATTAGTATTTATTGTCTTAATCGAGAAAGGTAGAAAATATAATATGTAGTCTCGTAAATATAATTGACTAAACTATGACTTTTCATAGACTCACTTATAGATACTTGTTGATCACTATAATTTTTATTTATGTATTACAACTACAAGACCCTCTATTACACGATAATTCCGTGATTAAGTTGCAAATTTTTAAGAATTTGAAATTTAAAGCTTAAATATGTTATTCAGTACAAGTTCTTATATTCATTCTTCTTATAAAATGTATCAAAATATCGTTAAAAGTTGAGAGAGGTATATATATAATTAAGAATTAAAAGAAAGGTTGTGTCCAGAAATTATCGACTGATTGGGTCCAAATGTGGTCAAAAGGTTCAGTCTGGAAATTGTCAATAGGATTCATTGGCCAGGAAAAGGAGTCTTGAAGTGGTTCCATTGATCTCATGTAATTATTATTCTCTTCGATCCAATCCAATCCATTTACATGGGAACTAGGATCGGAATGTAAATCATGATGATCACTTGATAAAACCTCTAGATTAATTGAAGTATCATGAACAAGATGATCTGATACCTCTCTCATAACTTCTTCGTGTTCCAAAACCTTATAGGTCTTTTGAGATCGGCTCGTTGATTCTGAAGATTGATCAATTACTTGATGGTCCATTGTCACATGTTTCTTAAGATGAGCATGCCAATGGTTTTTGACATCATTGTCTGATCTTCCTGGTAATTTTATAGCAATCGCTGACCATCTGCAAAATTTAGTATATACGTATGATACATTAAAAGAGAATCATTAAAAATGGGTCGATGTTAGACTCACAACTTTTTATCGGTACAACATATATATGTATGTACCTTTTTCCAAGTTCGTTGTGTAATTTAATGATGAGTTGTTCTTCATCATGGCTATAATTTCCTTTCTTCAAACCAGGCCTCAAATAATTCATCCATCTCAATCTACAACTTTTCCCACACCTCATTAAGCCTAAAAATATTAAAAAGTAAGTAACTTATTTTATACAAAATAAAACATATATTATATATGTATTTTATAGTAATTAATTAATTACCAGCATATTTAGGCAATTGCCTCCAATTGGGATGACCAAATCTTTCAACAAAAGCTCTTAATTTGTTGTCTTCATCTTCACTCCAAGCACCTCTTTTTATTCCATTTTTGTCAATAAAAGGAGTTCTCACCATATTTTCTAATTTGAAATTAATCTCTCTTTTTGTTATGTTAATTTGATTTGTTTACCTTAATCAAGCTCTATCTGACTAATTAACTTTCCAGTCTGAAGCTGACAGTCTTATATATGGAATAGCAAGACAATTGGAGCCGTGTTTCTGATTAATATATCAATATAAAAATAATACTAAATTAACCAAACAATTTATTTAAAATACTAAACAATTAATTTAAAACCCCAATGGTCAAAGCATCAAATATATTTCTTCGTCTCAATTTATATGATGCATTTCAGATTCTAGATTAAAATGAGTTTTTCTTTGATTGCAATTTTTTCTTATGTCTTTTCAATGTTTTGAGCTATTAATCATCCTGAATCATTGAATTTCTTATGTAATTTCAAAATATAAATTTTATTCCGCAAAATCTATAAATCAGATGAAATAAGATTATTGAATAAATTGTGCCCTACAAATTGGAACATTATCCAAATAAGGAGACTGCTTTCAGTATATTGACTCTAGTCATAAGGTTTTAACACCAACTTTTTAATTAGGATCCAGAAGACGTGTTAATCGATTTCTTTATTCGTCTAATTTGTAATTTAACTGAATTTATAGCTTTGCTTAGGTTTCTATCATCATACCCTGATTAACGTTTTGTTCATTAATTTATTGGTAATATTGTTGAAGAAAAGTCAATCGATTAGTCGTAATTAAGTTAATCTATATACTAATATATAACCTAAGATCATTATATATTGATCATTAAGAACAATATATACCAAAAGCTGAGTCAAATCGAAGTATCATAGATAATAAATAAGAAACACTCTAAACAAGCTGAATTTAAAAAATAGTATCATATGTCAATCAATGATGGAAACCAAAAAATAGAGGTAATAAAACATAAAAATATATCATGAAATTATCACTTGTATATCCAAAAATGATTATTTAATTTTTTTGTGTTAAGCCAAAAACAAAATAAGTATTGAAGAATCAATTAAACTTTGTAATCGTACTCTATAATGTACTTAGCTGTATGTTCACATGTTATCTGACCTTTTCACATTTCAATTTAATATCACTCCCAACACCCCTCAACTTACCACTTAAACAAAGAACCTATTTTTGCATTATTTATTTATATAAAATAAGGAAACATTAATAAATAGTTTGTCAACGAAAAAATAATTAAAAATATTGTAATGACCAAGTCTTTTTTTTTGTTCTCTCTAAGAAGTAGAGACATTTGCAAGGAGGATAACACACTATAACAAAAATGATCATTAGTGATAACTAATTCTCAATTGCCGCTAAATATAGATATTTAACGGCAATTATTATTCTTTGTATATGTCCCTAAAGCCTTTAACGATATTTGTTTATTATGACACTTAATTAATGCCGATAAAATTTTTAGCACTCTTTATAAATATTAATATTTAATGCCGCTAAAAATTATTTTTATTGTAGTGATATTTCAAAACAAGCGTAACTAAAATATGTTCAATATATTACGATAAATGTGCTGTAGAGGATGACTTTGTTCCTCCCTTTTCTAATTCAATTTTTCACACAAGACTAATTATAAATATCTTTTTCACACAAGACTAGAGATACATGCATATTTTAACATTTCTTGTCAATAACAGTCCAAATAAATAGTCAAGATTATTAAATAAATACAAGTGGTTGCAGATACTTTGTATATATTGTTGGTTAGTTGAGGTCATGAAATTTACGTCATAATTTTTTGGCGTTATTTACAAGTTTTTCATCGAAAACGCGGATCCAAACGACTAGTACTACAAAATGTCATTATAACATATGGCTACGAATAATATTCCATTATACTTTAATACTGACTATTTTTTCTTTCTATTTTGTCTCTATATTTGAAACAAAAAAATTTATTTATTTTATATCATTATTTATATATGGAAATTTTTTCAAAAATATATTTAAACTTTGATTGAAATTGTTGTTACGATATCAAATTTTATGAAGGATCTTTTATCGGAATAAAAAGTCTTTCATAAAATTTAATATCGTAATAGCAATTCTGATCACAATTAAACTATTTTCCAGACCCTCTTCCCTTTATATAATATTGTTTGATTAGATATGAAAATTTAAATTGTACATAGTTATTAATTTTGTTTTAGAGTTATGATTTAAAATAAATCTTAAAAATTTAGTTGACTATGAAGTATATTATTAGCCATTATTTCCCAACAGCCAACATAGTCTAGTCTGCTTATTTGAAGAAAAAATATTAGGGGCATTTATTAGTCGGTTCAGTTAAATTTTATGTATTATTATTTGGTTTATTAATTTTTGGTTTTTTAGATATGCTAACCCAATAACACACTAGTAAGATACTCTTTTTTTTTTTATAAATCAATTTTTGATTTATCAGTTTTTGATCGTTATCGATTCAATTTTCGGTTTACCTAATAAGAAATGTTCATAAAATATTATATGACTTCTAACTACTTTGATACAGTGAAACAAAAATGATAATGAGAAATTACATCAATAAGAGAAAATACAATACAAAGGCGATTTTTACATGTTAGCGCTAAAGCATAGTATAGATTTTTCTGATGTTAATAAATTAAGACCTTTACAAATTTGTAATAGCTACAATCTACAATTACGAACTAAAACTAAAATTAAATAGTCCAACAAGACTAAAATAGAATACAATTGTGAACTCTTACTTTAATCCTTAGGTAAAGTGACCTGGTGTGAAGTGGGTAGAGTATTAATAATTTATATAGCTATACTGTCTAGTTATATATTAAATTTTTAATATTTAATATTTAGAAAGGATAAAAAAGTAAATGATTACCGTCATATTGAGTTATCGATTTATCCAATAACCAATTATAGAAATCAAGATTGAACCAATAACACAATAACTTTTTATTCAATTTATTAATCAGTTTGATTTTCACAGACACAAAACAAACCACATTGAATATCCTTTTTAACTTAATTATTCTATTTTACTTTAGTGACATATCCTTATAGTCATAAAATAAAATAACAAATACCTTTTTAGTTAAATTTCATGTCCACCCACACCCAAATGTGAAATATAATTGAAACACATTTTGACTACAGCAAGTGAAAGTCCTTAATATATTACACAGTAAACATTATTATTATTGTTATTACTCACTCTTATAATGATATAATACACACATAATTAATTTATGTTCAAAAACATAAAAGCTCTAATATTATTGGGAAAAAAAAGATTGTGTCCAAAAATCGTCGAATAATGGTTCAGACCAAAAATTAAAATCAAAGGTTTCTATCTGAAAATTGTTTGGAAGTGATTGTTCCACTAATGTATTATTGATACTTGAAAGTTGTTCCGTTGTCTTAATTTGATTATTATTTTCTTCGATCCAATCCATTCCATTTATCGTATTCGATAAATTATAGCCATCTTCATAAGATTGTTGATCATGATTTTGAGAATCATATTGCGAAGATTCAGTAAATTGCTCTGATGTTGATGAATAGGTATTAGTTAAACTCGGACGTTTCTTAAGATGAGCATGCCAATGATTTTTTACATCGTTGTCTGATCTTCCTGGTAATTTTGCAGCTATCGCTGACCATCTGTAACATTTGACACGTATTATAAAAGGAACTACTGTGTACGACTTAATTAATTTAATTAATAATGTAATGTCTTAGTGCAACATATATACCTGTTTCCGAGTTCGTTGTGTAATTTAATGATGAGTTGTTCTTCTTCATGACTATAATTTCCTTTCTTCACATCGGGCCTTAAATAATTCATCCATCTCAATCTACAACTTTTCCCACATCTCATTAGACCTGAAAAATATCCCCCCCAAAAAATAATTAGTAAAAATTGAACTTTTGATGGGGAAGCAATTTTTTTTAATTCATGCTTTTGTAAAAGAAAGTTTGACGCTCATAACTCAATCTTCTTTTTAGTTGTCATATTTTCTGTATTATTTAAGAATTCTCATTCGTAATGTCATCATAGAGCGATTACATACTCATGTGGTGATCACAAAATATTTTTCCTTTTTGACTCTTATTTTCTTCATGCATGTTAGTTAGTAGAGATCAGATACTTTCTATTAGAATTGGTAAGGTAAGATCTAACTCTCTTTGCTTGCACCTATCCGTTTAATATCTTTTTTATTTTTAATAAAAGGCCGCTAGACACTTTGTCTAATGATAAATTTGCTTCTTTTAAAAGAACTTTACATCTCTTCCCAAAATCTATACTTCCTCTATTTCAATTTACGTGCTTTAATTCTCTATACTTTGTTAATTCCAACATTACACATAACATATTTTAAATCACAAGATTCAAAAATTCTTTACCTGATCAAAACTGTACACATAAAATAGAATGGGTGGAGTATTAATCGAGTAATACTAAGAAGCATATAGAAATCTATATGCTAAAACAGTTAAAAAGGATACAACATGAATGAGAAAAAAGTTAGGGCTAAAATATATATATATATATACACTAACCAGCATATTTAGGCAATTGCCTCCAATTGGGATGACCAAATTTTTGAATAAAAGCTCTTAATTTATTGTCTTCATCTTCACTCCATGCACCTCTTTTTATTCCATTTTTATCAATAAAAGGAGTTCTCACCATTTTCTTGATTTGATTTGTTTACCTTAACACTTAGTTTGCAGTGTAAAGTTTGTGCTTTTATATACATATCTGTTAAGCCGTGTTTTGTCATTATTTAAATCCTCTTCAACTAATTTCTAGTGAGAATCTATTTTTGGAATAAATAATGGGAACTCTCAACTAAAATTAGCCATCAATGGTCAAGGTACGCATACATCCAATAAAGTGACTCACACAATTTATTTATTTTTATATTTAGCGGTAATTAGTTAATAGTGATAATAATTTAATTACTATTTTAAAGGTAATTAATATTTTTTTTTATGAATGTCGCTAAAGTCTATAGCGATATTAAATCGAATAACAATTAACTAATATTTTAAACATCTTTTATTCATGTGTATATTTTATAATCACGACCTCATAACTCAAAATTAAAAAAATAATTCATGAAAATATGATTTACCAGTTTATGACTGGATTATTGATTAGTCAAACTTATTTTTAACTATTATAATTCAGCTCATTCAGAATTGACATGTAGCTCAAAGTTAACTCTTTATACTAAAACTAAAATTTATTACATATAAAAAGTTTGATAACCCTTTTTGAACGTAAAATGAAATATATCAACAACTTCTTAAGCTTATCAATAAAAATTATTTAGATGTTTGAGTTATAATGTGTATCACTCTGGGAGTCAACTTGAATTATACATGATCAAATTACATATTATATATATATATATATATATATTAAAAATGCAACGTAACGATTAAAGATATTTTTAGAAAAATATAATTAAAAAATATATGAAATTTGGTTGACTCTCTTATTTTATCGAAACGAAAAAAATTGCATATATTGTTTTAAAATAATGTAACAACTAAAAAGTACTATAAATATAGTAATGATAATTAAAAATATGTGAGAATCATATAAGAAATTTCGCTGACTTTTCTAAAATCACTTATATCACATAAAATAAAACAGATGTAGTAACATATGTATTCGAAAATAACATAAAATGTACATAAATTAGTAATTTAATTTTTTTTTTAAAAACACATATAAAAAAATTAGTTCATTTTTTCAAATTTTATTTGCGTCACATAAATTGAAAAAAAAAAACTAACATACGTTGGGTCTGCAAAAATAGTCTCTCACCGGTGTATCACAATTTATTAGTCCCTCCTTCAGCTTTAAGTTTAGAAAGTATGAATGTTGTACTTTTTAAATTAAATGTGTATCAAATATCTTTTTGGAACATATCCCCAAATATGTCATCTAAAATGCTAGAGTTAAGTCAAATATTAAATATAAAAACTACTTTTTATTTTTTTTTCCCAACGAACTTAGAAAAAGTTCCCATTGAGTTGGAAATCAATAAAATATTTGCAACCTAGTTATATTTTTATGTATATATAGCTAGTAAAGTAATGTAATTAATGGGACCCTCTATTATGTAAGTCTTCTGCTATTCACATTTTGTCTGCCACATTTCTCAGTTCACATTTGAGTCTAATACCCCAACGTGCCAGCAGTCAACGACATAAATACTCTCAAACAAATTTTGGCATTATTAGACTTAATATATTGACACCATTGGTTACTTGTATATAATAAAGTTTCGGAGATTTCAATTTTATGAGTTATGATTTTTAAATATCGTGATAGTAATTAACTCTAAAATTTATATTATATATAATTTTAAAATAAAAATATATTATTGAAATTATTGGATTTGATTAAATCGCGCTCTAACCTTCTAACTCCATTTATATCTTTGACATAATATATAAATATGTCCTTTTATCTGGTATTAAATTATATTATGTCCTTCAATTTTGGGTGTGCACAATTAGACACTTTAACTTGTATAAAGTTGAACAAATAGACACACATATCCTATATGTCGTCCTACATGTCATTTTTTATCTTACGTGGTGTACTACGTGTATTTTGCTATGCAGGACTCATTGTTTATTTATTTAAAAGTTGGATCGTTAAAGTGTCTGTTTCTGCATTATGAAAATTGGAGGTCAAAGTTAAAATCTGAAACCAAGTCCTATATGTCGTCTTACATGTCATTTTTTATCTTACGTGGTGTACTACGTGTATTTTGATATATAAGACTTATGCATTTATTTATTTAAAAGCAAGATAGTTAAAACGTCTGTATCTGCAATATAAAAATTGAAGATTAAAATTAAAATCTGAAATCAAATTTAAGATTCAATATTTCACAGTATATATATATATATATATATATATATTCAACGTGAAGCTATGGCTTGAGGCCGGTTCAGACCGGTGAAACCGGACCGGTAAGTTCCGGAACCAGGACAGGAATATTCTCGGGAAGGGGCAAAAGAGCTTTATGGTGGGAAAGTATAAGGAAAAGAGAAGGAACTCCTCCGGACAGGTAAACCGGTAAAATTTGTCATGTTCCGTCCCGGTTCAGAAGGGAACCGGTAGTATACCGGATCGGTAACCGGGACGGACCGGTATTAAAAAAAATATTTAAAACTTAAAGATTTAATTTTTTTAATTGAATATAATTTTTATTATAATAATTAAAAAATTAAAAATTTAAAAGTTAAAAAAATAAAAATTTTCAAACTTTAAAGTTATAAATTTTAAATTTCAACATTTCTTTAGTAACATGTTCGGGAATTGGTTGAATAGAAAGATCTTCCATTGTTTCAATCCCGTCGTCTTCTAGTGGTTTCGACTCCAATTTCTTCACTGGGGCATTAATCCAATATCAGAAATAATACCGATATCTCCCAGCTGTCAGTGCTAGTGAATGCCTATGTTCTCCAAGTTGAAAACCTGCCTGCACTAAGACGCCTTCCAAATACTCGACGACGCTTTCTTGCATTGTTAATAATCTCGAGGCCTCGGTTGTATTTGGAAATTCTTGCCCAATTTCTCCACAAACATGGATTTAGTAGGTTCTGTATTTTGACTTAAACATGACATCAAAAATTTCTATTATCGTAGAGAAAGTTCAAGATAATCCTGTAAATACTCATCAATGAGATTTTCCATCAAATCTACTCCTAGAGCTTTGGAGGTTTCATTTCACTTGATAAAATTTATAATTGAGAATTATATAAATATAAAATTTTCTAGCTTCAATTTGTAGTTATCTTTAATCTGTTGACAACTGGAATATCTTTAAGACATCATAATATCTCAGTTAACAAACATTTTTCAACCTTTTTTGATACACTACATCCTTTATAACTGAGGGTTTTTTCTTGTAACAAACAGAAGTTAAATAAATGTGAGGAATAGGAAGATAATATTTTTACAATTTTAGAATCATTTTTCAAGGGTTTGGTGAAATCTTGGTGTATTTTTAATAATAATTTAGAGAAATCATACAAATATCAGGCAACAGTACAAAGTGATGGAGACTATAAAGTACAGATATTCTTTTTGTAGTTAAGTAAAAAACCCTTTTAGAAAATCTATATTTCATTTATATCACGCCAATCACTATCATCTAGTCTATATGTCATATCAGAATTATGGAGCCTTCCAAACCATTTGTAAGGGGATTCTATTATTCATAAGCGATAAAAACATTTCATATAAAGTATTCCATTAGTAAGCCATTGTTTTGTTTTTGGAATTTTTCTTAGGTGGAAGATTATTTTCAAAAACAGTGATTTTGAAAATCTTTCGCCTAGAACTTAACTTGAACATGTAAATCTAAAACAACCAAAAAAAAACGACAGCATTTTCACTTCTCACATCCGTTATCATACATATGTACAACTATCTCTAAGCCATCAAATTATCATATATGGCAGTAACACTTAATCTGATAATTATCACCATAGAAAGGACGAGTGTAGGTTTTAAATATTCAACAACAAACATTATTACTAAAACATTATTAAGGTTATACTACTATTTTATCACATATTCATAACTTTGTAAAATATCTAAAATAGTTTGGCAATAAACTTACATTTTTTGCTTTTGATAACATGTATAACCTAAAATTCTTTTTTGATATACCAATTTTAATCAATCCAATGTGCAGTAACAGTCTCAAAATAATGTTATCGTTTACACTACGACACAATATAAGAAGTATAGCTATAATAAACAACGAAAGATATTCAAAAATGTATGCATGATAATCAACTACAATATTTTTATTGTATTTCTAGCAAAAACCTTTAAAATTGGATTATATACAATTTGAAATAATGTATTTAAAACCAGAATTTTCAGCACAACTAAATGCAAACCTAACAACATATCATTTTAGCTAGTTCTTCAAGATTTTTCTCTACTTATGAAAGTGGTAAATTAGAGCCTGAAACATTAGACGATGTAGTTAATTGTGTTTGTACCATGTCTAGAGCCCGCCCTATCTATTTTCAGGAAGGGAGGTGGGTCCCTGTGAGGTACAGTTTTTATAGCTTCCGCTACCGCTTTAGCAGCAAAAATCATTTTACAAACAAGACATTAAATGACTACTAAATGTCCCGTCCCGCCAGAGTTAACAACAGTTTTATGTGTTTAATCTATGTTTACCTTTCTTACAAATAGCTTGTGTTTTATCTTTGGTTTATATCAAAAATTGCAAACAAACTGATTTTTAACGTTCTAAAATTAGGCCTAGGGATTATACTGGCGGGAACAGGGATCAGGACAAACGAAAGGGAGTGGTTACTGGGAGTATTAGTAGCCGTAGGTGACCGCAGTTTTAGACACCATTTTCATCATCAAAAGTAGGTGTATCAGTATAAGATCATTATCATTTTCAATCAAATCAACTATGCAAATCCTCATTAAAATACCAAAGCGACGTTTTGTAATATTCATTGATTTAAGGATCTAACCTGAATTACTATCAATATTAAAAATCGTATCATCAACATGTGTATAATCATCCGTTTATTCTTAATATAGTAGATTTTTTAGTTTTGATTTAGAAGAACTACCGGTTTTACATATCGGAGGATTTGATAAAGTTACACATAGTTTTACACGCTCTAATGCACTTTTTTGGCCCTTCCTTTGTGGACAATATGTTTACCGCAAATCCATATTAAAGTATTTAAACGTGAGATTTATATATAATACGAAAAATTGTAATGCAAAATAAAAATCACAAATAAATAAATAATTATTTACATATAAATAAACTAAATAAAAAGTTGAAAAGAATGTACCGACGTTACTTAAAAAAAGTAGACATTTGAGGACAGACGAAGCCGAACGTGGAAAGTGGAAGTTGAATTTTGAAGCTCCAATCCAATTTCCAAAGACAACTAAAGCAACACCAGAATTTAAGATATTATATATTAGGACAATTAGAGATTAGCGAGTAGAAGAGTTGGAAAGAGAGTAGAAAGATGACTAGCTGATTTTGTGCTTAAAAGAATGAAATTCAGGCGGTATTTATAAGTAAAAAAAAGGGGTGTTTTGTTAAGTTTATTTTTAAAACTTTGGGTATTAAAAAAGTTTGGGGTGGGGTAGGATTGTAATTGGCTGAAATTTGGGTCAAATAGTCATTGGAGAGCCCACTAGCCGTTACCTAACGGCTATAAACTGATAGATTTTAAAAAAAATAAAAATTGACCAGGCCGAACCGGTAATGAACTGGTAATTTCCAGATTTGAGAGGGACCGGTAAATCCCGATTTCTGTCCCATTACTTCTCCCGGAATCGGAACGAACCGGTCTATACCGGTACTAACAGGTACCGAAACGATACCGGATCGGAACGGGATGGACCATACCGGTAACCGAGAATTACCGGTTCCGCTGCCACCCATAGCTGCAGCACAGCGATTCATAAGCAATTTTGCAGCACCCATGAAATAAAATAAATAAAAGAAGGAAAAAAACTCACATATTTCAAGCTTGGGGGGGAGGGAGGGGGGACCTCAAGGCTCTACGCAATACTCACATAATTTTAATGCATATTTTTCGCATTTTCATGTCATTTCTTAGGAATTACACAAGTTACTCAGTTTTCGTGTGCTAATCAATGGATCCAACCTCGGATCACCCAAATATTTTTTTCTGAAAAAAAAAACTTTATGAGAATTTTTTAAAAAGTTGGTGTGAGTATTGCAATTAGTATTAAGATAAGAGACAAAACTTTAAAATTTTGAACAAATTTTGAAAATACTTGATTTCAAAATGCAAATCAAATATTCAAAAGGTTAGGATTTTGATTTTGTCTACACTATATCAACTCTTAATTTAAATGTGTATTTTAAACCTATCTTAAAAATAAAATATTTTCTTTGCCATTTTTTCGTCTACGCAGCAAGTGTCCCTAATTTCACAAATACAATACTTTTATAGTTTCAATGTTATTGATTTTAACCTGACACAAAATTTAAGAAAATAATTTTAATTTTACGGTCTTAAAGTTGAAATACGTAGGATTTATCAAAATGTCTTTAATTTTGTAGTCTCAAAATATTTGACGTGAAAAAATTGAAACTAAAGAGTTGTAAAAAAAATATCTTAAAATAAACAAAAAAAATACAAATAAATTGAAACATATATCTACTACTTAACAAATTACTACTAGCAATTTATTGAATCAACATTGGTTGAAGGGTAAAACGTATCCACACCGGGTATATACATAAAGTCAATACATGCATGATATGTATTTAAATTTAGGCCTAAGTCATCTCCAGCCACTCAAAGTTGTCCGCATAATTCATTTAGACACCTCAACTAATCCTTGTGCCAATTGAACACTTTATTTGTTCAAAAATCATTCCTATTAGACACGAAATGCTGACATGGCAAAAAACGTGTAATTCACTTTCCCTGAGCGCGTTAATTTATTAAAAATAATATTTTTTCTTTTTTTTTCTCTTATTTATACCCTACGTTAATAATTTTTTTTTAAAAAAATAACAAAAAAGGAGAAGAACAGTTGTGTCTTCTTACTTCCCTTTTCTAGCACCCCACCGAACCCCCCACCTTAACCCCCATATCATACCCCTACACCAGTGGTTATCTTCTTCCGTCATCATTCTATGATTTCAAAATTCTTAGGTATCAGTGTTATTTCTTCCCCCCATTCTAATGGTTTTCAAAAATTCCGTAGCATTTTTGTTTCATTTATAATTGTTTGAGGATTCATTTCCCCATCTTTCGCTACCTAACAACGAGATGACTTAACAAGTTAGAATTCATAAAAGCTGATGAAAAAACTTCCTCAGGGTTACAGTATTGCACTGTACCGGGACGGGTGAGGGAGGTGTCGCCATCCCGGCCGTCGAGAACTGTATGTTTTGTTCCGTATGAAGGCAGATTGTGTTTAGGTTTTGACTTTTTTTTTTTCTTTTTTTTTACTTTCCCCATAATTTTTAAACTCTTTTTTACTTCATAATATCATGTTTAAATAATTTTTTGGATTAAAACATAACATTCATTATTGATTGGTCAAAATTGACATGTCAAAATCGCGATCTGTATTTCACCACATTCTCTATTTTTTGTTTATTCTCCGGAAAACTGTCACATGGTTAAAATTCAATGGTTGAAATGTTCATTGATAGTACGGTCTAGTTGAGTGTCGAATGAATAATCGAACAGTTATGGCCGCATTGACTTGTGGCTTACATTTATAGTTCACTTTACTTCCAAAAAACCGTATAATAATGAAAATGGTCTTGATTTAATATAAACAAAACCCGATAAGAATAAAAGTTTCTCTTCCTTGTTGAATTATTATCTTTTCAAATAGAGGAGAACCACTATTTTTTTATTTTCTAATTTTATTGGCAAAAAATGTTCAGTATATAGCTTTTTAGGCAAGCCTTAATTGGATAAAGATTTTGGAATTATTACTTTTTTGGGGACATTTAAGACCAAGGAACCAACAACATGACAAACTGTTCTAGCATTTTTGTGAAGGGTCAATCAAATCGTAAATAACAAAATAGCGTGGGCCCGATTATATATAACAACATTATTTTGTCTTAAGTGACATGGGATCGTTTAATGTAATATAATATAATTTAAAAAAATATTGTTTGAAATTTGGGGTATAAAACAATCTTAATAGTTATCTGACTAAGAATTATTTCACTAGAGGTTAAAATTTGTTGGTAAATAATACTCATCAATATAAAATATTACAATTGAAAAAATAAAATGAAACAACATGAATACATAATCTTTAGCGAGACCGATATCTCGCCTCTTGATAAGGAATTCAGCCCACTGGCGGGCCATAATCGTACATCGATCCGCAGTATAAGACTCGGACTTGTACCCTCAGGATACGACAACCAACAACAAATGGTTAACTCAAACAACCTCGGATTAGTTGAAGAGTCCAAAGCTCCACAAAGAAATACCTTCTTCAACAATAAATACTCTCTTTTGGTATATTGAATATATTGAAGACTTAGAATATTTCGATGTTTCAACCTCTTCACTACACTACCTCATATAATACGTACTCATCTTTTTCACTCTATAGTTTCTTGTACTTATCTTGTTTGCTCTTCTCCTCTCTTACACACAAATGAGGACTACACTATTTATAGGTGATAAATTCTTCCTACATGAATAGGAGATAGGTGGGTTGGTAAATTGTCATATTATACTCAAATATGTTACATAAGACAAGATATAATATAGAATAATGTGATGTGTTTCGTGAAAAACTTACAAGATAATAAATTTTCTAGATACAATTTAAAATAAAATAAGAAATTAATCTCTTTCAGGCGAGGCAGCCGGATTATCTCGCTCTCTTTAAGGAATTCAAGCCCACTGCAGCACATGTTTTCACCGCGTTCCAGCCAGTATCCTCTTTGACTTGTCCCCATCCAGGATACAAACATCCTTCAACAAAGATAACTCAACAACTCTGGACAAAGAGTTAGAGTCCAAATCTCCACAAAAAAGAACACTCCTTCACATCAATAAGAACCTCTTTTAGACCCAACTCTTTCACTCTTTTTTTTCCTCTTATGAATGTGTGTTATCTAACCCAAATGAAGACTCCCACTATTTTATGACTACAAGAAGTCTTCCTAAGCAATGAATAGAAGATAATGGAGGTAGTAATCAGGGGAAGATAATTGGCCCTTAGGGATTACATAGGTTGGAGGCAATGGGAGTTACATAGGTTACATAAGTTTACAATGGGAGTTACCATATTACATATGTTACAAAGGGAGTTACATATGTTTAATATAGTTACAAGGGAGTAAGGGAGGACTTAAGAATGAATCCATTGATGGATAACCAATTGCTAATAGGGATGATGAGAAGTCAATCCATTCTTTATAACCCAAAATAAAGCAATTTAATATTTTAATATAATTAAAATGCTAATAACCTACACAATCCCCCTCATTGTAATATTTAAGATAAGAGAGTAATTCACATTTTAAGTCAGACTACTATGCATAATGAAGGTGTGGCTGCTGGCATTGACCTCCACTTTGAAACCTTAATTTTACTCCAGAAGTCTTAGTGGTCTCAGACTTGAACTATACGCTTAAGGAAATAAAATATCACTTCTCAACAGAATAATCAAGGTGTTTGACATGAGCCTTTAACATCCAGCACGTTATGGCCATGTGCTAATCCCGGTTTCATAATGTCATTTGAGAATAAGCCCGCATTCTCAGATGTAAGCAACCTACTTCCAACCTCACCTAGGTGAAATCTGTCGAGAGTGCCTCCTTTAAGATTATAACACTCCCATCCCCCACCACACAAATTTGGTACAGATTTCAATTAAGAGTTTTTATCAACTCAACCTTCCCAAAACACAGGAAATATGCACTCACATCATAGGGAGGGAGAAAAAAAAAATAGTGCATTTTTCACAACAAGTCATCATATGATAGTTTTTGTTCCTTTGAACCTGGTTTAGATCTCTAGTCCCCAGTTGGTTTTCCTCATATCTACTCAAAGATTTGTAGGCTTCAAAAGACACCGCCATCCCCCTCGATGTGGCGCCAGACCTGTTCTTCCCTTTCTCTTGTTAAGGGCCTGAAGAGGAATCTTGGCAAGATATCCAAGATTTGACATAATCAACATTAATGGACCATTTGTCAATACGATCTTACATTAACGTGTTTTCCTCCGTTTATGTCTGGATTTTACCGTTGTAATAACGGTTTTGAACTCTACAATTGTGCAAAGCGGTGCTATCACAAATTAATTAAAATAGAGGAATTGGGTTTTTCAAATAAGGAATTGAAACAAATAAATCTCTTAAACCAATTCGCTGTTCCCTCACTAATGCACAGCGTTAAGCTAAAGCATTATTTCAGCCTCCATGGTAGAGTTTGAGCAATTATATTTTTCTTTTTTGATCTCCAACAAACAGCCCACCCACCGAATTAAAGACATAATCATGGTAGACAGGAATCACCTGACAAAGTGTTCCATCCGCAATCCAAAAGCCTTCAAGTACAAAAGCAGGATATTTTTTATTTTATAGAACAACCACATTTTTCGTTCCACTTACATATCTCAATAACTCTTGTTATAGCATGCCAATGTTCTTTACCTGCTTGCTTGTAACCGGCCAATGTACCCTACTGCATATGCAATAATCAGGCCTAGTTGCAATCAGTCACATATTCACCCTCCCATTATAACTAGCATATTCCTTTTGATTTATTACATCATTTCACTTTCAACAGGAAATAAGTGAACACTTGATCAAAAGGAGTACAACATGCTTGAAAATCATGAAAGTTATATTTTTCAAAATTTTTGCATCAACAAAAAATGGACCTGGTCCAAGGAAAATCCCCTCACATGTTCTTCTTGTTATTTTATTCCAAGAATAAAATTTGCCTCCCAGATCTTTCAATATCAAATGGCTTCTAGAACATTTTTAGCTTCATCAATAACATTCATGTTCGAGCCAAAGATCAACAAAAATCCATCACATAATAGGTCAAATAATCACATGAGAAATGTATTCCCAATACTTATATATATGCACTTATCACACTCATTTTGTTTTTAAAAACCATTTCATCATGCAGAATCAACGTTTCATGCCATGCTTTGGGTGCCCTTGTTTCAAAGCCATATAGGGGGATTTATTACGTTTACATACTTTCTTTCTTGGCCGTTCTTCAAACAAAACACTCTCGGGTTGGTCCATATAAATTTCTTCATTTAGGTCTCCATTAGAAAAGCAGTTTTTACATCCATTTGAATGCATTTGTCAATCAAAAATGGGGGGGGCAGCCATAGCAACAAAAGTCTAATGGATGTAATTCTCGTTACCGAGAAATATCAAAAAATTCTAGGCCTTCTAGTTGTTTAAAACCTTTTGGCAACTATCCTAGCCTTGTATTTGTCATAGAAACCATCCGGTTTCAACTTTTTCCTTAAGACCATTTGCAACCAATTGTTTTACAAACCCAGTGGTAAATTACTACTTCCAATTTATTAGAAATTAGAGATTCCATTTCATCATTTACAGCCTCTTTCCAAAAAATAGAATCATGTGAAGATAATATGCGTCTTTCAAAGTTAAGAGGGTCGTTGTCAACACATTAAACACATAAAACGCAGACAAAATCTTTTTTCTACTCTAGCCTTTTACTTCTTCTTAACTCAAAATCACAAAATCTTTATTTTTTAAAGTTGAAGAGAAGAACTAGGTAGTACGAAAATATTTGTTTCAATCCTTTGACCCCCACTATTTTTTAGTATCAAAGGAATTATTTTTCATGAAAAATAGCATCACCAATTCTACTACAATATTATCTTCAAATTAAAAAATCTATAGGCTGTACTATTTGAAGCATAACCAAAAAGCACAAGTATTAACTTTCTCCCCAACTTTGTTATCTTGGGATCCATTAGCCTCACAAAGGCTAGACACCCCGAAACTCTTAGATATCCCAACTTGGCTTGTAACCTTTCCACACTTCAAATGTCAATGAGACGTTTTATATGAGGCACACACGATTCAACACATACCAAGCATTAAGATAACTCAAACACCCCAAAATTTAATATAAGGGCTGTGACTGCAATTAGCATGGCATTAGTCAATTCACCTAAAATTCTATTTTTCCTTTCTGCTACTCCATTAGACGAAGGAGAATAAGGAGGAGAGTTTCATGACTTATCCCCAATGATCTAACAAAGACTTAACTCATTGATTCATATTCACGGCCTCTATCACTTCTAATTCTTTTTATTTTCTTCCAAACTGATTTTCAACCTCCATTGAGATAAGTTTGAAATTTTCAAAAAAGCATCCTTTATTTTTCATGAAGTACACATAGTAAACTTAGAAAAATCATCAATGAAAGTGATAAAAATATCTATTACCGCCGTACGGAATCATTACCCTAGCCGGGGGAAGTCTCTTCCCAAGAGGGTCCACGAGTTAAAATTCCACCAAGTTCCCACATATCAGTATGAACTAATTTCTAACAAATCAGTTTTTCTTTCACTTGGAAAATGAGGCCTTTTAGTGAGATTGGCTTTTCTACAAGTCTCACACTTTTCCAAAAATTCTTTTTACTCATTGGGATAATCCTAAACTATCATGATTCCAACATAACTATCATAAATGAACCAACGAGCTGCCAAAAAGTAGTGAGAAGAAGCATATAAACAGAAGTAAGTTTATTCATTTCAACATTCAACTTAAACATGATATCCCTCACATGCATAACCCCTTCCCCACAAAATACCTCTTTCTTCACTATACATATTATCAGATCAATAATCTGTTTAAAGCCTGCGTTCATTAGATAAAACTAGACGATCAAATTAATTTTGTCTCATAGAATTATTAAAGTAACATCTTTCAATGTTAATATCCTTCCAGAATAAAACACAATTCAACCTCTCCCTTTCCTCCAGCACTTGAGTAGTTGTGAGGATCCCAAGCATGATGTTTTGGGCTCCCAAAATGAGTATATTTTTTTAAACCATTCTTTGTCATAACAGACATGACGGTGTTGCACCCAGAATCACCCACCACCTCAACATTCTCAACCATGTTTATGTCGGTAATCAACGCCACAAAAGGTTCTTCGTAACGTTTGCCTGAGGGTTAGGATCACGTTTCTCCCGGATCTGCAAAAGCGAGCAAATGCCACACTCGCCACAAACAAAGCATGGTCCCTTTTTTTGAACTTTGTAATGATTTTGTCCTTGGTGATTTTGCACCATATTTTTCTTGGAGGATCTACCCTTTTTTTCTTTGAATTTTTTCTTCTTATGGCTTTAAGGAAGATTTGTGTGAGTTTCAGGAGTACAATTATTCGAAGTGATAAATTTTAGCCTTCGATGTGATGTTGTTCTCCCTCTGTTGGTAACAGTGCATCTTGGCCTCTTGCTTCTTCTTCCATGCGGATTTGCATTAATCAAGCTTTCAAGAAGAGGTTTCGCCTCCTTTGTTTGTGACGCATAGTTTTTTGAATTCCTTCCAATAAGGGTGGAAATTATCCACTATTGCCCAACAATAGGGTTATCTCCAATTTTAACCCTTCGGACCTAAGCTTCTCCGACAATCATGGATGAAGTCTTGAGCGTGATTACCATGATTTTTGTCCACCATTTGGAAACGAAAAAATCTACTAGCTGCCTTTTTTTCGCTCCACACAATCCTCTTCGGTATCATACTTACTCTTGCATGCCTTCCAAATTTTCTTTGCACATGACGTAAGTTCTAACTCATAAGTATCAAAAAATTAATCAATAGACAATTGAAGAAGATAATACCCCGACACTTATAGGAATCACCATCGTACTTTTCCACTTTCCTAGATGGAGAAATAGTTTCATCATCATCTCATAGTGTGATGTCTTCTTAGTATTTGGATTCTTTCTCGGTTTAAATACCTAAAAACAATTAAGAAGACTTATTATAAAAGTTACTTTTACTACCCTTCCATCTCTTGAAATGGTTACCATTGAACCGAATGGGCTGTAAATCTCCCATCTTGACATCCGCGGTTTTTTCATGTAGCCATCATTGAATTCTCCTTAAAATTGTTAGTGAAAAAACTTACAAGATAATACATTTTCTAGATTACATTGAAATAAAATGAAGAAATTAATCTCTCAGGCCTGAGTGCGCGATATCTCGCTCTCTTTAAAAGGAGATTCAAGCCCAACGCAGCAATGTTTTCACCAGGGTGGGACCGGTCCAGCGTATTCCTCTTTGACTTGTCCCTCCAGGATCAACACAGCCTTTTCCAAAAGTATAACTCACAACTCTGGACAATAGTTGAGTCCAAAGCTCCCACAAAAAAGAACACCCTCCCTTCACGATAAGAACTCCTCTTTTATACCACTCTTTCACGCTTGTTTTCTCTTATAATTTTGTGTATCTAAACCCATAGACTCCCCACTATTTAAATAAACTACAAGAAAGTCTTTCCTAGCAATGAATAGGAAGATAATGGATGTAGTAAATAGTGAAGAATAATGTCCTTAGGAGTACATAGGTTACATGGGAGTTACAATATGTTTACATAATTTACAATGGGAGTTACATAGTTATATATGTTACAAAGGAGTTTACATAGGTTAGAAGTTTACTAAGGGAGTAATGAGGAATGAAGAATGAACACATTGATGGATAACCATGCTAATGGATGCTGTAAGAAGTCATCCATCTTATAACTCCAACATAAAGCAATTAATATGTTAAATATTAATATGAAGATGTTATAACCTACATGATGAAATGAAGAGTTACATGGTTACATAAGTTACTAAACTATAACCCTTTTCTTCCACAATTGATGAGAGTAAAGAGACACAATGAAATGTCCATAGACATAACATGATATATAATGTGACATATAATATATAATTTTATTAATATTAAAATGTCACACCAACAAAAGTTAAATTATTTTTTATTACCCATCTATAATATTTGCGAGCTATTATATAGAAGTGGAGTTTTACCTTGTGCTCACCCAAAATAATTTTAGTATGCAGACGGAAATTAACTCCAAGAATAATAATACGTACAATTTCATTTTTGAAATTATATTAAAATAAAATAAATCCAAACAAAAAAAAAAAAAGATATAATCACTATTTATAAAAAGTTTGTAGAGTGTCAACCGAAATTATATTAATAACTTCAGTTTCAGTTTATATAACTTACATAAATTGATTGAACAAGAGTATTAAGAAATATTAAAAAAGAAATTATAATTTTTCAAAAACTATCTTTAAGAAATAAATTTTTAAATAAAAGAATAACATTTATGAACTTTTTTTTCTCAAATAAGTGAGACCTAAGATGAGCAAAAATGACAAATTTTATTAAATATTTGTCAATTAAGAAAGAAAAAAAATCAGTCTCTGTAGAATTCAAATTAGCCCCCTATTCCGTTGTCCGCTCCTAACGGTCAATTCAAATCGCGTATGTATTATAGTAACTTTCTTCTTCGTTTTCTTGGAGACGACAACTAAGAGAAGGCGAAGAGACAAGCAATGGCTTTCTCTGTTTTTGGTCACAGATTGGAAAACTGAATACAATTGTCTCTGCTCGATTTCTCATTCCTCCGAACTTGTGAGTCTTTCTCTGATTTTGATCTCTCTTTATTATGGAAAATAATTGGAGTACTGGTTTTTTTTTTATCTTTGATGATTCACTTCTTTGTTTGTTGGTTATGGGGTTTCTTGAGTAAAATTTGTTTATGGAAGGAAAATGCAGGTGGGTTTTGTGATTTCTTTTTGGGGGGTTTCTTTCTTGGATTAAATAAGTAGAATGGTTAATGTTTCATGTAAAATTGATTGAGAAAATGGCTAATTCTGTTTTTACGTGACCTTGAATTGTGTATTCCACTTCAAAATTTGGATATGGCTTTCTGTTTAGCTACTATTTGGACTTTGTAGTTCATGTATCATCTTATGAACGTTGGCAAGAAATCATGAATGTGGTTTTTGGTAACAGAAATCTCCTTGAATTGTTTGGACTTTATACTTCATATTATCTTAGGATCCGCAGAAAAAAGTGAACTAGAAAACTAGTAGCTGATTGTGGGCTGTTGTAAAGAACAAAGTTAAGACGACTGGTTGAATTGAGCCGATTGAAAGAAGCCTAATTTCCATATCTCAGTGGTGATCTGTAATGGGCCTACCGGAATGAATCGAGAAAGTTCTCGACATCTGCATCTGGAACATCTACTTGGCTCTAGAATGTCTCAGTGTATAGTAGAAGTATGGAGGAAGTGCTAAACACTCATCTAATGAAGCTAATTAAGTTACCAATTCAGGGGAGACCCCTGCATTTGCTAACACTCGAATAGACTGGAAGGAAACTACAGAAGCTCACTTGTTCAAGGCTGATCTTCCAGGGCTTAAGAAGGAGGAAGTGAAAGTGGAGATCAAAGAGGATAGGGTTCTTCAAATTAGCAGAGAGAGGAACGTAGAGAAAGAAGATAAGAACGATACTTGGCATCGTGTGGAGCAAAGCAGTGGAAATTCATGAGAAGGTTTAGACTTCCGGAGAATGCAAAGATGGATCAAGTTGAGGCTTTTATGGAGAATAGAGTGCTTAGTGTAACTGTTCCAAAGGAAGAGGTAAAGAAATCTAAGGTCAAGTCCATTGAGATCTCTGGTTAAGTGCTTTGGCTGGGAATAAACTTGTAGTATTAAGTAAAGCCTATACAGTTGAAGATTTTCAGTTTTTATTTTTATTTCTGGCTGTGTCTTATGCTGGGTCGTTTTCCTAGTTGGTTATGAACTGTTAACTGTTTTATGTATTTCCCTTGAGTACTCTATATGATATGCCATTGAATTTCCTGTAATATTTTGATTTTAAAAAATGAACAAATTTATCTGTGTAACTAAGTTTGTCTAGAATCAGTGTTTTGATCAATATTTTGATTTCAAGTGTATTCTTTAATTGATTTTTCTCCAGTTAATAGTTGTCTCTTTTCTGAGAGCATGAATGTATATTTTGATGTAGATTGTGTTTATTTCTTCCTTCTCATTTTATGAATTTTGAAGTGAATCGTGAAGTAACTTCTTAAATGATATATTGTAACTTTCATTTCGTAACTTCATAAATGATATATTGTAAACGTTTCCATTTCGTCAAGTGAGTTTGTGTTATTTCTTCCTTCTCTTAGATACTGTCAAGGTAGAAGTTGCCAGGGCCTGCAGCCTTGTCCCAAATGAAGCTTGAGGTTGAGAGTTTGGTAGAGATTGCAGGGACAGCCATGTAAAGAAATCCCAACAAAGGCCTTCTATAGTCCAGAGTTTTCCAGTTTGCCAGATTTTTCGTTTGATAGTGTGCAGAAGTTCCATAAAGAGAATGAGCAGTTAACTGAACGCCTTTTGGCAATGGAAGAGGAAACAAAGCTGTTGAAAGAAGCTTTGGCAAACCAGAACAGTGAATTTCAGATATCTCGAATCATATCGTAACTCGATTTCTCATTCCCCTAAACTTGTAAGTGTTTCTTAGATTTTGTTCTTTATTTGTATAAATGGCTTGATAATGCGTACTTCTTGTTGAGTAGGGTAATTAGAGTACTGGGCTTTTCTTTTTCTTTGTGTTTCTTTTTATTACTGGTTCAATGATTTGTTCTTTTGTTATTTGGTTTATAAGGGGTTTTGCTTTCTTATGCGTAAATTTGTGTATGGTGAAAGGAGGTAAAATGTGTAGGATGGGTTTTGATTTTTTTTTGGGGGGGGGGGGGGGGTTGTTTCTGTCTTGGAATTTCATGAGAAATGATCGAAGATACTGGGTAAAAATCAGTTTAGAAAATCAAGTGAAGTGTTTTGAGGGTTTGAGTTTGAGTGAAGTGTTCTTTTAATGGTTAAAAAGTATTATGATACCATTTGCTCCAGCCTTCATTTGGCACAAAAAATGTAGAGATCTAAACATATACAATCACCTAGCTAGCATAGTAGTATATTATTCAGCAAAGTAGTACAACATTATCCTATAATCACATTTGTTTCTTTCGCCTCATGAGACAACCTACTGCTCCCATCATTAGCATGGGCAGCCTCAGCCACTCCAAGTAGTGCATACTGTGGCACGAGCCACATAGCAGACATGTAAACTAAGGCACTTGGGTCGTCCTCATGCCCTTCCTCTATTGCCCTTTGCTGTCTTATGGTATCTGTTATTGCTGACAACTCCATAGACATACAGCTACTACTTGTGCAGCTCATAGGAAAGTAAGGACTGTTCAGTATGGTATGTCCAGGATGTACTAGAAAATACCTCCAAGTGGTGAAATGGTCTTTATGAATTTTTGAGATGAGTACATGTTTTCATCATGAAATTCATTTTAATGACGGTAATGTGTGTGCCCATATCGCCTTTCCATTCTCTGCAACAGAGAGTCTGTTTCTCTCTTTCTGAAATATTGCGAGTGGTATGGATTCAACGATTGAAAGTACCTTTCCCCCGTCCTATGTTTCTATCTACAGTGTCATTGAAAGATTAGAGGCGAAGTGAGCAATATCCCTCGTGAACTATTTAAACGTATAAGTATTTTTAAAGATGTAATGTTCGCGAGCTCATTTTGTATAGGTGTTTTTTTGTTTTTTTGTGTACATTAAGGGACCACTTTCACTACCCAAATACTATAGTGTACGTTGATGTATATAATACTGAATGTTATGTGGAAGGAATAAATATTATCCATTTTCAAGCGCGTTCTTGTCATCTTTTACTTCCTTTCTAGATTATCAACTTTGTAAATTGATTGGTAACATTTTGAATTGCTGCAGAGTGCTGCTCGGTTATTTGGATCTTCCATATCGGCTAAGGACATAATTAGTGTGTGCGAGGTAAGTTTATATCTGGTTCTGTAGTGTTAGTTTGATATTGCTTTTAGACCAACTAGGGAATCATCTGCAAGTTTTCAAGATCAATGCGTTCATCTATCAGAGTGCCTTCGCTTTACCTTAATGTATATGTAGCAGTATAGGTTTATTAAGAAATTCTCCTTATTAATACTGTCGTCTTTATGTGTGGTTCTAATTTTTTCTTTTTATTTCCGTTGAAGGCTATTATAAATTTCAGCTTTTTCTTTGGGCTTTTTATAATTGGGCTATGCTGATGTGCTCAATCTGAAAAAGATTATTTGCCAATTTTAGTAGTAGTAGTAGTTAAAACTAAGGAAAAGAAGAGAGGTTGTTTTGGAATGTCTTGCTTGATTAGTACTTTTAAGCTTAGAGGATAAGATAATGTCTTTAAATAACTTAAAACGAGAAATCAAGCATAAAATCCTTTTGATTAGTGTCAATATATGGATTCTTAACTGAAAATATACAGATTCTAATATTGAACTGAACAATTTCTTAACAATGTTCTTCAAATTAGAGCATGCATAGTGTATGCACTGCAAAAATTAATAGAAGCTGGGGGCCTGGGAGTTTAAAACAATGAGCAATAACTCAAGGCCAAGTTCTGCTGCAACGGGAGTGCAAAAGAAAGTTAAATGACTCTCGAGTCTTTTTGGCACAAATAACATCTGTTCACCAGTGAGATCCTTTTCTTTTTAGATTATACTGAGTTGGTATGATATATTTGAGAGTTGTCCAAGTAAAACACTTGACTTTGGTGCGTAGATTTGTCTTCCATCAGTTTCCAAGGCCAACGACCTGTCAAAACATTGAAAGAATTCGTACTATTATAACCTGCCTTCACTGAAAACACTTCTTTGCTTGAATCTCCCCATTTCAGGCTGTCTGATGTTTGAGGATTCACTGGAAAAACTTCCACAGATGATTAGATTGGTACTAGGATTTTGCTATGGTTTTGGCATGCATAGATATAGAATTCAACTTTAATTTATTGATCATTATTACATATACAGATCAGTGAGCTTTTCCTGTTCCCAATCTTCTAATTTTCTTCTAAAGCGAACCCTAATGTTTCCATCCCTGTTGCTTGAAGTTGGGAGTCTTGTTAAGCTGCTATGGGAACTGGAAAAGCTCACTGAGTAAAGGTTAGTTCTTTTAGTTCTTTACTAACGATTTTGAACGCTATTGATGATTGTTAGTTGTTATGCTTCTAAATTTTATAAATGTCTTCTCATGAGGATTTTTGGTTCAAATGTTGAAGATTTGGACCTCTTTTGACTACTGGTTGTTGCTCGATTGGAATGTTGATGTCCTCCCTCACTCAAAATTATTTAGTCTTGGCCTCTCTCTTTGTTATAAATTAATCATCCAACTTTTTAAATTTCAATTGATTTTATAAAATTCAATAATATTTTTCAAGTTATTTAAAACTATTTTTTGTCATTTTTATAATTTTTAAAAATATATATGTTTATATAATTAGTACCATTTTATGATATTCGAAAAATTGTCTCAGACAATTTTATTTTATTTAAATTTTATTAATTGTTAGTAATTAAAAGTTGTTATTTCAGTTAAGTAGTTTATAATGAGGTAATTATTAATTTTAAAAAGTTTAGAAATCTATTCATTCTTTATATTCAATATGTGTTTAAAATTGCCGAATTGATCGGTTAATTTTAAAATTCTAAATTTGGATGGCCCATACATGTTCCAAGCCAATCAACAATTAGAAACTGTGTCTTGTGAAGCACCGTGTCACCCCTCGCACAATCGGCTTCGATGTCCGGGCGCGCCGCGAACGTCGTATTCAGTCTCGTTGGGCGATTTGGCTTTCATTAAAATTTATAACTCCGTTGGGAATTTCAAACATTCTCTAAGTAGAAGTCGCTTCGATTCGGGGGGAATCCGGTAAATTCACAACACCAGTTTCTATCGTACAAATTGATTTTCCCTCTTTCTTCTTCCTGTTTGAGAGGGGAAAAAGAGTTTATTGTTCTTTCTCGTTTGTTGTCTTGGTCCACCGGATTCATTTCAGGCGTCGTTCCGGATTTGCAATACTTCTCACTTAAGCTCTCATGCTTTTTCCAATCATGATTTGATTTTCTGCTCGTTATCTGTAATTTTCTGCAAAATATTGGAGGCTGTAATTGTTAGTGGATTGTGTAAATAGATTCTGGTGGCGGTTTGATAGTTGAGGAGATTAATTAATTTGAGTCAATCCATATCTTCAAGATGAATTAAAGATGCTTTGGTTAAATGTTTTTAACATTTTTTTCGTCTGCAAAATGCGTTGATTTCTCCATGCATATGATGTCCACAGGGGTGTTCTGTGTAAATAGAAGCATAATCTTGGCTATTTTCTTTTTTTTTTTTTCGAATCACGGCCTCAACACAATAGATGTGTTCGCAATCTGTTCTCGAGTGGCTTTCATATTTCCCAGATGTGTTCACCTTTTTATCTTTCGTCTTGTTTCAGTTTTGGATAGCGTTCCATTATTTATTGCTTCTGAACTCGAAGATGAGGGGCGATTCTTTGGTGTATATGTTAATCATTCAAATACTCAGGATAGTATTAGACAGTCAAGTGCCAATTTGTTTTATATATACTAGTAGGATTTATTCTTTTGATGAACTTGTTTGGATCAGTAGCTTGTGTGCTCAATACTTTGTTTGTTGGCATGATTTGGGTTACTAGCGTTCCTGACTTATACACTAAACATTCAGAGTCTGGATTCGGGGTCTTCCTTCTCGTCTTTTTGTTTTCCACCGGAGTCTGTCGGAGTTTCACTTCAGCTCACCGTTGGTAGCCCGTTCATTCCAGTCAGAATAACTTTCGTCCTATGTAACACTCTCATCTCTCATTCTTTCTTTTCCGATCATGTTTGTTGCTTTGTATCTTGAAATGTTTTTGGGCCTTATTACAGTTGGAATTTGCCATCAGGTATTTGTATTTTATCGTGTTTATGGGTTTTAAGATGGTTGTACAAATGTGGATTTCTGTGATATGTGTTGCTATCTGTGTAGTGTGCTGGATCTTTGTTCTATGATTATGCTATTGATCTCTTTTTTTTTATCTAGTTTTTACCTCGCAAATAATATTAGTATAAATTAGAATTTTCTCTGACGAGTCCTTTCTAGCGCAGTCTCTTTCACAGTTTCAGTGTTTATGATGGTGCTTCTGAGGGTTGGCATCATGGCTTTGGCTAATGTCCAAAGTGGACAAGAATGCCAATGTCCGTTTTCTAGTTGTTGTTGTTGTTTCATTAGCATGATCCAAGTTTCTTGTAAGATGCATTTGTTTATTAATATCCTTAAATTGATCGTGAGTTTGGTTAACTATGTGGTAGCTAGTATTCATTTCGATGCAAAATATGGAGTTGTTACTTGTGAGGTGGATTGTAAATATTCTTTCAGGTTTTGATGTAGTTTGTGAGATTGATTGAGTCAATGCATATATCTTCATGATGAATTAATATGCTTTTCTTTTCGATTGTTTTTAACGTTTTTTTAGTTGTGAATGTATCTGAACTTTTGTCAAAAGGGTGCAAATGTAAGCATAAATCTTAGCTATTTCTTTTTTGTTTCGAGTCACTGCCTCAATACAATAGATGTGTCTAATATCTGTTCTCGAGGGGCAAGTTCCAACTCATGATTTAGTGTTTCTATTGGGTTGAATCAAATGATTGTGTTATTGTTGGTTGCAAATAGAGTGTCAGGATCGTAGTCAGTGGCTAAGTCTTTATGATTTGTTGAATATTAAAGCCAACCTATTTTTCTTTCTTAATCTCAATCTAATTTGTATTAGCCTAAGTTATAGTTTTTATTACTTTTCTTGTGATTAGTTTCCATGTATTGTTGTTTGTTGTTTGAATTTTGTTTATCCTAGTTAAGATAATGGTCCTGATCTTGGAGCTTTCCATGGGAATTAATTTTCTTCAAGTATAAATTAGAAACATGCTTGTTAGCAAAATGGGTTTGGGTGTATTTGTTGAGTTTCGGGATTAGGAAACAAAAGAGAGGAGAAAAAGGGACAGAGCTCAATAGTCATGGTTTAGTAATACCTAAACAGTCTCGTGTAATTAATGTGTAAGCAACAAACACTTAGTTTTAAAGATCCTTTCGATTATTCTAATCTTTATATATTATTTTCCTTGCATGTGATACCAATTCAAGTCCACTTCTGGACTAATTCCTTGCATTTCATCAAGTTGAATTCCTTTGAGTGGAAGGGAGGGAATACAGGGCAAACGAAAGCAAAAAATGCTGGGAAGAGGCTGCTATACAAGCTTGTATACACTAAATACAGTTTTCTGTATACACTGAAATTTGGCTCAAGTCAGCAGCAATTTAGACCCAAAGAGGACCAAATCAGCAGCAGTTTCGGTGCAAAAGGCCCAAACTGCTTCTCTCTCTCTCTCTCTCTCTCTCTCTTCTATTGCTCTCTATTCACTAATTCTAACTATATAACTTTAGTTTAACTTCACTAAATCTCTTAAAAATCAAAAGGTTTGGGTTAGTTTTGACCTACTCATTAGTTAGCAAAACCCATTCCAACCCACGTGTAATTTTTCAAATTGATTATTGAATTTTTACTTCAAAAGCATTTTACACTATTGAAAACAAAATTCATCTAGGTACTAAAACACAAAAATAATAAATAAGAATTCCATTTATGGGTAGGGGGGCCTGAAGAACGAGATCAGAGGAATCCTACCCTACCTACCCCCCTCGTTACCCATGGGACATCGGGCGGTCGTTGCCACGAGGCACAACCTACCCTACACCTCTTCTCTATCCCTCGGACATAGGAGGTCGTCCTCGAAGGCCATCTAACCTACCCCCCTCTACCCACGAACCTCGAGAGTAGTGCACCCGAGGGGGGATAGGGTTAGGGTGCCGCGCGCGCGCAAAGCGTAACGAGGTCCAAGGGGTTGGGTATGGTTAGGGTGCGCGGAGCACGGAGTCCGAGGTCCGAGGGGGGGGTTAGGTAGGGTAAGGAGGGCCCGGAGCACGAGCGATACGAGGGTCCGGGGGGCGGGGGGGTGGGGGGTAGGTAGAGGGGAGGAGGGGTAAGGTAGGGTGGCCTCGGAGCCGGCGAGCTACGAGGTCCGGGGGGGGTAGGGTAGAGGGGGGGGAGGGGGGTTAGGGCAGAGGACCTGGGTAGAGGGGGGGGAGGGTGGGCTTAGCGGTACGGGTAGGTATCACCCCTTTAGAGCGGGGGAGGAGGGGGGCTTAGGGTAGGGGGGGGGTGTTTAGGGTAGGGGGCACTGGAGAACGGAGCTCCGAAGGTCCGGGGGGATTAGGGTAGGGGGCCTAGGAGAACGGAGCGCCGAGGTCTCGGGGGGGTGGGGGGGGTCGGGGGGGGGGGTAGTAGGTCGGGGCGGTCCGAGGGTAAGAGTAGGTAGGAAGGGGGCCCGCGGAGGTACGCGCGCTCGAGGGTCCGGGGGGGTGGGTGACGGTGGGGTAAAGGAGGGGCCTCGGGCACGGCGCTCCGAGGTCGGGGGGGGGGGGGGTAAGGTAGCGGGGCCTCGGAGCAGGCGCTCGAGAGCCGGGGGGGGGTGTATGAGGGAGGTGGGTTTTAGGGTAGGAGGGCCTCGGGAGAAGGCGCTCAGAGGTCTTGGGGGGGTAGAAGGAGGGTAGGTAGGGGGCCTCGGAGCACGGGCGATACGAGGGTCTTGCGGGGGTAGAGGGGGGGTGGAGCTACCGAGGTATGGGGGCGAAGGGAGGAGGCGTAGCGAGGGTTGGGGGTATAGGGGTTAGGGGGACTAGAGGAAGGAGAGAGAAAGAGGTATGGTGGGGTAGGCGCGGGGGGTATAGGTAGTAGCGGTAGGGGGGGCCTAGGAGCAAGGAGCTCAAACGGTCTGGGGGGTTGGGGGTTTAGGAGGTAGGGGGCCTCGGAGCACTGCGTCGAGTCGGGGGGGGTGGATAGGGGTGGTAGGGTAGGGGCCTCGGAGCAACGGCGCTCCGAGGTCTGGGGGGGTAGGTCAGGGGGCATAGGAGCACGGCGCTCGAGGTCTGGGGGGTAGGAGGTGGGGGGTGGCGGGTGGTGGGGTAGGGTATAGGGGGCCTAGGAGACACGGAGATACGTGGTCTGGGGGGTAGAGGGGGGGTAGGGTGGAGGGTTCGGGGGGTAAGGGTAGGGGAGCATCGGAGCACGGCAGCCTCAGAGGTCGGGGGGGGGGGCGGGTAGAGGGGGAGGCCGGGGGGCGTAGGGTGGGGCATCAGTGGGGGGCGGGGTGGGGGTAGGGGGGGGGGTAGGGTTTGTACGGGGGGTTGGGGGTAGGGAGGCGGTTTAGGGGGGGGTCTAGGTAGGGGGCCTCGGAGCAACGGCGCTCCGAGTTAAGGGGAGGGGGGTAGGGAGGGGGGCCTCCGGAGCACGGCGCTAAGAGGTACGGGTGGCGCTGGGGGGGGGGATTAGGGTAGGGGGGACTCGGAGCACGGCGATCCGAGGTCAGGGGGGGTAGAGGGGGGGGATCCGCCACCCCAACTTCGGCGGCCGGTACGAGGGTCGTGTGGCGGGGGTAGAGGGGAGAGGGAATAGGAGATAAGGAAGGGATAAGACGCCGGAAGATGGGGCAGGGTAGAGGGCTCTCGGAGGACCCGGGGGGGGTAGAGGAGGGGGGGGGTAGGGGGTCAAGGGGTGGGGGGTAGGGTAGGGCTTTAGGGTATGGGGTAGGGTTCGGGGTGTAGGGAATGGGGGGGGGGGTTAGGGTTTAGGGGGCATCGGAGCACGGCGCTCCGAGCGTCAGGGGGGGGGGTAGGGATAGAGGGGGGGGTTAGGGGGTAGTAGGGTATTAGGGGGCAGCGGAGAACGGCGAATCGATCAGAGGTCAGGCGGGGGTAGTAGGGTTTATGAAAGGGGGGGTTTAGGAATTTTAGAGGGCGGGTATATTGGTTTATGCATGAGTGGTTGACGTAGAGGGGGGGTAGGGTGATAGGGTAGGGGGGCATAGGAGACGGAGCTCCGAGGTATCCGGGGGGGGGTTCTTAGCTAGAGGGGGGGGTCACTCATGGTACCCGGGATAGGCCGGTACCGGGCGGTAGAGGGGGAGGGAGGGGGACGTTAGGGTAAGGGGCAATAGGAAGCAGGAAAGGATCCGAGGATAAGGCGGGGCGTGGATTAGAGGTGGATAGGGGGGGGCGATGGTAGGGGTAGGGTAGGGGGCATAGGAGAAGGCGCTAAGACCCTTGGGTAAAGGTGGGGGTAGAGGGGGGTTTGTAGGGGGTTCAGGGTCAGGGTAGGGGGGGTAGGGTAGGGGGCCTAGAGAGAAACGCGCTCCGGGTAAGGCGGGGGTAGAGGGGGGGGCAAGGGGTAAGGCGTCTATCCGTTGCCCCACGGTAAGGGGTTCTGCTCCCAAGCGGAGGGCAATGCGGCGAGAGGCACTGGGAGGTGCGGTTTAGTTCACAATGAACACTTGGTGGGGGTATGAGGAGGGGGGGCAGGTAGCGGGTGGGTTAGGGGAGAAGCGGAGATTCGGCAGATAAGAGGTCAGGGGGGGTTTGGTGGTAGGGGGTGGGGGGTAGGGTTGTAAGGTATGGGGTAGGTCTTAGGGGGTAGGATTACGGGGGCCTCGGAGAAAGGAGATACGAGAGGGTAAGGGGGGGGATAGGGGGGGGGTAGAGGGGGGGGGGGCACGGCAGCCTGACCTTAATCCATCCTCCCGTGGGCGAGGGGATGGGGGGGGGGCAGAGGGGGGGGAAAGCTAAGGGAGAGGGGGGGGACAGGTAGGAGAGGGCGGGCCGCCGGTGGGGGGAATCTCGGGCGGGAGCAGGTGGAGAAGGGAGCTCCCCTATCCTGGTAGGGGGGTAGAACGGAGGGGGACGGGGGATAGGGCGTGGGGTAGGGGCGGGGGGGGTGGGGTAGGGTGGGGATAGCGGTAGTGGGGGATCAGGGGAGGTGGACCTCGGAGCACGGCAGCTCCGAGGTCGGGGGGGTATTAGAGGGTAGAGGGCTAGGGTTAGCTAGCGGGACTGGAGCAAGCGCTCCGCGGTCCGGAGGGGGTGGGGATAGGGGGGCCGTAGGGTAGGGACTCCGGAGCACCGGCGCTTCCGAGGTCAGGAGCGGGGTGGGTAGGGTGGTTAGGTTTAGGGGGGGGGGGGTAGGGTAGGGGGCCTAGGAGCACGCGCGCGACGGTAGCGGGGGGGAAGGGTAGAGACTACGGACAACGGTAGTTCACCAGCGCGGGCGCGTAGAGGGGAGGGAGGGGGGACAACACGCTTTAAAATCGCCTCTTACAGAACGCGCCGCAGATGGGGAGGGGGGCCGACTCCACTCCCCAAAATGGTACGACGGCGCGAGGCGAGAGGGGGGGGGGGATGGGTCAACGGGTGGGATAGAGAGAGGGGGGGAGGGTAGCTGGGTAGAGGGGGGGAGGAGGTTGGGCGGTTGGGGGTGGCGGGCTAGGAGCAAGGCGCTCCGAGGTCAGGCAGGGGTGTAGAGGGGGGGAGAGGGGTCCAGGGGAGGGTTGGCGCTCCGGTAGAGGTTCGGGGTGGGGGGGTAGGGGTAGAGGGGGGAGGGCGCGGAGTGTGGGGGCCTAGGAGCAGGGCGCTACGAGGTCGGGGGGGTATAGAGGGGGGGAGGGGTTGGGTACTATAGGGGGTAGGGTAAGGGTAGGGGCCTCGGAGCAAGGCGTCAGCAGGTAGGGGGGGTAGGTAGAGGGGGGCCGAGGGGCTGGGTGAGGGGGTTAGGGGTTCTAGGGTCGCTAGGGCGTAGGGGGCATCGGAGCAACGGCGCTCGGGTCCGGGGGTGGGATAGAGGGGGGGAGGGGTTCGGGTAGGGGGTAGGGTAGGGGGGCTCGGAGCACGGAGCTCGGGTCCGGGGGGGTGGTTAGAGGGGGGGACGGGGTTGGGTAGCGGGGTTAGGGTAGGGGGGCATCGGAGCACACGGCGATCAGAGGTACGGTGGGGGTAGAGGGGGGTGGTAGGAGGGTGGTACAGGGGGCATCGGAGAAGTCGCATCAGATCGCGTCAGGTCGGGCGGAGCGGGGGTAGAGGGGGGGGGGGGGTAGGGGGGCCTCGGAGCACGGCGCTCGAAGGTCAGGGGGGGTACGAGAGGGGGTAGGGGGCTCGGAGCACGGCATACGAGGTAAGCGGGGGGTAAGGTATCGGGGGTATAGGTAGAGGGGTAGGGGGCTAGGAGCACGGCGCTCCGAGTCGGGGGGGGTAGAGGGGGGGTAGGGGGATCTCGGAGCAACGGCGCCCAGAGGCGGGGGGGGGTGGTGGTTACGGGGGGGTGGCTAGGGGGATGGAGACGGCAGCTCCGAGGTACGGGGAGGCGGAGGGGGGTCTAGGGTGACGAGGGGGGTTAGGGCGGTAGGGTTAAGGGGCATCGGGAGACGGAATCAGAGGTCGGGGGGGAGGGGGTGGTAGGGGGGAGTAGAGATGGGGGGGGTAGACGGGGGGATAGGGTAGGGGGACTCGGAGCACGGCGCGATACGAGGTTCCGGGTGGGGGGTTTAGAGGGGTGGGGGGGGGTAGGAGGCGGTCGGTGGGACTCAGGGCGGGGGGGGGTGGATCGAGGGCGGAATAGGAGAAGGCGATAAGAGGTCAGGGGGGGGGGATTAGGGGGGGGGTAGGGGTGGCGGGGTTAGGGGAGGTTAGTGTACCTGGTAGGGGGTAGTTGGGTGGTTTTAGTGTAAGTGGGGCCTCGGAGCACGGCGCTCCAGGAAGTTCCGGGGGGATAGGGGGTAGGGTTCTATAGGGAGGTAGGGGGTTAGGGTAGGGGGCATCGGAGACGGCGCTCGAGGAAGGGGGGGGGGGGTAGGGAGGTAGGGTAGGGGTGGGCCGCAGGAGCACGGGCGATCAGAGGTACGCGGGGGAGGGGGGGTTAGGAGGGGGGGATCGGGTAGGGGGGCTCGGAGCACGGCGCTCGAGGTCCGCGGGGGTGGTAGGGTAGGGGGGTGCCGGCGTTCTACGGAGGGGGGTAGGTAGGGGGGTAGGGGGCCCGGAGCACGGCGATAAGAGGTTCCGGGGGGTAGAGGGGGTGGGGTAGGGGGCCTCGGAGCCGTGCACGGCGCTCCGAGGTCCGGGGGGTAGATGGGGGGTAGGTAGGGGGCCTCGGAGCACGGATTTATAAATAGGAAAGGATTTGTATAAAAATTATAAATCTTCTGTTTTATAAAAATATGTGCCAACCAATTAAAAAAAATTTAATTGAGGAGAAATTGAAAGAAACTAGGAGAGAAAAGATAGAAAAGATGTTTGTATAAAAGTAAGTCTTTCGTTTTTTTAAATTAGCGACCACAATCAAATAATAAAAATCAAAGGCCACAATCAAAAGACAAAAATCAAATAATATTCGTTGTCAAATAAAAATAAATGAAAAGTAATATAGTAGTATTAATTTAATTAAAATATTTGCTATTATATACAATTTAGTAATAAAATTGCTCATGTGTATGAACGGGAAACTAAAAGTTGAAACCTTTTACAGTTTAGAATTATTTATTTATTTTTTTCAATCTTCTCCTTTTCTTCCCAAATTCTGTCATACTTATTTTATTTATTTAAAGGGTAATTATGATTCTAAAAACTTCGACTCACTAATTTTAAGAAAATATGTACAACAACTACTAGTAAAACATGCAGGTTTACTGGCATTTGTTAATAGAGAATTACATACACATAATAGTCAAGATATAAATATACTAACCCAGATAGATAATGAATAAAATTAATTGATCGAACTCGATCTATAAATCTGTTACTTAGTATGAATAATCTATTTGGGAAAAAAATAAAGAAAACAAAGTACTAATTGTGGAAATGAAAAACAATAAACTTTAAACTCCCACGAGAGTTCTTTATTATGGAAGTACACAAATAAAATGTGTATTTGTAGTTATGACAATCTAAGAACTAAATTACTTTTATTCTCTAAATCATTTGCTAAGATCTACTTTCTCAGTAAATTTTTAACCGTTAGTATTTTTCGAAAGTTAATTTGATTATGTTTTAAAAATTAAATTAGATAACATTAATTTGATATTTTAAACAAAAAATTTAGATATTAAAAAATTAAACGAAAAGTATTATAAATTTCTTTTTTTGCATATCAATATGAAGAAAAATATATTGTAAAATGTTAGTCAAAGTTATTGTTGTTTGACTCTAAAGAGAAAACTATGACAATTAAAAGTGGACGAAGATGATACCAAACAACAATTAATAGGAGTAGTGTAACAAAATAATTATGAAAATTATTACTTTCTTGATTAATATAACAAGTCCAAATGTGACAAGTAAAAGTAGACGAAAAAGGTAAATAAAAAATCAATTGAGCTTAACATTGAATTTTACAATTTCTATCTTGACTTTTCGTAAATGATCTACTTAGAAAATTTTACTTGAATTAGACAATTATTCTCTCAGCCCATTTCTATTTATCTAATGCTATCGACTAGACACAATTTTTAAGGAGTAATAAATAATAAATTTAATGTTTTGGAAAATGAGTATAATTAATAATAAAAGTAAATTATGAAGCAAAGATCTCTTGAACTTTTAAACTAGACAAATCAAAATGGATATTCATTTTTAATAAATTGAACAAGTAAAAATAGACTAACAGAATATCAAAACGTCAATACATTTTCTAAGGTTGATTGAATTGATAAACTTTGTTTATAAATATGCAACATTACCAAATGTTACACATACATTTACCAATAATTATAATGATCAAAGTCAAAGGAGGAAATAAATTCATGACCTATATAAGGTGAAGGTGGACATATAAGTCCATAATAATCAATTGAAGGAGCTACAAAATCAATTTTACTATTGATGAAACTATCTACTTCAAATGATTCTGTCCAAAAATTTCCACTAAAAATTTCCTCCAAAGCTAATTCTTGTTGAAAAACTTTATGTTGCTCATGTTGATAAGATGAAAGTTCTTCACTTGATGACTCCTTTGGTGACCAATCTGAACTTTCCAATACTATATTTTCATGCATATTACTATTGTTATTAGCACTAATTGCATTTTGATTTTCCACACTACTCTTTCTTTTGGTATTACTTCCACTATTCTTATTATTGCATTTCTTGCTTCCTTCACTTGAGTTATAATTAGCGCGCTTCTTCAGTGATGTATGCCAATGATTCTTTATTTCATTGTCTGATCTTCCTGGCAAGTGAATAGCAATTGCCGACCATCTGCAACCATACAAGTTTAAGAGGGTTAATTTCACGTGTGGTTCCAAACCAAACTAGTTTCACACTATAGGTTAAAAAACAAAAACCCCTCACGAACTATTTTTTGGTCACGTAATTATTTATTTATTTTCAATTTTGTGATAGAAAAATGACTAAATCATCTTATATCGTTTTATAAGGCCGATGTAACCTTTTGGCTTTGTGTTCATATGAACTCATATTTTTTTGCGTCATGTATATAGATATATATGTAAAAATCTATTAAATCTTTAATATAATAAACATTAGATCTAACATAACAGAGTTCAATGTTGGAAAATTTTAAAAGTTGAACTCGTTAAGGCTAAATTCTGAATTCACCTCAGTTAATTGTGTCGTGTTAGCTCGTAAAATTGAACAAAGAAGAGTACATACCTATTTCCAAGTTGAGCATGCAGGTTCAAGATGAGTTCATCTTCTTCTTTGGTGTAGTTTCCTCTTTTAACATTTGGCCTCAAGTGATTCATCCATCGAAGTCTACAACTCTTTCCACACCTCGCTAGTCCTAATTCATAAAATTTAAAAGTTATTTTAATTTCTTAACTTCATGCACAATCAAACTAAAATACATGAATTAGATTGAGGGGATTAAGTATTACTTTACGAAAGAACATTAACCTGGAAACCACTCAAAAACCTTAACTAGTCAATGCAAGGAGTGACTCAAGATTATTTTTTTTATAAAAAAAACATTTTGGACAAATCCAATTTCGAAAGAATTTAAGCATTCAACTCAAAACCTCGAAACAAAAATTCTCACCGGCATACTTGGGAAGTTGGCGCCAGTTCCAACAGCCATATTTAGTAATATATGCCTCTAACTTCTTGTCTTCTTCAGGAGTCCAAGTCCCCTCTCCTTCCATTTATCGTAGCCGGTGTTTCTCACCTATCTCCGTTAATTGTCTTCAATAGTATCAACCGATAAAGTAATGACTTTTTTTTTGTATTAATGTACGAAGGTAGGAGTCAAAGCCTAACCCTAGCTCACTAGCTCCTATATTGCTTTGAATAATTTCTTTAATATTACTATTCCTAACTAATCACTTGAATCCTCAAATTATGAAATTTGAGACATTTTTATAGTGCAACAACAAGAATGTGTAGCACGTAGTAAAATGGTCCTGAGATATTTTTCAAAAGAGAAAATTCAAAGTCAACGCCTGTTTTTTTTATTTATTTATTTAATTTTGTCAGGATAAAATGAGCAGCACATTTCAACTCGTTTTTCTTATAAGATTGGACTTGGACCAAAACCCTATTTTCATTACACTTGTAGGGCAAGTCTACAAGAAACGAAACCACACCAATGTTGAAAAAAAAGAATAAAGAGGAGAAAAATTTATAAGTATTCCTCCTTTTTAATTTATGTAACGTATCGCTTGAATTGAATCAGATTTAAGAAAGAAATAAAAAATTTTCAATATATCATAGGTAACATTTCTATGATGATAATTTTTTTATGAAACTTTTACAATGTAACATGCTATAACATTTGTATGATATCAATTTTCTTATGAATGTGAAATGAAAAATTATTAAGTTAATAATTTTTTTAAAAAAATGTGTATCATCATTTCTGCAACAAATCAAGATCAAGAAAGAAACGTGTGTTATATGAACACTTTTTGCTCAAGTGTATTGTGAGTTTCAAAGGTTGGAATTTTTATTTTATTATTATTATTATTATTATTATTATTATTATTATTATTATTATTATTATTTGTGACTTTATTCTCTATTATTATGATTGAAATCTCTACTAAATGATAATTACCCTCATGTCCTTCTTCCCAGCTCGAGTTTTTGAAAGAATGAAATGCTTAATTCTTTTTTAATTATTCTTTCAATAACTTATCTAAATAAACTTTCTAAAAGGGCCTAAAACACCCTTCAATTATTGAAAATGGTATAAAATTACTCTTCATCTACCTATTGGCTTCAAAATATCCTTCCGGTCCACCTATTGGCTCTAAAATACCGATTCCCGAAACTCACAGGGTGAAAATATTAACAAAACTCCAAAACGGTATATAAAACTTTAATATTAACCAAAACGGTAAAATCCGCTGCCGGAGGCAGCGATTTACCTTTCAATCTGAAAAGTAAAATCGCTGCTGAGGCAGCGATTTTGCAAAAAACTTTTTTTTGCTAATAAAAAAATGAAATCGCTGCTTGAGCAAGCGATTCAAATTTTTTCTTCTTACAAATCGTTGCCAGGGCAGCTGATTTTGATATTCTTTTTTATTTTCTTTTTTTTTTAAAAAATAGGTTATCGGCTGCACTGGCAGCGATTATCTAAAAAAAATTTTTTTTTTAATCAAATCGCTGTGTACAGCGATTTACAAACAAAAAAAATTTTTTTTTTTTTTGTAAACAATTGTCGCTGCTACATTAGCGATGACAAAAAAAAAAAAATTTTTTTTTTTGTAATTTTTTTTTTTGTAAATCGCTGCTAGGCAAGCGATTTATTTAAAAAAAATTTTTGTCATTAATTTTTTTGTTAAATATATTGTTAAAAATTAAATTAATATTATCTTTCGGTCTTTAATTTTTAATTTACAAAAATTACTTATTTAATTCCCCTAGTCTTCTAACACTTTAACTTTTCCTCTCCTCTCTTTTTTTCGACCAGCACAACTATACTTTATTACTTTACTATACTTTTTATCCTCATTTTCACTACCTCATCTATTTTCTTCTCCGTTTCATCATACATACTTTTCCGACATATATTTATTTTTCACCCCATCACTCTAATTTCTTCTCCCACCAGATATCTCGATTCAATTACCTTTAAATACTATTTGAATTCAAATAATAAGTTTTTTAAATAAAAAATTAAAGGAAAAAAAGTATTTAATTTAATTTTTTAACAAGATACTTTTTTAACAAAAAAATTAATAACAAAAATTTTTTTTAAATAAATCGCTGCCTAGCAGCGATTTTACAAAAAAAAAAAAATGTTTTTTTTTTTGTACATCGCTACTGTAAGCAGCGAGTTTCCAAAAAAAACAATTTTTTTTTTTGTAAATCGCTGCTACACACACGCATCCCCCGATTTATAGACAAAAAATTTGTTTTTTTTCTTTATACAATCGCTCTAAGTGCAGCGATATACCTTAATTTTTTTTTAAAAAAAAAAGACACATTCAACAAATAAGATCAAAATCTGCCTCGCCTGCTGGCATCGATTTGTAAGAAGAAATTTTGAAATCGCTGCGCAAGCAGCGATTTCATTTTTTTATTAAAAATTTTTTTTTGGCAAAATGCTGCCTTCAGCAGCGTTTTACTTTTTCCGTTGAAGTAAACAGTCGCTGCCGCAGCGCTTTTACCGTTTTGGTTAATATAATTTTTATATACCGTTTTGGATTTTTGTTATATTTTCTACCCTTTGATTTTTCGTACTCCTAAAATACCCCTGTACTCATCACTTTGGGTTTAAAATTACCGCGTTATTACCAATTTTAATTTTTTAAACCTATTTATATATTTTTTTTAAATGGCATGACCTAAACTATTTGTTACAATTTCACTAACTTCACACTACCCTTATTACTATTAAATCCCAACAAATTAATAAACCCTCAGTTAAACTAAATGGCAACAAACAGAAAAGCTACTGACAATGAGTATTTTTAAATTTTAAGGTGAAAATTCTATAGAAAGTAAATCATTATACTTCAAGTGTCCTATAATAAAAATTATCATAAACTTAAAAGTCTGACTAAGTCATCTTAATTATTCTTTCATCTCATTTTATGATGTTTTACTTCATAGATAATTTTTAAAAAAATATAGCTATATTTAAGGTTTAAACAAACAAATACATAATATTTATAATAAAATTATATTAAAAAAAGTGCATGATTTAATTCGGGATGTACTACTTCTTTACACCTTTATCATAAATTTCGAATTCAGAACTTGAAGAGAATCTATTGAAGTCTCTTCCTAAATCCCGGCTCAACTAAATTAATTGGGCTACGATCGATTCGGGACTCGAATAATTTTGGATGTCATTTTCAGGAATCTATAATTTTGTCGTGTTTTAGTAGCTGAAGCAAATGGTCTAAGGCACGTTGACGTCGAAAGTACTCAAAATTTCTAAGTCCATTTCGATGCGGTTAGACTTCAACCGTATTTTACTATATTTTTCTTAGAAAAAGAACAAATATATCCTCGAACTATTATAAATAGTTTGCAGATATCCTCCGTCATGTTTTTGGAATATTGGCGTCATCGCCGTCCAAAAACTAGAGCATAGATACCTTTTATATTAACGGACAAACATGTGTCATAATCTTACACACCGATTTGATATTTATTAAATATCGAATCGACGAATAAGATTGTGTCACATATCCCTATTTAGTCAATTGTTAGAGTAAAGGACATTTATGCTCTAGTTTTTCAACGACAGAGACACTAACATTCCAAAAGTATGACGAAAGATATCTACATACTATTTGCGATAGATCAAAAGTATATTTATCCTTTCTTTTTTTAATTTATGCTTAGGGATCTAGTCTAAAAAAATCTAGAGAACTACATACTTAGTTAACACAAATGTGTCCAAAATATCAATATGCAACAATTTACATTGGCCACAAATTCCCTTGAGGAATGATGAGAGAAAGAGACAACGAAATAAAGAGGTGTTGTCATCGTTAGGAATATGAAATCACATAAAAGTTTCATTTTTGTTTTGTACTATATTGCATGGAATCATGTGAGGTGTCAGGTGAAAAGAATGAATAATTATTATTTTTTTTGTTTTATATTTGATATTTAGATTTTATATTAAAATCTCCATTAAATTTAAAAGTTTTAATAAAAATAACACTTTTAACATAATTTTTTTGTTTATACGAAGACTTGAACGCAAGACTTTCAATTAAGAGTAAAAGACTTAGCAATGCACCACAACTGATAAATGAATAATTTATATATCACAGAATGTTACATATTTGACTTTAGGGATGATAACTGTTGATATCCCTTTTGTCCCTTGGGTATTTTGTAAATACTTAGTTTTTGAAACGATATTACTAAACCATGGAACAATTAAAAAATTCTGAAAATTTGTAAAATTTACCAGTAACGGATCAAAGATTATATTTCTAATAAATTAAGGATTAAATATATTTTTTCAGATAATACAAGAACTCGATGAGAATTTATTAATACATCTCCTAAACTTCAACAAAATGGAGATCATATAATACAGATACACTATGTGATGTTTTTTTTTTAGTTTTTACAACTTAGAATGATTCTAGATGAAAGAAGAAGAAATTCACGAGGTAATAAAAGGAGAAGGGTGGACCAACCAGTCCACACTATCAATTGAAGGAGCTACAAAGCAATTTTATAATCCACTTCAACTGGTTGTGTCCAAAAACTTCCACTGTAATTTCCTCCAATAAGCCCATTCCTTTCTTGAAAAAAAATGTCTTGTTGATAATCAGAAGAGGATAATCTTCACTTGATGACTCATTGGTGACCATTCTTAGCTTCCATACGTTTTGTCTCATGCTATTTATTATTATTTTATTAATAGCACTTGCATTTTGATTTTCCCAACAGTGATCTTTCTCATATTTTTCCTTCATTTATTCTTATTAGTAGTGTAGCACAGCCCCCCTTTTTAAAGTGTCCGTGTGCCAATGATTCTTTATTTCATTATCTGATCTTTCGGGCAAGTGAGCAGCAATCGTGGACCACCTGCAATCATAATTTCATATGTGATTACTAAACTTTTACGTACAAAAGTAATAGTAAAGTGATAGTACTATGAATTTATTTTGTCACATCAAAGAAAATGAGTATTTCTAAATGACAAAAAATATTTTTTTTTTTCATATTAGAGTATATAACTGAACTCCGTGTGAATATATTATAAAAATTTGAGGATATCAAACTAATAAATCGAATTAAATCAAGAAAAAATAGTGATTTAAATTTACAGGGGAATAATACTAACAAAACGAATCTCCTCTTGAATATTTTTTAAGCTACATAGTTAAAAAAAATTAAGAGAAATTAGATTAAAACACATTTTGTTCAACTTCATTAATTATCTCTTACTAACAATACTTCTATTCTGAGTTTTCATTATCTTTATCATTCACTCTATTAATAACCAAGTCAGGATCTAATATATCATACTGAATTTTCCTATGACAAATAAGGACTAGATTATACGATCATTAGTCTTTCAAGATATTTTTATGTTGCAAGGCCTTTATCATCGAGAGAAAAAACTCATATAAAAACCAAAACAAATCGAAAATGCTTATTAATTTGAACTTTTTTGTCTACTTTTTAATTTGTCATGTTCCTTTTTCGAATGTCAACTGACTAATGTTTTAAATTAAATTAGATTCCTTAATTTGATCTTAAAACAAAAACTTCGATATTAAAACATTATATGAAAAGTGCTATAAATGTACTTTTTTTTGGTCATATTAATATGATAAAAAGAATTCAATTTTAAAATATTAGTCAAATTTTTTTTAGATTGACTCTAAAATAAATTGTGACAATAAAAATATGGACAGAGAGAGTAGCGTTTATCACTTTAATAGAATTAGTAGAATATAAGACCTAACTCTCCTTTGCTTGCAATTATCTCTTTTAGGTCCTTTTATTAATTAATAAAAGCCTAACCATAGGCACCATATTGCAAATTTGCAAAAAAAAATAGAAAAAAAAAAGAGAAAAAGCTTGTAAATATTAAAAACCGACATAGCTAATTTAGTTTGGTAAATGAAAAAAATATCAAATTGACCTTTCCTCTGTGACACGATGAATATTGAAAATTTTAAATTCTGAATTTGTCTTCTTTGCTCGTAAAATTGGGAATGCGGAAGAAATATACGTACTTATTTCCAAGTTGAGCATGGAGGTTCAAGATGATTTCATCTTCTTCTTTGGTATAGTTACCTCTTTTAACATTTGGCCTTAAGTGATTTATCCATCGAAGTCTACAACTTTTTCCACACCTTGCTAGACCTTTACAAATGACAAGCAACAACAATAATTATAATTATAATGGAACTTAGAGATGAAATCAAGATATTCAACTCGTATTTTTTTTCAAAAAACAAAAAATTAGGGTTCAATTTTCTTCATCATAATAACTTTAACAATCAACGATTAAATTTCAAATTCATAAACATCAAATACTAACTCTCACCAGCATACTTGGGAAGTTGTCTCCAGTTCCATGAGCCATATTTAGTAATATATGCTGCTAATTTCTTGTCTTCTTCAAGTGTCCAACTCCCTTTCTTCCTTCCATTTTCGTCGTAGCAAGTTGTTCTCACCATATCTTAATTAAAATTCTCTTTTAAAAAAAGGAGATTTTAAAATATATATATATATAAATTAATAAAACAATTATAGCTAGCTATTCCCACTTGAATAAATAAAAAAAATTCATAAATTGAACCTATTTATAGGAAGGGTGCAAAACGTTAAATACATGGGATTTTTGTTATAAATAAAATTCGAGTATTCTTAACGTTTGTTATCATATAAAAAATTGTGGTGAAACTAATTACTCACGTCCACACCATATAGAAAGATAAAAACAAAATATATTAAATTGATTGTTTAGCAAACTTTAGACAATAATATCTCAGGCACCCCTGCCAACTCGCTCCCGGTGATATTAGTCATTACTGAAAATAATATAATTGTCCATAAAATAATTCATTGATGCATGTGTTATTCCTGCGATTCATATTATATAATATTTTTAGTTTGATAATATCGTTCGAGGAATATATGTGTTTACCGCTAATGAGTAAAAAAAACAAATATTTTATAAGTGTTACGATGAAATATATGTGTTTACTATTAGTTAATGGATTAAGTCTCTTGACTCAATAAAAACTAAAAAGGTGCGGAAAGTAAAAACTTAAGAACACAAGAGTTTATGTGGAAGGAGAAAAGTGTAATACTCTTTGTAGTAGCGGTCCTTATATATCGTATTAACAATCGAAATATGGGTCGAAAACATAGGTATATATCGGTAACCTAAAATTAATACCGAATTGAACATGATCTCAATCACAATATGAACAATAAATTGAACTTATATCATAAAAGATTCGGCGTTCCTGACCCTGCTTCACTGGGAACTGTCCAAGTTGGGAGTTACTCGGAATGCTGCTAATATATCATTGTCCTTAGTTTGGTACACACCAAACGGAGTATAATAAGTCCAATTTGTACTCTTTCACACCAGCTTTAAATCCAACACTACCTGGCTTTAGAGAGTCTCTGTTTGTGGTGAACATAAATCCCTCCTAGAACTCTGAATTTAAATTTATCACAACAACAAGTCTACCGACATGAATTCCTTTTCCGCGTTAATGAACTTTTCACAGGAATCTGTCACAAAATTTCCACTAATACTATATTATCAATTAAGCAGAATGGTTGATTATTATCCATGGTATTTAAATTTGCCATAATCATTATTGTATACTCTTATAGAAAATAAGATTAAAAAAAAGACTTGAAATCCTTTTATTCCATAGTGGAGTAGAATCCTTTATTCATATTGGGAAGTTATCGTGGGGCTTTGTTCTGGCAAAGGGTCAACCTTACACTTGTTCGCAATACAGACCCCTTTCTTTCCTATGGTTCTGGTATATCCCCTTCTATAGGTCGAGCCATAAACCTAAGAGATGATTGAAAACAGTCCAACAATCCTTTTCCATAGGATTTCAGCTTAACTTCATTAACTTCAAAGAGCTGAAATTCAAATTACAAACTCTTATAACTTAGGAATTAAATTCTTGATTTCTTTCCTCTCACTATAAGAACTTTGTTATACAAATTAGAGCAATACATCTATTGTCACTACACAAACTAAGTTCAGTTGATAATAGAATGCAAAAACATGACATATCTAACTCTAGCTAGAACTCAAAATAATGAAGAAAGATTTGACTGATTCCTTTAAAACTTAGGAATAGATCTTAAGCACATAAATATTATCTCAAATTACAACAACTAAAAACGAATGATAAACTTTATCAATTCCCTTATTGTCTATGAAAAATATTTCTTCAGTGATTCTTCTAAAAATGCAAAAAACTAGGTTATGTCATTTGTGAAGAGTCTATTATAAGATGGACAAAACATTGGAGTAATGCCACTCTTAGTCTCTCACGTAAGAGCTTAAGATACATGGTTGAGACGGTAAACTGATTGAGGAATTTGTTCTAAATCAACTAACGATTCGATTGACGAAACAAAATTATATTACACTTGTCAATACATTTAACAAGATTCAATAAACCTAAAAAGATGTGATGAATCATTAAGTAGAATAGGGTAAGAAAAATATATTCTAAATTACTTTAGACAAGCAATCTACTAGACGGATAAGATTAGGCCTAGCCATTTTTTTTTTTATATTTATTCCTATAAAAAGAATTTATGTTAATAAAAGGTCACTATCAATTCAAGAAAAAAAAACAAGTCTACTCAGAAAACAAAATAAGCACTGGTACAAATTCAAAAAATAGAAACTGGCAACTATGCATGGAACCATAATATACCACACCTGGAACTACATAGCAGTTTTGTGATAGAACAAATACAAAATGAATAGAATCCACACGTATAGGCGTCCCATGATGACATTTTTTTTGGGATAATTTGAGAGAGATATCACTCCAGGTTTCACTCTCATCACATATATCTCCCTCATTTTAATTTTTTTTGCATTTTTAAAATTTATTTTAAATAAATATAAATTAATTATAATTTAACATATTTATTTTAAATAGATTTAAAGAATGGATACAAATAAATTTAATTAAGGGAGGCAGAGGTAATATATTAAATCACAGGGGAAGGTAAGTGTTATAATAGAGCCAAATCTAGAGAGAAGTCTCTGAAATTATCTTTTTTTTAAAAAATTTCCATATATCATTTTTTCACTTTGAAAACAAATATTTTATTAATGGATCTTTATTTTAGTTGGATTGGATTTTACTAAATGGGTGGGATAGAATATTAAATAGGAAGTAAAATTTTAATTATAATAAAAATAAATAGCCACGTAAGCACCATATAGGCGTTACATAAACTAATAAAAATGATGACACAATATAAAATTGTACAAGAACAAATATGTGCGCAAAGTTAGATGACAAAATAAATATATAAAAAAAAGTACTAAAAATGTAAATTAATCTCTTTCATAATAGTCCCCAAGCAATTAACCCTTTCCGATAATTTATTTATATGGTTATAGTCTTTTTGAAATTTATGATATTAAATATGTTAAAGAAATAATATTGATATAACACCCATTGAAGCCTTTTTTTTTTTTTGTTAATTTCTCCGAAATTTGTTGCCAACACGACCGACACATAGGATATTAATGTATATATCAGTGGACCATGTTGTGAAAACTGAAACACTGACAATTCGTAACTCACATGGACAGATTGCGTAGGTTGATTTTTTACATAAAAATATTAATTATATAGCATAAATTTTTTGACGAAAGATGTCTAAATGGACACGTTAGAAGTGTGTGACTATGGCACCCCATCTTGACCTTTTATCTTCGTAATTTTTGTTTAGACTATAATATTTATTATGTCTAAATTATAATATTAATATTTTATTTTATGTGACACAATTATAATTTCAAGAGTCAAGAGCTCTTTTAATTAATGTTTCTTGAATATATATTTTTAATTATGATTTTAATATCTATTATTTGTTCGGCACCCAAACAAAAATCCAAAAAAGAATAAAAAATAAAGAAATGAGGAGGAATTGGATTAAAAAAAAAATATACTCATGACAATAACATCAATTGCGGAAGACATGATAATAAATATTAATATCTGGGGACCAATAAATACATGGTTTTTGAAGCCCTATACTCATAGGAATATCAACATGGCGGACCCGTAACAAATGCGCACCATTAAGACACCAGACACTAATCACTATCGACTCACAGTGAGCCGATGAATTTAATTATATGTGTCAAATGAACGGGTTAAATTAAAATTATAGATATTAAAATAGATTGATATTCCTAAATTCAAGTAATATTTTTAAAACATATTAACATATTCAATAAGTTTCAGGAAAAAAAAACCAAAAAAGATGTATATTGTGTATACAAATTTTAGTCCTATCTGAGAGGTAAAGACTGAAGCAATGGATTCAATAATAACATAACTAATGATTTATCAAAAAAGAAAAAAAAACATATGTAATGTAATTTCAGAAAATGAAATATGAGAATGATATAAAGAGTGTATATAAATTTTATCGTTACCTTGAAAATAAAGAATAAAGCAATGAATTCAACAATAACATATTTAATATATTTTTTAAAAATAAAATCTAAAAATAATATGTAAAGCATATATAGATTTTGAAACTAATATCTCAAAAGGTTACTTTAACTAGGAAACTTATTAAAGTTATTGAACTTTACATATTTTATTGCACACGAAAATCGTCAAAATGGGGGGCATGCGCGCTTTAGGGCTTGTTTGACCTTGAAAATGGGTTGGACTAACCGTGAGGGACAATCGGATGCATAGCAAAGGTCTTGACGGACGTTTACAAAATATTTTGGCAGTTTTGACGTCGGAATCCGAATCACCCAAAAAATGATTTGCTATAGCACATGAAAATCATCGAAATAGGGGGTATGCGCACTTCAGGGCTCGTTTGACCTTGAAAATGGGTCGGACTGGCCGTGAGGGCCAACCGACTGCATAGCCAAGGTTTTGACGAACGACCACAAAATTTTTTGGCATTTTTGACGTTGGAATCCGGATCACAGAAAAATTTATTTGCTATAGCACACAAAAATCGTCTAAATGGGGGGTATGCGCGCTTCGGGGCTCGTTTGACCTTGATAATGTGTTGTACTGGTCGTGACGTCCAACCGGATGCATAGAAAAGGTCTTGATGAACATCCACAAAAACTTTTGGCATTTTTGACGTCAGAATTCGGATGACCCAAAAAATGGTTTGCTGTAACATACGAATATCGTCGAAATGGGGGGGGGGGTATACGTGCTTCAAGGCTCGTTTGACCTTGAAAATCGGTCGGATTGGCCTTGAGGGCCAACCGGATGCGTAGAAAAGGTCTTGACCGACGTCGATAAATTTTTTTGGCATTTTTGACATCGGAATCCGGTTCACCCAAAAAATGATTTGCTATAGCACACGAAAATCATCAAAATATGGGGTATGCATGCTTCGGGGCTCGTTTGACCTTGAAAATGAGTCGGATGGCCGTGAGGGCCAACCGGCTGCATAGCCAAGGTCTTGACGGACGTCCATAAAATTTTTTGGCATTTTTGACGTCGGAATCGGATCATAAAAAAATTGGTTTGCTATAGCACACGAAAATCGTCTAAATGGGGGGTATGCGCGCTTCAGGGCTCGTTTGATCTTGATAATGAATTGTACTGACCGTGACGTCCAACCGGATGCATGACCATGTCTTTGGATGGACCATCGCACAAAAACTTTTGGCTTTTACGTCGGAAATGCGGATGACCCAAAAAATAGTTTGCTGTAGCACATGAATATCGTCGAAATGGCGGAGGGAGGGATGCGCGCTTCAAGGCTCGTTTGACCTTGAAAATTGATTGAATTGGCCTTGAGGGCCAACCGGATGCGTAGACAAGGTCTTGACGGACGTCGACAAAATTTTTTGGCATTTTTGACGTCGGAATCCGGTTCAGCCAAAAAATGATTTGCTAGCACACGAAAATCATCGAAATATGGGGTATGCGCGCTTCGGGCTCGTTTGACCTTAAAAATGGGTCGGACTTGCCGTGAGGGTCAACCGACTGCATAGCCAAGGTCTTTAGGGACATCCATAATTTTTTTTACAATTTTGACGCTGAAATTCGGATCACCCAAAAAATGGTTTGCTATAACACACGAAAATCATCTAAATGGGGGTATGCACGCTTCGTGACTCGTTTGACCTTGAAATTGGGTTGGACTGGCCGTGAGAGACAACCGGCTGCATAGAGAAGGTTTTGACGGACGTCCACAAAAAATTTTAGAATTTTTGACGTCGAAATCCGGATTTACCTAAAAAATGATTTGCTATAGCACACGAAAATCGTCAAAATGAAGGTATGCGCTCTTTGGAGCTCGTTTGACCTTGAATATGGGCTAGACTGGCCGTGATGGCCAACCATCTGCATAGAAAAGGTCTTGACGGACGTCCACAAAAAAATTTGGTATTTTTGACGTTGAAATCCGAATTACCCAAAAAATGGTTTGTCTATAGTCATAACCTAAATTTCGTCGAAATGGTGTATGCATCTTCGTCGGGGGCTTGTTGACCTTGAAATGGTCGTACCCGGCCCGTGCGGGCCAACTGGCTGCATAGCACAGGTCCCTTGACAGGAAGTCCCATATTTTTTTTTCTGCTTTTTTACGTTGGAATTTGATCAACCCAAAAATATGGGTTATTCTACCACACTAAATCGATCTAAATGGGGGTAATGATTGCGGCGCTTCAGGGCTTGTTTGACCTTGAAAATGGATCGTATTGGACGTGAGGTCAAACCGGATGCATAGACATGTCATAATGGACGTCCACAAAAAAGTTTTGCATTTTTGACGCCGAAATCTGGATAACCCAAAATATGGTTTGCTATAGCACACGAAATTCGTCGAATGGAGGATATGCGCGCTTCAGAGCTCGTTTGACCTTAAAAATGGGTTGGAATGGACGTGAGGGACAATCAGATTTGTAAACAAGGTCTTGACGGACGTCCACAAAATTTTTTGACATTTTTAACGTCGAAATTCGAATCACCCAAAAAATCATTTGCTATAGCAAACGAAAATCGTCGAAATGGGAGGTTGTGCGTTTCGGGCTCGTTTGACCTTGAAAATGGGTCGTACTGGCCGTGATGGCCATCCGGTTGCATAGACAAGGTCTTGATGGACGTACACATATTTTTTTTGCATTTTTTACGTCTGAATCTGGATCTCTCAAAAATGGTTTGCTATAGCACACAAAAATTATCGAAATGGGGGTATGCACACTTCGGGCTTGTTTGACCAAGAAAATGGGTCAGACTGGCTGTGATGGCTAACCGGTTGAATAGCCAAGGTCTTTAATGACGTCCACATATATTTTCGGCATTTTTTACGTCGGAATCCGGATCACCCAATAAATGGTTTGCTATAGCACACGAAAATCGTCAAAATTGGGGGGGGGGGGGGGTTGCGTGCTTCGGGCTCGTTTAACCTTTAAAATTGGTCAAACTGGACGTGAGGCCCAACCGAATGCATAGTCAAGGTCTTGACCGACGTCCACAAAAATTATGGAATTTTTGAAGTTGGAATCCGGATCACCTAAAATATGGTTTGATATAGCGCACGAAAATTTTTGAAATGCATGATATGTGCGCTTCAGGGCTTGCTTGACCTTGAAAATGAGTCGGAATGGTCGTGATGGCCTACCGGCTGCATAGCCAAGGTCTTGACGGACGTCCACATATATTTTTTACATTTTTTGACGTCGGAATCCGGATCACCAAAAAAATGGTGTGCTATAGCACACGAAAATCGTCGAAATGGGGGAGGTTGCGCACTTCGGGGCTCGTTTCACCTTGAAAATGGGTCGAACTGGCCGTGAGGGCCAATCAGATGCATAGTCAAGGTCTTAACCGATGTCCATAAAAATTATGGAATTTTTGAAGTCGGAATCCAAATCACCCAAAAAATTGTTTGATATAGCACATGAAAATCTTTGAAATGGGGAATGTGCTCTTCGGGGCTTGTTTGACCTTGAAAATGGGTCAGAATGGTCGTGATGGCCTACCGGCTGCATAGTCAAGGTCTTGACGGACGTCCACAAAAAGTTTTGGCATTTTTGACATAGGAATCCGCATCACACAAAAAATGATTTACTATAGCACACGAAAATTGTAAAAATAAGGGATATGCGCACTTCGGAACTCGTTTGACCTTGAAAATGGGTCGGACAGGCCGTGAGGGCTAACCGGATGAATATTCAAGGTTTTGGCAGACGTTCACAAATTTTTTTGGCATTTTTGACAACGAAATCCGGATCACCAAAAAATGGTTTTCTATAGCACACAAAAATCATCTAAATTGGGGGTATATGCGCGTCGGGGCTCGTTTGACCTTGAAAATGTGTCGTACTGGTCGTGACGTCTAACCGTATGCGTATCCAAGGTTTCAACGGACGTCTACAAAATATTTTGGCATTTTTGACATTGGAATCTGGGTCACCCAAAAAATTGTTTGTTGCACACGAAAATCATCAAAATTGGGGTATGCGCGCTTCAGGGCTCGTTTGACCTTGAAAATGGGTCAGACTGGATGTGATGGTCAACCATCTTTATAAACAAGGTCTTGACAGACGTCCATAAAATTTTTTGGCACTTTTGAAGTCAGAATCCGAATTACCAAAAAAATTGTTTACTATAACACACGAAAATTATCGAAATGGGGGGTATGCATTCTTCGGGGCTTGTTTGACCTGTAAATGGATCGAACTGGCCGTGATGGACAACTAGATGTATAGCCTAGGTATTGACGGACGTCCACAAATATTTTTGGCATTTCTGACATCGGAATCCGGATCACCCAAAAAATGATTTGCTATAGCACACGAAAATTGTCGAAATGGGCGTATGCAAGCTTCGGGGCTCGTTTGAACTTGAAAATGGGTCAAATTGGCCGTGAGGGCCAACCGGGTGAGTAGATAATTTCTTGACGGACGTTCACAAAATTTTTTGGCATTTTTGACGTCGGAATCCGGATCACCCAAAAAATTGTTTGCTATAGCACACGAAAATCATTGAAATTGGGGTATGCGCGCTTCGAAGCTCGTTTGACCTTAAAAATGGGTCGTACTGGCCGTGATGGACAACCGACTACATAGACAAGGTCTTGACGGACGTCCAAAAAAAATTTGGCATTTTTGACGTCGGAAATCGGATCACCCAAAAAATAGTTGGTTATAGCACACGAAAATCGTCAAAATAGAAGGTATGCGAACTTCGGGGCTTGTTAGACCTTGAAAATGGGTCGGACTGACCGTGATGACCAACCGGCTGCATACCCAATGTCTTGACGGACGTCCACAAATATTTTTGGTATTTTGACGTCGGAATCCGGATCACCCAAAAAATGGTTTGCTATAGCACATGAAAATCGTCGAAATTGGGGGTATGCACGCTTCGGGGCTTGTTTGACCTTGAAAATGGATCGGACTGACCGTGATGGCAAAACGAATGCATAGCCAAGGTCTTGAAGGACGTCCACAAAACCTTTTTGCATTTTTTACGTCGGAATTTGGATCACCCAAAAAATTGTTTGCTATAGCACATGAAAATCGTCTAAATATGGGGTATGCGCATTTCGGGGCTTGTTTGACCTTGAAAATGGGTTGGATTGGCCGTGAAGGGCAACCAGCTGCATAGACAAGGTCTTGACGGACACTAATATCAAATTTTGGCACTTTTGACATCGGAGTCCGATCACCCAAAAAATTGTTTGTTATAGCACACAAAAATCGTCAAAATGGGAGATATACGCGCTTTGGGGCTCTTTTGAGACTTTAAATTGGATCAGACTGGCCGTGAGGGCCAACCGGATGCATAGCACACAAAAATCATCAAAATCGGGGTATGTGCGCTTCGGGGCTTGTTTGACCCTACAAATGGATCGGAGTAGTCGTGAGAGGCAAACCAGTTGCACAGCCAAGGTCTTGACGGACGTCCACAAATTTTTTTGACATTTTTTATGTCGGAATCCGGATCATCCAAAAAATGATTTGCTATAGTACACAAAAATTGTCTAAATGGGGGGTATGCGCGCTTCGGGGATAGTTTGACCTTGAAATTGGGTCGGACTGTCTGTGAGAGCCAACCGACTACATAGACAATGTCTTGACGGACGTCCACAAAAATTTTTGAAATTTTTGACGTCGAAATCTGGATTATCCAAAAAATGGTTTGCTATAGCACACGAAAATCGTCTAAATAGAGGGTATGCACGCTTCGGGGCTTGTTTGACCTTGAAAATGGATCGGACTTGCCGTGAGGGCATACCGGCTGCATATCAAAGGTCTTGACGGACGTTCACAAATTTTTTTTGTAATTTTAAAGTCGGAATCTGGATCACCCAAAAAATGGATTGCTATAGCATACGAAAATCGTTTAAATGGGGGGTATGTGCGTTTCAAGGCTCGTTTGACCTTAAAAATGGGTCGGACTGGGCGTGAGGACAAACCTGATTCATAACCAAGGACTTGACAGACGTCCACAAAACTTTTTGGCATTTTTGACGTCGGACTCCGGATCACACAAAAAATGATTTTGCTATATGACACGAAAATTGTCGAAATGGGGGTATGCGCGCTTCGGAGCTCGTTTGACCTTGAAAAATTAGGTCGGACTGGCCGTGAGAGACAACTATCTGCATAGCCAAAGTCTTAACGGACATCCACAAAAATTTTTGAAATTTTCGACGTTGGAATCCGTGTCACCCAAAAAATGGATTGTTATAGCACATGAAAATCGTCTAAATGGAGGGTATGTGCGCTTCGGGGCTTGTTTAACCTTGAGAATGGGCCAGACTTTCCGTAAGGGCCAATCGGCTGCAAAGCCAAGGTATTGACGGACTTCTACAAAAATATTTGGCATTTTTGAAGTTGGAATCCAGATCACACAAAAAATGGTTTGCTATAGCACACGAAAATAGTCTAAATGGGGTGTAAGCGCGCTTCGGGGCTCGTTTGACCTTGAAAATGGGTCGGACTGGCCGTGAGGGCCAACCGCCTGCCTAGCCAAGGTTTTGACGGACGTCCAATAAATTTTTTGGCATTTTTGACGTCGGAATCCGGATCACCCAAAAAATGGTTTGCTATAAAAAACGAAAATCATAGAAATGGGTGGTATGCGCGCTTCGGAGGTCGTTTGACCTTGAAAATAGTTCAGACATGCCATGACGGCCAACCGGCTGCATAGCCAAGGTCTTGACGGATGTCAAAATTTTTTTTGACAATTTTGACACCGGAATTCAGATCACCCAAAAAATGGTTTGCTATAGCATATGAAAATCTTCTAAATGAGGGGTAGGCATTTTTCGGGGCTCGTTTGACCTTGAAATTGGGTCGGGTTGGCCGTGAGAGCCAACCGACTGCACAACCAAGGTTTTTTGACAGACGACCACAGAAATTTTTTTGAATTTTTGATGTAGGAACCCGGATGACCAAAATATTGTTTGCTATTATAGCACACGAAAATCATCTAAATGGGGAGTATGCACGCTTCGGAGCTAGTTTAACCTTGAAAATGAGTCGGACTGGGCGTGAGGGACAACTGGATACATAGCCAAGGTCTTGAAGGACGTCCACAAAAAATTTTGGCATTTTTTAAGTCGGAATCCGGATCACCCAAAAAATGGGTTGCTATAGCACACAAAAATTGCCTAAATGGGGGGTATATGCGCTTCGGGGCTCGTTTAACCCTGAGAATGGGCCAGACTGGTCGTAAGGGACAACCGGATGCATACCCAAAGTCTTGACGGACTTATACAAAAATATTTGGCATTTTTGACATCAGAATCCGGATCACCCAAAAAATGGGTTGCTATAGCACATGAAAATCGTCAAAATGGGGGATTTGCGCGGTTCAGGGCTTGTTTGACCTTGAAAATGGGTCGAACTGGCTGTGAGGGCCAACTGGATGCATAGTCAAGGTCTTGACCGACGTCCACAAAATTATGGCATTTTTGACTTCAAAATCCTGATCACCCAAAAAATGGTTTGCTATAGCACACGAAAATCTTTGAACTGGGAGTTATGCGCGCTTCGGGGCTTGTTTGACCTTGAAAATGGGCCGGACTTGCCGTGATGGACTACCGACTGCATAGCCAAGGTCTTGACGAACGTTCACAAAAAGTTTTGGCATTTTTGTGATCGGAATCTGGATCACACAAAAATGGATTTGCTATAGCACACGAAAATCGCCAAAATAAAGTATTTACGCGCTTCGAGGTTTGTTTGACCTTGAAAATGGGTCGGACTGTCCGTGATGGCCTGCCGGCTGCATAACCACGGTCTTGAAAGACGTTCACAAAAAGTTTTTGCATTTTTGACATAGGAATTCGGAGAACACAAAAGATGATTTGCTATAGCACACGAAAATCGTCAAAATAAAGAATATGCGCGCTTCGGGGTTTGTTTGGCCTTGAAAATGGGTCGTACTGGCCATGAGGGCCAACCATCTGCATAGCCAAGGTCTTGATGGACGTCCACAAAAAAATTTGGAACTTTAGACGTCGGAATCCGGGTCATCCAAAAATTGGTTTGCTATAGCACACGAAAATTGTCTAAATAGGGGATATGCGCGCTTCGGGGCTCTTTTGACCTTGAAAATGGGTGGTAATGTTTGTGAGGGCCAACCGGCTATATATCCAAGGTCTTGACGGACGTCCACAAAATTTTTTGGCATTTTTGACACCGGAATTCGGATTACCCAAAAATTGGTTTGCTATAGCACACTAAAATCATCGAAATATACACGCTTCGGAACTCGTTTGACCTTGAAAATGGGCCGGACTGGCCGTGAGGGCCAACCGAATTCATAGCCAAGATCTTGACGAACGTCCACAAATTTTTTTTGCATTTTTGACGTCGAAATCCGGATCACCCAAAAAATGATTTTGCTATAGCACACGAAAATCATCGAAATAGAGGGGTATGCGTACTTCGGGACTTGTTTGACCTTAAAAATGAGTTGGACTAGCCGTGAGGGCCAAATTTCTGCATAGCCAAGGTCTTGACAGACGTCCACAAAAAAATTTGGAACTTTTGACGGCGGAATCTGGATCACCCAAAAAATGATTTGCTATAGCACACTAAAATCGTCTAAATGGGGGTATGCGCGCTTCGAGGCTCGTTTGACCTTGAAAATGGGTTGGACTGTCCGTGAGGGCCAACCGGATGCATAGCCAAGGTCTTAATAGAGTATGCGCGCTTCAGGGCTCGTTTGACTTTTAAAATGGGTCAGACTATCCATGAGGGCCATGCGTAAACAAGGTCTTGACGGACTTTCGCAAAAACTTTTGACATTTTTGACGTTAAAATCTTGATCACCCAAAAAATAGTTTACTATAGCACACAAAAATCATCTAAATGGGGGGTATGCGCGCTTCGCATCTCGTTTGACCTTGAAATTGTGTCAGACAGGTTATGAGGGACAACCGGATGCATAGCCAAGGTCTAGACGGACGTCCACAAAAAAATATTTGAATTTTCGTCGTCGGAATCCGGATCACCCAAAAAATTATTTGCTATAACACAAGAAAATCGTCTAAATGGGGGTGTATGCTTGCTTAGAGGCTCATTTGACCTTTAATATAGGTCGGACTGGCCGTGAGGGCCAACCGGAAGCATAGCCAAGGTCTTGACGGACGTCCACAAAAATTTTTGGCATTTTTGACGTCGAAATTCGGATCACCCGAAAAATGGTTTGCTATTAACACACAAAAATCATCGAAATGGGAGGTATGCGTGCTTCGGGGCTCATTTGACCTTGATAATGGGTCGGACTTCCCTTGAGGGCCAACCGGCTTCATAGCCAAGGTCTTAAAGGATGTCCACAAAAAATTTTGGTATTTTTGACGTTGGAATCCGGATCACCCAAATAATGGTTTGCTATAGCACATGAAAATCATCTAAATAGGGGGTATGCGCGTTTCGGGGCTCGTTTGACCTTGAAAATGGGTCGGACTGGCGTGAGGGACAACCGGATGCGTAGAAAAGATCTTGACAGACGTCCACAAAAAATATTGGCATTTTTGACGTCAGAATCTGGATCATCCAAAAAATAGCTTACTATAGTACACGAAAATTATCGAAATGGGGGGGTATCCATGCTTCGGGGCTCGTATGACCTTGAAAATTGATCGTACTGGCCGTGAGGGACAACCGGCTGTATATCCAAGGTCTTGACGGAAGTCCACAAAAAAATTTGGCATTTTTGACATCGGAATCCAGATCACCTAAAACATGGTTTGCTATATAGCAAACGAAAATCGTCTAAATAGAGGGTATGCGCGCTTCAGAGCTCTTTTGACCTTGAAATTGGGTCGGACTGGCCGTGAGGTACATCCAGATGCTTAGTCAAGTTCAAGATGGAATCCACAAAAAATATTAGAATTTTCGACGTCGAAATCCAGATCACCCAAAAAATGGTTTGCTATAGCACACAAAAATCATCTAAATGGGGGGTATGCTCTCTTCGAGGCTCGTTTGACCTTGAACATGGGTCGTACTGGCCATGAGTTCCAACCGGATGCATAGCCAAGGTCTTGATGGACGTCTACAAGATTTATGGCATTTTTTACGTCAGAATCTGGATCACCCAAAAAATGGTTTGCTATAGCATACGATTATCATCGAAATGGGAGGTATGAGCGCTTCAGGGCTCGTTTGACCTTGAAAATGGGCCAGACTACCCGTGAGAGCCAACCGGATGCATATCCAAGGTCTTAATAGACGTCCACAAATTTTTTTTGGCATTTTTGATGTTGGAATCCGGATCACCCAAAATATGATTTACTATAGGACATGAAAATCGTCGAAATGAGGAGTATGCGCGCTTCGGGGCTCGTTTGACCTTGAAAATAGGCCGGACTGCCCGTTAAGGACAATCGGCTGCATAGACAAGGTCATAAAGGACATCCACAAAAAATTTTGGTATTTGTGACGTCGGAATCTGAATCACCCAAAAAATGGTTTGCTAAAGCAGACGAAAATCATCGATATGGGGGTATGCGCGCTTCGGGGCTCGTTTGACCTTCAAAATGCGTCGGATTGGCCGTGAGGTCCAATCGGATGCGTAGAAAAATTCTTGACGAACGTTCACAAATTTTTTTGGCAATTTTGATGTCGGAATTCGGATCACTCAAAAAATGGTTTGCTATATAGAACATGAAAATCGTCGAAATGGGGGGTATGCACGCTTCGAGGCTAGTTTGACCTTGAAAATGGGTCGAAATGGCCGTGAGGGCCAACCGGATGCATAGCCAAGGTCTTGATGGACGTCCACAAAATTTTTTTAGCATTTTTGACGTCGGAGTACTCTCATCTCTGTCATCTGTAAACCAAAACATAGTACGTATTAAGGCATATAAAATTGGTTCAAAATCTTTAGTTATATTACGATCGAATTATAGAGAAAAAATTTAAAGATAGAGGAGATAGTGATTACTGTTATCATCTTCAAGCTCTTGATAATGAACTTTAGAAATGTTCTTTTTCTGCTTCTTTAGTTACAAAAATATAAAGCTTCTGCAACATGCAATATTTCATACATGGCGTTCTACGTGTACCATGTCATGTTGGACACATGTGTCTACTTGTTCAATTTTATACAAGTTTAAGTGTCTACTTGTACACATACAAAGTTAAAGGTCATAGTTATCAACTGACGTCAAATTAAAGTCATATTTATGTATTATACATTTTTAAAAAAAATTCAAGTCAAACAGGCTCTTACATTTAATAATCGGCAACATCAAACTACAATTACATAATATTACAACCACGAGGATTCTCATCACTAAAAGCATCACCAACACGACTACCAAATGTGTTTGAATTGCCTCTGTAAAGACTATAGGCACGGCCATAGTTATCGTAGCCGTGTTTGCGATAGTTATAGGCGGAAGTCGGTGGTTCTCCGGCGTAATAAGTGGCCGGACCACTGCAGCCTTGTTGTTGATAATAATGATCGGTTACATAAGTAGGGTTATTTCTCATCTCAGGATTATGAGGAAATTGCCATATTTCAGCTCTTTTACCAGTTCTTCTAACTGTTTTGAGTATTTTCTTTTGATCAGCCCATCCTGTTACTGTCACCTTTTGCATAGACATATCTATTTCTACATTATCAACACCTGAATTTGACGTCAAAAATTATGTTCACAATATATCTCTAACAGCTTAAACTTTAGATGAGATGGTTAGACAACAAGATATCAGAGCAAATAGAAGTTTTTTTGAGATCGAATCTCACAACAGATAGAAGTTTTTTTGAGATCGAATCTATTGTGTATTAGTGCATAGTGACGGACATAGGATTTTCATTAGGGGATGTCAATAATTATAGTAAAAAAAATTATTAAGAGGTGTCAAAGGTTATAGTAAAAGATTTATAAATAAATAGGCTAGTAGGGCAAACACACGACCTCATATAGTGTTTCTAAGCTCCTAATCAATAGATCAACCCTTTAATTCAAAATGTGTCAATTTATATATTTATATTTATAAAACTAAAAGTTAACCAATATAAGTAATTTTTTAACGATAGAGTGCGTAGATCCGCCAGTGGATCACTTTATAAGTATATTAATTAAAGTTTCTCGAGAGATTTCTGACTTGCTCTACATCGGCACAATCCATATGTACTCTATCTCTGTTCTGTAAACCAAAAAATAGTACGTATTAGGCATATAAATGGTTACAAAATCTTTCAGTTATATTAAGACGAATTATATATAATTATAGAGCAAAATTTAACGATATGAAGGAAGATTAGTGATTTACCGTTGCATCTTAAGCTAACTTTGATAAGAACTTTAGAAAGTTCTTTTTCATGCTTGTTTAGTTACAAGAATATAAAGCTTCTGCAACATGCAATATTTAGTATCCAAAACTTTGGCTTATAAATACTTGATACATGTTTATAAATAATTATATTTCATTCCTTCCATCTTTACTCAGAGGCGAAGTTAAAATTTTAATATAGTGTATTCTAAAATTTTATAACGATAACTCAAGTGCTAATAATTGAGTTCTAAATTTAATATTTATACATATTTAAACAAAAATAACTGAGTTCGACTGAATCTGTACCGAGACTTCTAGCTCCGCACTTCTCTCCTACCTAAAAGAAAAATAATATATGTCACCGACTTGTCTATTCTCTTGCTATTGCAGCAACAGAGGGTGCAAGTGGGAATATGATTTGCTTGAGCTGTCACTTATCATGTAACGTAGAATTTATTAGTATGATTGCTTGAGCAATTAGAAAAGTTTAAGTACTTTGACTTTGGGAAAAGGGTGATATATCCCACTTGTCATTTAGAGCTGATATACCCCTTGTTATGAAATGGCTCATTACATAAATCCGGTACTTGTAAACAAATGGACTCACATTATACCCGGTCCTCTAACGGAAAATGAAAAAAATAATAATTTTAATCTAAAATTTTTAGTATTTTTTCTAAAAAATACTGAATCCATATGAGGAAATTTCATCCTCTCCAAACATATTTTTTTTTGAGTTTTTTTTGTTTCAAGGACATAATTTATAATTATTATTTTGATAATCAAATTTATTTATGTTTCAACTAATATCTTGTAAAACTTATGGTAGTGACCAAATTTGTCTCTCGAATAAGAATTAAAATTACAATACACACAAATAAAAAAAACAAAATAAGTTTTTAAATTTTTTATCTTGAAACTAAGGAATGAAAGAAAAAAAACAAAAACAAATAAGAATAAGAAATTGAAATAATAAATAATAAAGAAGTCAAAAAAATTCAATTTAGGTATGAAAAAAATTAAATATACCTTGAACTTTGATAGAAGGTCATAGATACCCCTAAATAATTTTTTAAAAAAACATTAGAAGTAATAATAAATGAAGGATATATGTGAGTCATTTTGTAACGGCAGAGGTATATGTGAGCCGTTTGTATAACGGTAAGGGCATATATGAGCCACTTTAATAACGAGGGGTATATCAGCTCCAAATGATAAAGTTAAAGGGTATATCAGACCCTTTTCCCTTCATTAAATGCATGATTAATTAATATTGAAATAGGAATTTAGATAATTACTTTTTTTATAATAATTAAATAAAATAATCAAAATATAGTAATTTAATTACATGTGAAGGCGGAATTAGCGTTGAAAAAGTGCATGTGGAAGAAGCGTCGATTGCGATTTTAGCTTCCCCTATTGTCGCACGTCTATGGTTTTGGGGCGCTCCTGCAGCTTCAAAACTTAGGTGATCGATAGAATAAATTAAACGAGTTGATTATTATTTGAACTAAAATGAATTAAAGTGTGACTCGATGCAAATTTTATTTGTATGTAATATCTCGATCGCAACTATTGTGAGATGTTATTTTGAATAATATTATATATTATACCCGTTTTTTTTTGTTACTCGACCCTATCGAGCTCGTCCCGAACCTCCGCCTCTCCTCAACGAAGTCATTAAAGTGGGGCAACTCGTATTCGCTAACTAACTTAGGCTCACTTCGGTCAAACATATTAAGCAGATAATTTTATGTGGACTCGTGAAAGCTGTCGACCCTGGGGCCTTATACTCCCACGCAGTGGGCATTCTCCGTCAGCGCTTCGCCCATGGCGGTAAATTTATATTTGCTAACATCATATAACCCAATTGAGACATTGTGGAATAGGCTAAACCTCTCTTAATGTCTTTTTGAGCAAGAGCTAAAGTAGCTCCTAATAATACTGTTATTATTCCTATAACCATCCCTGATCCCTTTATTTGTCTTTCATCCCCCCTGAATAAGTAAGACCCCGCTCTTTTGAATTCAAAAAAAATGCCGGTGGAACATCCACGTTAGCTTCCATTGCAGAAGATTGCGTTTTTGTTGGAACTCTCTCCTTGTCGAAAAGTATTTAGAACGCTTAGGGTTTGAATACTCGATCTCATAGGATCTGAAGATGTTAATTATAATTATGAGATGTAAATATTTTTTTTCTTTATAAAAGGTGAACATTTTTGGTCCATAATTAGGCAAAGTTAATAGTGGAGTTGATGTATTGGAAGGTCAAAGTTTTCATGAGTCGTAAGTGTGTGGCAGGTATTCTCTATTTTTGAATAATCATAGTATTTTAGTTAGCTTATGTGCATTTCAATTATGACGACTTTTATAAATACTCTAGGTAATATATTGTTCTTGTATATAAGCATGTGTTACAAAAGTCTGGTAAAAGAATTATATTTTGATTTAAAGAGAAGATTATAAATTTAATTTCTTTTTTAACCATGGTCTACGATTTTAGTTATATAATGGATTTGTTGCCTCTAGTCTAGCTAAATATGTGTCCGATCCTTAATTGCAATGCCAAAGATCACTTTCTTGAACAAAATACTAGTTTAGTCATATAAATATATTTTTAAATAAATAATATCACTATTTGATGAATATTCATATAAATAAATTATATAATAAAAGAGAGAAATAAAATTAAGTTATAATTATGATATTATTTATTTAGAAGAATTGCTAAAAGAAAATGACATGCCGCACTTTTTATTTAAAGTTGTTGATATAAAATACGAACACATAAAAGTTGATATGAAAATTAAAGCTTCAGTTAAGTATCAATCTAATTATCATAGTTTTATACTAAATTGAATGATTCTTATAGCAATATTATTGGTTTAACCAACAATATTAAATTTACTTGATCATTAATTACGTGATTTTCTTTTTCATAAATAAATGTAATAAATATAAACAACGCAAAATATAGTTGTGCTAAATCATGATGAGAAAAAAATACTTCAATTATATTTGAACATAGTTAGATAAGAAATTCAAAGTTAATAGAGATTTTTTTTCGTATTAACACTCATTTAATATATATTTATATGGCATAAGATCTATTAACATTTAAAAAATTATATTTAAATTTTCATTCTTAGAGTGTGCATTGAGAAAAGAGAGAATTAAGCTAATATTTTTACAACTAGGTAAGAGTTGCCCGTGCAAGCACGGGTCTCCAACGTTGCACAATACTTTTGTGAGGAAGTAATGATAGTCATAGGTAGAGTTGCAGTGCAAGCACGGGGCCCAACGTGGCAATACTTGGTGAGTTGAATGTAATGTAGTGCATACATTGAGGACACGAGGATTTTTACGTTTACATGTCCATATTTGAGCTGCTACATTTTGTCCCTTTTTCAGTCATTATTCGCGGCAGAGAAGCCACTTAGGATAGAGGGAATGAATTTAGCGTTTAGTTATGGAGAGGATAATGTGAGAGATTGTGATTGCAACATGTAAGTACCTGATGGTTTGCAAGCATGCACAGGCAAAATCCACATATCAACTAAACAAAAGTGTACCCATTAATATTTATAGTAAGTCCTGCGTAGACAAAAGGATGGTGCTCATCCATATCGCAAAAAAATAGTACGTATACTACGCTGCTAGAAAAGAGAAAATGGTCAGTATTGAAAAAAAAAAAGTATAAAAAAGATATCTAAGTTTGTATAATTTTGATTAGTTTATTTAGGATAAGGTGAGTATCCTGCAGGTGCTGTCATCAAAATCTAGGCATTATTCTGGAGGAACATAGGTCCAAAAAAACAAATAAAAAGCAAATGAAAGTAAAGTATTTGAAGCAAAATATTCAACAAACAGTGTGATCGTCACGACAGTGTCCATCCCGTCTCTCCTTGTATAATCAAAGTTCTGATGAGACGAGCAAGTTGCTGAAATGAACCCAAGTTACTTAAAAGCAATATGTGAACAAGTACGTCCACAATCCAATGACAGTGTTCGATGTTTAATATGAATCTTGCTAACTACCCTAGTTTCATTAATAAGGAACACAACCTAATGGTATTGTCAATCCTGCTTTATCACTAGGAGAAAGAAGAAGGTATGCGACAAGTTAGATACGATTCAATCAAAAAAAAAAGAACAATCAGCTAGCGTACTACTATCATCCATGCAACTGCACTATAGCCAAACCACCCCCAAACAATAAACTCACCTGATATACATATCTTCATTACACCAAGGCTCAAGGTTGGTACTGGTTGGTTTATGAACCCCTAGGAGGTACTACAATTAATTTAATGTTTGTGTACTAACTTAAACTTTTAGAGATTATGGTATTATGCGAAACATATTCAGTGGAAGAAGACGTGTGAATCAGGAGGAAATCTAGAAACATATTAACAAAGGAAAGATGGAGAGGATATAAAGTTGCCAGTTCAAAATTTTCTGTGTTGATGTACTTAGCATCTCCATAAGCAGAGTCGAATTCCTAATGTTAAAGAACCTAACACTTCTTTAAGGACCAGTGAGTTCGAAATCAAAATTCATCTACCACATCATAGTAGACAACTTATTGAAAATGTATATGGTAACGGTGCCCTATTCCCTTCAAATACTCATTGTACCACCCTTCCATTTCCAGTACTTCCCCCTAATACAGAGATCATTAATTACTTACAGTGTTTTGCAGAACACAAAAAAACTATTGTGTAGATTGTTTTTTATACAGTACGGTTAGTAGTTTTATAAAACTTGTGAAGCGGGCTCTGCTAACAAATAAGATATTTTAAAATGGTCATGAAAATGAGTAATCCTCCTTACCGAGCTTACAATAATTATAAACACCAGAGAATGAAAAAACAAAAAAACAATGCATGGTTGGAGGTTTCGCGAAGAGAGTACCTCTTATTCTTTTTTTTTTGACCATTTTCAAAAATGTTTTTTCATTCCGGATGCCCCCATAAAAACAAAAAGATTTTGCAAAACCTTCAAATAATTGGTTCTCACATAGAAAGTTATATATTAAATGTTAAAATTCATACAGTAATTTAAGGTAATTTCCATACATAATTTTTATAGACATTAAATTCAGAACAGTCTTATCAGATTTTTTACTTGATAACGAAACTTATATCGTTGACATATTCCGCCACCGATGTTTAAAATGTTTCCTTGGTATTACATCCAACATATACATTCTAATATTTGTTTTGGTAGCCTCCATGTCTGAGTCGAACTAAAATCTGGTCAAAGGGGGAGTATTAATTTATAAAACCATTCATCTCTACCTACTATTACAACACTCCACATATGGCATGTCAGCAACCTCAAGTTCACATTCTCTTCACAAAATATGCAACAAAATGTGAAATTCGAAAGGGAGGAACATTACTCAATCTTAAACAGCTCACAACAAACTGTTTTACTTTCCCTTTCAATTGAAACAATCATTATTTTTCAAAGAAAAAAATGTGTGGGTTTGAAGTTTGTGGTTGGGAGGAATTGTGGTGTTTTTACTTCTGTTAATTTTTTCTTTGTTTTCTTAACGTGTGATGAAGCCAAGTTAACTTGAAAAGAACTTTACAACACTTGTCTCTCCTCATTTTTATTGAGATTTCATTGATTCTCATGATCTCTAAGCATTCAGTCATCCGCTTGCACCTATTTACATTGAAAACTGCACCATTCTAGGTCATTTTGCAAAGTTTCTTTTCTTCGCGTAAGCTTCAGATTAGTATAATGTATAATCTAACTCCTCCCACTCACTTAACTGCACAAAATTCAAAATTATTGCATTCAACTACTAAGGTAACCTCCTAAATTGGTGCAAATATTATTGAATTTCAAAGAGTATATTTACTGTAACCCCCTAAATTGGTGCAAATATTATTGAATTTTATAGAGTATATTTACTCGTCCAATTTTTTAAATAAAGGCAGTATGAATTTCTCAACAGCTACTTGACATTTAATAGCCTTAACATGTAAAACACATATTTTTAACAGCTAACTTAGCACTCATCACTCATCACTCACCAGAGTTAAATAAAATGTAAAAGCAAACTACATACCAACACCTATTTTTTTCATCTTTCAAATATGCTATAATGTAGTCAGAAATTCTACAAAAGCCTGTATTATACGCATAACAAGTCGCTAATATTGAAGTATATCAGGACTCTATTAAACTTAAACCCCAAAATAAACAATGTTGTAAAAGACCTTCTGTTTGACCCTGAGAGCATGAACAACTAAATGCACAAATTACAAATTGCAGCTCATTTGAAGTCCTCCTCACTTTCATTGGAAAGGATAAGTATGACTCATTCATGAAATCAGGCTTACAAAATGAAGCCTAATGATAGAGGAAAAACTTCTATTGTTGTGAGAGTGGAAGATCCAAGATTTGATCCTTTCACAATTCCACAAGGTATTTTTGAAAACAGAATGTTTAACTGAATGCTCTCTGCACCGCTAACCGAGATAGCATCCAAAAATCACTTTTTGTGGTTTTTAAGTTGATTCAAGAAGTTGTTAAATTGGTTACAGACAATTACATGAAAAACAAGATCTAGACCTTCTTTAACTGCTATATTTCTTATTTCAGAGCCAGTGGCTTTACCAGAGAAGGGAAGTTTCTTTGTTGCTTTCTCATGGGCAAGAGAGAAGAAGTGTCAATGTACTTCTTGGATTGTCAGCTTCTGCTATGAAGACATTTAAGGAACTTATGGAGATCTATACATCTATATTGCAGCCTTAATGTGCCTATGAAAATTTTACTTATTTAGTATAAGTTGGTCCAAAGGTGCAGAGACTGCTATTACATGATTCTTAAAAATGATTTGACTCAAGAAATGACGGTTGCCTATTCTTTCTCTAACTAACTAACCTTATTCACAGTTCATCCATTATATCAGGTGATAAAAAGCAAAGTGACTATTTTCTCAGTATATCCTTAAAGAAAACTGAAGGAATCATTCAGACATCAAACTCCACTGAAGTCAACGATTGATGCTAACATTAACAAAAACCTCAAACTCACTAAAGATCCACAGTTGGATGCTTGCAACATTAACAAGAGGCCATCTGAACAAACAGAGCGAAGAGGAAATTTGGAATATTTGAAATGCAGTTTGGAATACATCAAAAATTATGCACCGTTTAGTTGAGCACCTACTACCCACCTGTCACAAAGCAAGTGTACTACTCCTTGTCCCAGCTATGTAGGTACCACTTTCCTTTAGTCCATCCTAAAAGGATAGTAATTTCTATAATAATAAAGATCCTTATTAAAATCCCCACTTTGCCCTTAGCAAATTGATGAATAGATCTACACAAATATTAGTTTTAATTTAGACTATCAATTTTAAATGTCTTCCGTTTTCTTTAAGTTCATATAATTAAATGGAGATAGAAGCAATTGTATCTCTGTCCACAGTCTTTGGCCAAGACCACTAAAGTAATTTTACGATAGACCCTCTACTGAAGTTATCCCACCCGGTTAGATTTTAGAACCACAGTCATGAATCAGCCAACAACAGCTTAGCACACTTACTGTAACTCTATCACACGCCTATGTGTGACATCAATACCTAAACCAATTTATTATACATGATTGACATCAAGCAGACTGAGGGGATATAAGTAGTGAATGAAAACTGAATGACAGAAGATATGAAGAATAAACTCCTAAATGGATAAGTTTGATGACTATGTTCCATGTAATTTTCCAGGTCAATCAGGCTTCAAAGGATTCTAGCGTGAACAGTCCAATGACCATAGGTAAAGTTCCCTATAATTTCACACTTAAACCTATACCCTAGAAATATTGTCTTTTGACCTTACAAACTACGCATGATAAATGAGTTCATGTCTGAAGATAACAAGAAAAGACACATGCTCATGTGAAGCGAAGAAAGTGGAAAAAAGAAGAAAACAAAGAAGATTGTCTCCATACGGAGCTAACTAATGCAGATAACAAAATGATGACAAGCTGAAAGCAAATAAGAGAAAGAAATATATGATTGGAAACATGCTAAATCACCTACTGAGAGAGTGCAAAAAGGTTAACGAAATCAAACTGGAATGAGGTAGATGAATTAAAAGATGAGGAAAAAGTGATTTAAGTCAATTGAGACTTAGGGAAATCCTACTGATCTGTCCTAATTCTTATGATGTTCTTCAAACTACACAAGAAAAACCATCGGGTATTAGGGTATCATCACCGAGCCCTAAACAGGTTCACTGTAGGATGAAGTAGATGGCAACACAAGTGTGTCTACTTGGGGGCTTTGACCAACATCCCGATTCGCTAATAAAACTATATCTAAAACACACAGCTACTTAAATTAACATGCGGTTTTTAATGTCGTAGATAAGGTTTCTCTATCTCAACAGCTTACAACCAAAGACAATAAAAAAAGGCATCTTTTAATCAATACTAGTGTCTACCGCCAATTCTTACCAATAGTGTAGTATTCTTCTGTTCAGTTAAATTTTGTCACTGGCCTTCATTTTTATCCTCATCGGTATGATTATAAAGTAGCACTTTATGTAAAATTTTAAGGAAGCAAACAATTTAAGTCATCAGCAATAAGGAGCACACTGAAAAGATTCAAAGAAATAGAAGATATTGCAATAAATCCAACGCACATGGTAATCCGAAATCTTGACATAAACCAAGATAAGAAGTTCCGTTATCAACTTCTCTTGTGTCCTTGACTCCTACCACCACCATTCTTTCTATCATCCCTTTGCGAAAAGCTGTGATCAATATCATCCTTAAAATACAGTCTCAAAACCTTCCTTCCCTTGGAAACCAATCTAATCATAATTTAGCACTTTATACATGATAAAGCCTCAATAGCATCATAGGTGGCCTAGCATGCCATCGTCCTTCACCCAAGCTTTCACTATAGCAGTCCACCATTCACCTCAAATCACCCTTCCGAATGGTAACCCGCTGCTGTTAAGCCTTCTGCAGTTGACATGTAGATTTTAGATTATAATAGACATCACATGTTGTTCTTTGTGAACACATTCTAACAGAGTGAGACACTCATGAAAAATATTATTAAGACTGTGACTGACCGTGCTGATTAATATTAGTCGTTACCCTCCCAGTGCAATGAACAATAACACTAATGATTGTTGAAGTCTCAGTTCATTCAACAACAAGAAACATGCCTAATCACTTGCTATAGTAAGAAATTTGATTGGAAAAATTATATTGAAATTTCACTTGTGACAGAACATTAGTCCTGGTCACAAATTTCTAATTCATTTAGTGCTGCTTTGAGGCTTATGAAAAAAGAGAGTGTAAGATCCTAATTCCAACTTCATACGGTTACCATAGTTCTTACTTGCTATGGTAAATGCCTGTCTCTTTTTTTATGTTTTGTCTTCCTCTGACACACATTAAAAAGACTACAAAAAAACTTTCAGTAACCCCTCTTAAACTCCTTACAACACTCCACACAAAATTTGCCCTTGAATGGACCGCTACTACTCAAGGAGATAAAATGAGGAAGGAGAGAAAAGAAATCACCAATAAGCGGAGGAAAAGAATCAGACCGTAGTTGAGACCTTAATGCTGTATTTTTAAAAAAACTGCATATCCTTCCTCAAATGCATAACTACTCTCAAATCGCTTTACTACGGATTGTGAGAGAGCAGATAGCGTCAGTATCAGCCTATGAAATCACTACGAAAACGTACAACTGCAACACAAGGCGAGTCAGCAACTCCAAGCCTAAAACCTATAAGGAACTTAGAAATTATGTTCCGATTGCTGAAAAACTCATATATGAACGGAGAACCGTTCAAAACAGAATTATATAAAGACAAAACTGAATACATTTCTCACTAACCAACAATCTGAAAAATAAAATTCCAATAATAGAACACAGACAGAAAACCATGATACCCAATCAAAAATGAAAACATAACAATTACAAAAATTATGGGACTTCCGAAAACACAAGGAAAAATTCGAACATCACCCAAAACACCAGAAATTAATTCAGATGAAAACGCCCCATCATCTGATGGAGGACAGTTGAAAGAGTTGTTATAAGAAAACCAAAGTAACAGCAAACCACAAAAGTAATATTGCCGATAGAAAATAGATCAATTAAACAGCAAATTAATGACTACATACAAGAAAAAACAACAATCCAATTAATCGCAGGCTAACAAAAAAACAACAAAAATATGATGATGAAATAGGAATCACGATAAAAATATAACTCTAACAAAAATTGAATTGACACCCGACGATTAAAATTACATATTAAAACCCATAAAACTAAAAAGCATATAAAGAAAATTATGAGACTCCAAAAAACAACAGGAAATGCGCACCAATAATATGAAACAGAATGCAAAATTTTTACACACCCAACAAGCAAAATGATAGTATATCACACGCCTAGATCAAATTTGGTTCCCCCGTAATTCACTCTTGAGGAGAAAAAGATAATGCAAGAAGAACTGATGAAAACGAAGAAACCTTACAGATGAAATGCTAAGGAAACAGCAGAACACTGAGACATGAAGACACACAATAGTGACATATACCAGAGACAGACAGTAAGTGATAATTTGATATGTGAAAGACAAACAATACCCTTTACAACAATGATTGACCACAGGAATGTTGAATCCAAGCCTCTTTCTAAGATAAGTAATACTTATGGGCAATGTTGAAGATACTTGGTAGAAAATTAGTTTCCTAATAAGATTTTGATTATATTTGAGCATTAAAATAAATACAATTATTTTAGTTATTACCATCTGTATTGTGATACTCTGATATAAATAAATTGGCAGCAATTAGTTTTCAAGAAGATTAACTCCATTGTTTAGTCTGTGGAAAAATGCAATAATGGCATGTTTTTTTAAAACTGTAAGAATAACCTCATTTATGTTGTTTACAACTAAACAGTGAAACTATACTCTCCTGCCCGTCCAGAATTTATTTGCTAATGTTGCGCTTATCGAAATGTTAATTTAACTAATTTTTCAAAATTGTAAATAGATTCACATTAATTCGAATACTTAAAAAAAATTAGATATCCTAAAACTATGTAAAAAGTATAGAATTAAATTTTTTTGCAATATCTAATATGCGGAAAAAATAAACTTTTAAAATGTTAGTCAAATTTTTTTAGGAGTGTGACTCTAAAAAAATAGAATCCCTGATAAAGCAATACCAAAGATAGACAAGTAATTGAGATGTCTTTTCCGTAGGACTTTTCTTTTAACACTTTAGACATATGACTTTTCTTTTAACACCTTAAACATAAATTTGATATTTAAAAAATTAAATGACGGAACTAAAGTTTTTCTCAATAAATAAGATAGTTAAGGAGATTATTTTTTAGTCCTTATATCTCTCTCATGCATAATCGGATTATACAAGAATGTCAAAAATTAAATGACGAAGTTAAAGCTTTTCTTAATAAATAAGAGAGTTACGGAGATTGTTTTTTTATTCCTTATATCCCTCTCCTCCATAATTAGATTATATAAGAATGACAAAAATTAAATGACGAAATTAAAGCATGTTAAATTATTTTACCTCGTAAAGTTAAATTATATAAAAATGTCTAACATTCTTTATTGACCAATCAAAGACAAATAATAAAGCATAAAAAAAATAAGCATCATATAAGTCTAAGTTTTTACAAGTGTGATCTTAAGGAGTTATAAATTTGTATGTTTTATTATTTGAAGGTTATGAATATGAAAGATCAGGAATAATATATATTACTAAATTAGTTGAGAATTGAATTTATGCTATTGAAGAGGTATGAATTAAGGAGATGAGTTTATGAGATTAAATAATGTTACGACACAAATTCACAAGTCGTGATGACACATATGTTCCCAACCAATAGGTAAGTCAACCTAACATATTTTTACTAATTTTAACTAAATATTGAGAAAAAGGTTAGCACTAACACTATGTTTGGATCATTGTTATTCATTGTATTATATCGTATCGTTATTATACCTACAATGTTTGTTTGATTGTTACTTAAAATATATCGTATTGTATTGTTAAATTTCGTTGTTACGTAACAATGAAAACTCCTATTTTATGGAACAACCAATTTGGTGTGTTCCTAATTGTTACTTAATTTCTTTTTCCAATTATATATTTACATAATATTTCAAAATACTATTTTTACCCTTTACCTTAATTATTTAAACCTAGTCAATCCTCCTACTCTATAATAATCAAGAATATTTAAATAAATTTATAAATTACAATACAGTACGATATAATCAAATCAAACAATCAAAATGTTACTAAACCATAACAAACAATACAATCTAGCCAAACATTGTATCTACCATACAATAATAGAGTATAATACATTATGAAACAATATATTACAATGATCCAAACAAAGTGTAAGTGAAAATCTCCAACTTAAGCTCTTTATAAATACGAATTGCGGAAAGCTAAAAATATCACCCAAGAATTTGGTGTCATAAGTACAAGATCTTCTAAAATACGACGCGAGTCTGAAATTAAAATGACAAATCCAACATAAAGGATATCATGTCTGAATACTAAATAACAGAATAAAAAATAGAGGAAGGTGCGGGCCATGAAACAACCAAGTAGCTCACCACAACTCCAAGACACTCCAGGCTCATACTCAAATTGCTCCATGAGATGTGCTCGTACTCAAAATCGAATCTGCACCAAAAAGAGTGCAACAAGTGTAGTATGAGTACAAAACCACGTGTACCCATTATATCTCATTGACCGACAATGAAGAAGTAGTGACGGAAGTTTATATAAGAAAAATCAATTTTTATTATACAAGTTTATAGTACACTTACCATTCAAGTTTCATCAAATAGAAGCAATAAAACATCAAATATTTTTCCAACCACCAATAAAAACACATAATCATCAAGAATGAAGGATGTCATGAGATGCAATGCAATATGACACCGTAAAATGATATGCCTCAGAATACAGTACTCTCTCAACTGTATATACATGATATCCCTCGAAAGTACATCGAGAGTTCATGACCCATGGGGGACTCGCGAGGTCCGTATACCGACATGGACTATCTCCACATGTCTGTGGCGGACAATCTCAACGCACTAATCATAAATTCAATCATTTTCGTCCACGAACGTCCTCCACTTTCCAAATTAATAATCTTAACATCTCACTCACCATCCCTACCACCCAGACGATCTTCAACGTGCCAACTTCATACTCAATCCTCATTATCAATGTGTACACAATATTATTTCAATAAAAGGGATGATGATACATCTCAATCAATCAATATCAACATAATACATAACCACCTCAATTATCACAACTATACAAGTGCAATAAGGAAAACACAATCACACAAAGAAGTCAAGTCAATAATAAATCAGCTAATGCCCATATGTTTTGGCATTCTCGAGTTTCAACCCACATTCTATAATATAAACTTTCCCTTATATCACTGGTACTCGTAACAATGCCTGTCACACCATTGGTACGATACCCCTGTCTTTCACCCATGACCATTATCTAATCCATTTTCAATCTTTAAATAGGAAAATGTCCTTCAACATGTCTGAAAGTCTTAACATACCTTAAATGTCGAACTCGTCTCACGAATCTTCAAGACTTCCCTTTCCTTTTCGCAAAGCTTTCGGAAATTTGTCCAACTACACTTATGTAATATTCGTAAGTAAGCAAGTTTCATAGGTACTCAATTTATTATAGTAGTCCTAACATAACTATCCCAAACTCAAACGACGTCATATCTCCTCAACTCCTACTCCTTGATATAATTTAATATGCCAAGAATCCCTCGGTTGCTAATTTCAAGTCTAATGTTAAGCCTCAACTCCTCTAAATATTATGAATCTGATGATACTCATATAACACGATACCACTAAAAATTGATTATCTATACTCATAAACTTCAGATAGTATTACTATATGACAATTAAATAAAAAAATTAAGGCCAATAATTAATTTGTTGTAGCTTAATCCACAAATAATTAAACAAAATACTGGCCATAGAATTTCGCAGATTCCATATATGCAAACATGTTTGTTTGCCAATGATTTTCCCTTTTTATTTTTCCCAACGATTATACCTAAACATTATTTAATGATTAACCTTGATAATTAGTATAAACAATTTTCTCTACTCTAATTCAACAACCTTAAGACTGATTGTAACCCACTTTTCATGCCTTTCAATTCAAAAAGAAATCAATAAAAAAAATACCCATCAGTCACTGCAATATTAGAGAAATCATTGTTTGGGAGACGACAAGATAAACTGAAAATCTACACTAAAGAACCCAGTTTTAACGTGGAAAAACCCTTCAAACCGAAGGTAAACACCACGGGATCGACACGATCCGAACTTGCTTCCTAAACAATAGAGGGTTACAATATTCTTCTAATGGCTACAACACCAATGCCAAAGAGAATAAAACATACTACAACCAACAAAAGCTAAATAGAAGGAACCACCGACCCAAACTCAGCTTCTATTCGGACCTAAAACAGATCTTTCCTGACCTTCGATCCGATCTCACCGTTTCAAATCAACACCATATGTTAGTAACACTCAGGAGTCCCAATTTCACTGATCCCAAACGTTAGTTAATCGAAACCGATCTTAAGTGCTGGTCGGAGAACGACTGCAGCAAAAAGAATCGTTCTTGTCTCTCTTTCCCTTGTTTGAAAGCTCTCCGTCTCAAAAACCTCTCTTATATTTTAATGTCTTGTTTCAAAGACATACCAATGAGGCAATTAATTCTGCTCTCAAAATCATCCTCTATTTATAGCTGTTGTGCTTTTCCTTAAGCCCAACCACTACCAATATGATTACTATTCCATCCTTTTCCTAATATAATTGGAAACCAATTGGAGAATAATTCCAATCTTTCCACGTAGGATTAGGCCATGGGGCCTTTGGCTGGAACATGGGCAAAGCCCAACAAACTCCCCCTCCAGCCAAGTGGGCCAAATGGACTTCAAGTAAGGATCTCCTTGACATTGACAGGCTTCCTGCCTGCCACACGTCACAAAACTCATATTTGTCTCTGAGTTCTTTCCACTCTTTCCTATGAGTATCTAACAGACTTCATCATAACCTTCAAGGTTCTTCTCTCCATATGTAGTCCATAGGATATCGCATCCTGATAAACGTGTTGAGCTTCGCTTCTCTCTAGTCGATCTTGCTAAAAGGTTTCCTGGCCAATCTAAAGCGGTCATCCCACCCTGAGTTGGTTTGATTATCAACCACAACATCACAGTAGAAAACAAATACAAGGTTCTAACACGCTCATCATTATTTTGATCATTATGACCTTGGTTCTCTCATGGTCAAAGATGTATCAATAGGGAATTATGGCTCACATCAACTAAAGCTCTCATCGTGGATGAGAATCTAGTGTTCTTTCTTTTTCCTTTCTCTCCCAGTCTTGTAATATCTTCATCAATAGTTTGATCTTCCAAAGAACACAACATCACACTTCTAATGAGTTCTTTATCAATTGGATCAGAAAAGCGATATCCCAACCATCTTGACCATAACCAATGAATGATAACATTGCTTAGTTTTTACAATCCCTTTTGACCCTCAATCTTTTGGAACATGCACACAAGCTTTACCCCAACACTTTCAAGTGATCATAAGAAACATCCTTATCAACCAAACTCTGTTTGGAACGTCTCACCATCCAAATCAACAAACAGGAAGACAAATCAATTGATAACAAACCAACAAGAATTTTGGAAGTTTAGCCCTGAAGCCACATCTAACTCTCTCAACTAAAGTTCGTTCATCCTCTCTGCCAAACCTTTTAAATTGAGGCGATCTTTGGAGGATCTTCCTGATGACGTATTCTTGCGATTGAATTATTATCAAAGGAACCAATATACTCCCACCATTATCAGGGCGAATTACATTTTAATTTCTTTCCCGTTTGTCTCTCAGATAAGGCTTTGAAACTGTTTAAACCCATCAGCCTCTTGATCTTTTGGATTTCAATAAAGGAATAGCCCAATCTTTCTTGCAGATGATCCAATGAAGTAGCCAAAGTAAAGTTCACCACCTTTGACTTCACTATTGAACCACATAAATCTGATGTAACTAGTCCAAAGCGCAGACTTTCTTGAAGAAGGATGACTGTAAAAGAAACTCTTTTTCTTTGTTCCTCCTCCCTGCTAAGCAAGAACACATCTGTTGCACCTTTGCCTGTTTCATATACCAGAGCAAATTCTTTTAGCCAAACAGTGATCCCCTCTCCTCTCGGCGTCATATTGACTAAGCCTCTTTTTTGTGTGCCACGAATTCTGATAATTCTCGCTCTCCCTCCTCCACACAACTCCCCTCAAATTTATTTTTAATAGAGTCACCACTCATCAATTCCTTGTGTCACGTATAAATTTGAATTTTTTCTGTCTTCCTCGAGCAAAATTAAGTGATCCTTTTGGTGAGCTTCATGGCCATTGCGACAAGTCATTAATGATAGCATCATCATCGTAGTTTCCTACAGAGATCAAATTTTTGGAATGTCCTGGAGCATCTTGACATTCTAAGGACCAACGTGACCAGTATTTAGTTTTCAAACAAAAACCTGGGCCACACAAACACCTTTACCTCGACCAGTAGTTACCCATCTTTTAACACCCAGATTCACAGAAGTGATAAGATGAAAAGAAGTCTTTTCTTGTGGTACATGTGATGTATCGTTCCAAATCTACTATCCAACTTTTTGTCTTTGAGATACAAAATTTGTACGTCTTTTAATATCACAAGCGAAGAGAAGGTCCACACATGACAACAACAACAACCCATATTTTCGTTGTTTTCTTCCTTCTTTTTCCTTCCTTCTCTTCTTCCCTTCTTTAAGATCTTGCTTCCTTGTTTACAAAATCTTTTAATAATGTCCTTTCTTCCACAATGATAACATATAATATTTGAGGATTCTTGAATTTGACTGCTTCTCTGCCTTTTACCCTACCTCTACTACAACCTCTAGCTACTCCTCGGATCTCTTGGTCTTAGGTCTCCCCCCCCGATCTTCTGTATATAGAACATCTTAATGTGAGATATGTCTTGAGATTTTTCTTCTAACCTCTTCTTCAACAACAGCCACCTTGCATATTCCCCATTATCACCAACCTTTCCACCAGGTCAGAAATTTGTTTAACAGAAAACCGAAGAGTTTCCCAAGAATCCGTAGAGTATTATAAGCCAAAGTCCTGTATTTTCAATCAATCAAAATTCACAACAACCCCATTCCTGATCGCTGATCACGAAATACCCTGAAAATCTTATAATTGATCAAAGATAGTATCAACTGAATACCCCACTCCTTGTAATTTAAAGGGTCATCAATTGCTTTTTAACAAGAATAACTTGTTTATTCCAGTTTTTTGAAGCTTCAAGCGTCTCAAGTTTTTCCCCCAATGTTCTAGCATGTGTCTCATTAACAATATGGGTTGCGCACATTTCTGCAACCCATTGTCTTAATATCCACATACTTGTTGGTGGCTCAAATTCCCATTTTCATCATCGGATCACATTCTCTCCCTTCTCTTCCTCGGGTTTAAATGAGCGAGAAAATCGGAAATCATCTTCTTTTTCGGCGAACAATAGTCTTCATCTTGCTTTTCCATAGTTGTAGTTTCTCCGTTTAGACATACTACCATCTTGCTCATATTCCCTCCATATAGATAACCTTAGCTCGGATACCAGTTGTGTGACTGAAAGATGAAACGGAAATCTAAAAACAATAAAGAACATCAGTTTAACGGTGGAAAAACCCTTCAAACCGAAGGTAACACCACGTGATCGACAAGATCCTATTGCTTCACTATACAGATAAGAGGGTTACAAAATAGTCTTCTAATGGCTACACATAAACAAAGTGGCCAAAAAGAGAACAAACATAGCTAACAACTACATACAACACAAACCAACACAAGAAATAGAAAGAAACACCACCCAAACCCAGCTTCGTATTCGGGACCAAAACAGGATCCTTTCTGACCCCGACTCCGCTCTCCCCCCCATACATCAAATCATCACCACAATATTTGAGGAACTAGTCCAAATTTCACAGCCGATCCAACGGTTAGTGTAATCGGAAAACACATCTGAACGTTGCTGGTCGGAGAAAAAGACTGCAGCACAAGAACCTCCGTTTCTTTCTCGCTTTTTCTCTTTGTTGAAAAGCTCTCTCAAACCCCTCCGTATATGGGAAAAAAAGGTCTTTCAAAGACAATTACCAATGAGCAATTAATTATTCTCTCTCTAAAATCCACAATCATCCTCTTTTATAGAGTTTGTGCTTTCCTTATAAAGCCCAGAACCAACTACAAATATGATTACTATTTCCACTATTCCAATCCTTTTCCTAATAGGATTGGAAACCAATTAAAGGTCGAGAATATTCCAATCCTTTCCAAGTAGATTAGGTAGGCCATGGGCCGTTTGGCTGGAACAATAGGAGCAATAGCCCAACAATCATCACATTAAGAAAATGTCGTCATTAGTATCATACAGATTTATTGTCAACACGTGACATCATTACTTAAAATTAAATTATTTTCCTTTATTTTGATGATTTCTTCTTTCAACAGTAACCAACATAACGACCTAACGACCTGATTATTCTCTATTCTTGAAAAAAATTTACTATTATATCACTATATATATCACACAACTACATATACAAGGATTAAAGAAAATCTGAAGTGTCTTTCTTGAGAACTGGCGTAACCCTATAGTTAACTACTTTCTCTTGTTTATATATTTTGAGTTCTGACTAATAAGTTATTAACCCCTCTTTACTTAATTTATTTCAAACATGGTTCAAGTGGTAACTATTAATTATGGATATAACTCAATAAATATTCAATTATAATACTCATTTAACAAAATTTCATCAATTAAATACTCATAGTTATCGAATAGTTTAAAATATTCCTTTAATTTTTTTTTTGAAAGAGTCAAAATAATCCTAATTTTCAAAACAAACTAGCGGATTGTTTTACAATCCATTACAAGAAAAAAATAACGAAAATGTAACAAACCAAATCCCAGGGAATCATTGACCATTGATAGTTTTACTGAACATACTACTAGTGATTCATGTGTAAACTTTTAACTCTCGTCATTAGAGTGGCGTTTTTATCATTGTAAGTACCACATGTTGATTAAAGCTTTCAGACTCTATAAGGGTGTTAATAGTCACTAGCTAAAAGACAGTTATTAAACTACATAGAGTACATGAGTATCACAAATAAAATTTTTGATAATACAATCACCATCAAAATTCAGTATCTCAAGACACTCATACAGATCTGCATAATTTACAAACATCACTCATTCCTCTTTGTCAACAAGATACATGAATCGAAATAGTCTACGATTTAAACCTCTTTGAACAATCTTCATAGAGTTGGAAGAACCTACCAAAAGGTCAAACTTAAATTTGACAATACCTTTTTTATAAGTGGCTTTCACATTAATTATTAACCCACTATCACCATAATTTGTCTCAATTTTAGAATGCTTCTCTATTCAATGATTAAGAGAGCTTAATGAACTATCATTCATCATCGATCCTGACTCATTAGATGAATCTATCATGGCTGAAGAACTTTTTGATCGTGTTTAGTCACTCCACCATCATGATCCATTTCATTATTTTCTTTCGTGTCACTGTCAACATCACCCATAATGATGATGGGATATAAGCATCGAAAAGTGAAATGACAGTCAAAATTATTCAAGCTATCTTTGTTCAATCCCCACCTCAGATGTCCTTATTTTATAAGGAAAGATCTCAATGATGCATTTTCACAATCAATCAATATCATCACATTTAAATTTGCGAGTCCAAATGACCCTGCATCTAACGTTGTCAACTTAATTTATAACAAAATTTAGACGTAAAATTAGATTAAGGAAAACAAAAACATGATTAACAATAAAAAAAATGAAAATAAAATAATCATTATATAATTTCTCAAAAGTGTTTTTTATAATTTTATGCTTTTCCGGCGTTCTCCCTTTGTCTCTTCCCCTCCCTCCTTTGCCGGTTCTGCCTCCTCCCCGCGTCCCTTCTCTCTTGTCCTCTCTTCCTGCCGCGTTCCTTTCTGTTACTTAGCCGTGGTCCTTCCTACTCCCCGCTTCTTTCTCCCGTCGCCTCCCTTCGCCCCCTTTCGGCGCCCCTGTACCCCCTCCTCCCCCCGCCCCTCCCTCGCCATCTTCGGTACATCCTCTTCGCCCCCCCCCTCTTTCTGCCCCATCCTCTCCTTCCCGTTGTTAACATTTAAGTACCAGATGCTGATTGAAGTTTTCCATCCCGCGTGAGAATGTTAAGAGCGACTAGCCAAAAGACAGTTATTGTTGCCTAGAACATAAGAGTATTGCGAACAAGAAAATTGATAGTACGAATACCACCAAAGTTCGATATTTCAAGATATTCATGCAAATCTGCATCATTTACAAATATCATCCATTTTTCTTCATCATCAAGACACCTAGTTGAAATGTTTCGATCTGCAGTGTAAACCTCTTAGCACATTCTCATAGAATTGAGAACATATTGCGAGATTATACTTAAATATGATGCTATTTTATTAACATGTGGTTTTCACAGTAATTGTTGACCCAAATTTGAATTCATCAACAAAAATGTTGTCAATCTTAAAATTTATACAAATAAGATCAACAAGAATTGTTGAATTTACAATTGTTATTTGGTAAATTCAACAGGTTAGTGAAATAACAAATAAAATTATCTAAGAATTTATTTTTTAACCACCACCTTATGCATCTAAACCTATTTATTGGGCTGAATTCGACGGCCCGATCCGACTTTTTTTTTTTTTTGTTATCAATATATACCAAATCAGACATGACCCGATCTCCAAAAATGGACCAAACATGTATCAATCAAAATAGTGAAAGAAGACGTAAAAAAAAGTTATCCTGTGCTCAATTAAGATTTTTTGCTATCGCACCTAATGTATTGGCCCAATCTAAAATTATGGAACAAACCGACTATCTTTTTAGTCATTGTTAATGAATTATTAATTCAAAAATTTGAGGCAATTATGGATTAGTTATTGGTTTATCATTTATTTTTAATCCTCCTTAAATAATCTTTATAAATATACTATCTAAATAATAAAACTGTTCTCTACATATATCTACATACGAATCATTTATAATAAAAATACTTTAGCTTATATTATAGAACAAAATTCTCTGAAATTGATGTAATTTTGCACCTTAAAAGATGAAACATTTCACATGATGTGGTTAATTTCACAATATAAAGATAACAATTGCTACACAAAGAACATAAAATTGAGAAAATTTTAGAGAAAATTACCCTCTTTCTCTCATGCCCCCCTCCCCCCGCCCTTTTTCGTTCTCTCTCGCCCCCCCTCCTTCTGTTTCCCTCTTTTTTTTTCCCCCCCCAGTCTTTTTTGGCCGCTCCCTCTCCCCCTACCCTTGTACCGGTTATTGTGTTACATACCTAACTTGGGTTTCACACCCCCACTTCAGGATTGGCTGCACTGATCGCATACCCACTCGTGAGAGAAAATAATCTAAACCTATCCGCCCCACCAATATAGAGGTCTAATCGATGTTTTAGATCTTATTGGAACAATCTTAATGAATCGAAATTGGATGGGTCGACTTAATTGTCAAGGTTACGTGCATTCTTATTTTATAAATAAAGATTTCAATTATATATTTTTGAAATCAATCAATGACATCGTATTCATATTTGCAGGTTTAGAAGACCATGCTTGCATCTAACATTGCCTACTTTGATTCATAATAATTTTGACGCAAAATTAGATAAAAATGACAAAAATATTAACCAACTAAAGAAACAAATGGTGAAGAATTAAAATAAATAAAAATAAAATAATCATCAATATGTCAAGCCTGTTTTTCTCCTTTTGCTTTTTCCGGCCTTGTCACTTTTTCTCATTGAGTAATTCCCGGTTATACCTAGGCCCCGGTATAGAGTGTACAGACCTTATCAATAATTTAAGAATTGAAGGGTAGAATTAACACTATGATTTTATAAAAAAAATAAATAAAATAAAAAAAATAAAAAAAGAATGTAGAGAAAACCACCAAAATCTTTGGTCATAATGGAAAGTTGTCAAATTAATGTGGGTCCCATAAGTTACCCATTTCATTTCCTTATTTTTTCATGTTCTCTTTTCTTGTATTTTCTCTCTTTTTGGTCTCTTACATCATTCTTTTGCATTTTTATGAAATTTTTTTAATATAATTAAAAATTATTTTTTTTTACTTATCCACAATATTGAATATTATATTTAAAGAAATCACAAGTAGTGACATTAAAAGGAAAATCTTAAAATTTTCTGTGTTAATTTCATATATTAATTTTAATTCATTTTTATATAAATAATAATGCATAAGAAATATGTCTTTATATTAATCAATTATTTTTTGCATGTATGATTTTATTTTTATTTGAGATAACACCACAAAGTTAATATTTCAATATTTTAACAACTAGATTTAGTTAATCATTAATTATTTATATCAAATATCATTGACACTTTTTGATACATCACAACTAAATTTTAAACTTCTTATATAAAAAATGTTTCGAAAATTTTATTATATTTCTCGGAATATATATAAATGGGCAAATATCTCCCTCCATTTAACGATTTAGAATAATCATATCATTCATTAAAAATAATGTATATATACCCGGCAATTTAACAAAACATTGCTTATTTATCTTTGTTAATATACTTATTTTTTGAAAAAAACTAAAACTCATTTTCTAATTGAAAAAGTCTCACGTGAGTTTTATAAATCCCATTCATTATTTTATCTGTCCAAAGTCCAAACTCAATTCAAATGAAAAAAGAACTCATTCCCTTTTTTACTCAATCATAAAATAAATTTGAATCGAGCTTGAATAAACGAAAAATTGTGTTGATTTAGAAAGTCAGGTCTAGATAAATAAAAAAATGAGTAAGTTAATTTTTAAGCTACATGACGAATTTGAAATTAGAAAACTCAATTAAAAATTATTTTAAGTTTAATATATCTTTACAATAAATAAAGGAAAATTACGCAACAAAGCAAACTTATATTATTTAATTACTCATCGTAGCTATAGTTTGTTATAATTACCACTCAGGACTAACATTATACATTAGTTACATAAGTTGACTTCGAGTTTGTATATTAGTCAAGGTTGTATATATATAATTCGCTAGAATATACAAATAAACATGTATAATATACAATTATTTAACTTATATACATATACAATTTCACTCTCTCTGTCTCAATTCCCTACTTCTCCTGTTCTCTCCCGCTCTTCTCACTCTCCTCTGACCCTCTCTCTTAGCTTCTACTCTCCTCCCTCTTCCAGTCTCACTTGCCCTTATATCAATTGTATATGTATAATATACAATTATATACATATAAAAATTCCAACCTTTTCCCCACTCTTCTTCCTCTCTCTTCCTCTCCTCGCTCGCCTTTCTCCCTCCTTTACCAATCTTCGCTCGCCTCTCTCTCTGCTACCTCTTCACTCTATCCTCATTGACTTTGCCATCTATACATACGTATGTATGAATAACAATTATCCTAACCGATATACCTATCAATTCACCTTTCTTTCTTCCCACTCTTCTTTCCCTCCTCTCGTCCCAATATCCTCGACTCTCTCCTCTATATAACAGTAACCCCACAAATTATAATTGTCAAATTATAGGTATGAAGAGTAATTAAACTATTTTTAAATGGCTATAAGTGAAAGTTTCCCAATGAATATATATGCACTAAATGCAAAATTGGAGGTATATATAAACTTTTCTGTTTCCAAATGTACCACATTGTAGTTTTTAAAAGTAAAATTGGAGGTATATATAAACTTTTCTGTTTCCAAATGTACCACATTGTAGTTTTTAAAAGTTGAGTGTTTAAACTGGAAATATAATCATGAAGCTGCACAATAACATGAAGCAAAATTAGGATTCAATCAGTGTGTAGAAGATTGGGGTTAATTTGCAGAAATTCAGCTCCGGTGAAGAGATCCGTCGCCGGCTAGAAATGTCGGATTATTTGCCTCAAGAATTATTGGTTGATATCTTCACAAAACTACCAGTCAAATCAATCCTCCGATGCAGAAGTGTTTGCAAGTCATGGTATTCTCTTCTTACTAGCCCTAGCTTTACCTTCACATATCTCAATCGAAAACGAGATGATCATATGCTGATTAGGAATTACGGTAGAAACAGTCGATTAGATATGTATCCTTTGTTTGGTAACAATGAGAGGTTGGATCCCGACCATTTCTTAGATTTTTCATTTCGTAGAGGTTCCGTTAGTATAGTGGGTAGTGTTAATGGTATTTTGTGCCTCGCCGACACCGACACCGACGCCGACAGCGACACCGACACCGACACCGACGCCGATGCCGACTCCGCCATCTTGACCCATATATATTTTTGTAACCTGTCCATCAGAAAGTCGGTAAAACTCCCTGAACCAATTCGTAGTACCTATCGTTTCACACTGGGGTTTGGGTTTGATTCGGTTACTAATGACTACAAGGTGGTAAGAGTAGTACACGCTATGGGACAATCAAAGCCACATGCTGATCTTTATAAGTTAAGTACTGGTGTTTGGGAAGACATTTCCAATGTCCCTGAGCCTTACATATTAATTTCCATTGAGCCACAGGTGTATGTGAACGGCGCTTGTCATTGGATTACTACTAAATTGGAGTTAACACCAGCTCGGAGAAATCGGAGGGTGATTCTTGTGTTCAACATGCACGATGAGACATTCTCAGATATGATATTGCCGAGTAGTTTAATCAGTGAGTCACAAACACAATTTGATGAAGTCTTCCTTTTTGCGTCAGAGGGATGTCTTTGTTTGGTTGATAATAACTATGACAAACGTGAACCTATTAAGATTTGGATGATGAAAGAGTATGGTGTGCCAGACTCATGGGAGAAACAGTTGAGCATCCAAAATTATCACTTTGCACTACATTTTCCTCTTCGTGAAGATATCTTTTGGACACCTTACCTTGGAACGGCTGCTCCAACTGAGTTTGAGTTTGCTAATGACTTTATTAAGCCAATGGCTATAAGGAAAAATGGTGAAATCTTATGGAAAGGTAACCAAAGATTATTGGTTTCTGTTGATCACACAATTGGTAGGTTTACAGATATTGACATTGGTAACTCATCAAATGATTGGTGTTACAATCCACGCTATGTTAATTTTTACAAAGAGAGCCTTGTTTTACCTGATAGATGGACAAATAATTGTGTTGGAGATGCTTTTGAGGAGTCATCCGATTTATGGAAGAGAGACCCCAAAGATGGGAAAAAAAGGATCTCAAGGGCAAAATCTAATATAGAGAGCGGAGTGCATCTCTTTCTCACATGAGTGGATTGCGGAAGAAAGAAAGGAAGAGTAGTTGGACTTGAAGTCCTTTAGCTCAGTAAGTTTTCAATTGAAGTTAGTCACTGAAGTTTAGGTGCTGATCCCTTAGGCATATGCCAACTTGTTTTCTCTTGTAAGTCTTCTCAATTTCATGCAAACATTACATTGCATTGCAGGGTTCAGGCTGGCATTGAAGACCTCTTTGATGTATTGTGTAAGGTCAAAGTTTCCATGAGCCAGAAGTGTATGGCACATTTAATTCTCTAGGGTACTGAAACTCTTTGTTCTAAAGGCAGACTGTAAACGCTTGTCTTAATTTCTTTCCTGGTGGATGTTTGGTGCATTATACTTTTATGATTCATGTGTTATTCTATCTATCTGTCTTGGATTATAGTTGAAAAATTGGCTTACTGCTTCTAGCCAAATATGTTGACCCTCAGTGATACTGCCAAAAATCACTTCTATGAACAGAACTTAGTTTCTTCATATGCGTTGTAGAGTTTTTTGTTTCTTCATAATTTGTTGATCTTATAGCAGGGAATGATTGTCTAGTGCTTTGCTGTTTCCTTCGGTCTTTGCACCTTGGGTTTCTTCAGTATACTAGAAAATTTTTGCACTGCCTATTTACTGAAATTGGATTTGGTAGAGGATCTGTCGTGTTTCTTCCTTGGGTAGCTATTCGTGTTATTACTCCAAAAGACCCAAACAGTACATGCTGGAACAGTCTTCCAAATTATCTTCAGATTCCTTGTGATCCTTCTTTCTTTCCAGCAACTTAACGGTTGTTTTATGGATATAGGTATAGCCCAACTCAGTCCAATAAATCGTAATCACAGATCCAACAATTGCCTACCATTACTCCAATTAAGGTGTATGACGATATTTTTTCTCTTGGGTGCCAAACTCTTGCATCTAGAATGGTTGAATAGTCTTGGATAGTTGTTTGCAAGTTAACTGCCTACTGTCTCCAATTTTCTCAGTGGTAATTCTAAAGACCACTTAATGAACAGAATTTAGTTGTCATGATCACATGCCTTTCTTTTTATTGTGTTGATCTGACAACAAGGTTCCTTCATCTTCCTCTTCTCTTCTACATCTTGGTGATAGGATTTTAGTCTTCGTCTTGACTGAAATTCCAATTTCAGTTGCCATTAACATGCAGTTGCATTAGGGGTTTTGTTGATGTACTAGCTAGAAAGTTCATGCAACCACTCTTTGCTGAAGTATTTTGCTTTAAGAAAGGGAACTGTTTGGTTTTCTTTGTTGGTATTTCCTTCTTTAGCATTAATTTAATTTTGCTCATTATGCAAGAAATCTACTATAAAACAATATGTGTGCTTGACTGGCTTATATTTGTCAATGACACAGGTCTACAGTGGTCATAATTTAGTCCAATACTATGCGCCTCTTTCTTTAGTCAGTGAGGTATAGGGTCCAATGGCATTTAGGTAGCAAATGCCAACACTGGTTTCATTACCATATTTAGCTTTTCTTTTTTTTTTGTTTGATGACCGTGGTGCCAGCCCAGCTTTCACACACCATATTTAGCTTTTCTTCTTTCTCCCCAATTTCTCATTTTACTTGCTGAAAGAGAATAAAAGCTATCCATTAAGTAAAGAGAGGGTTTGCTATAGTGATTCGGCTGGTTGGTAACCCCTTTGAGAGTTGCGGGTCATTGCTACTGCAAGGGGTAAATAATTCAACAAAGCCACAAGTAGGTATGATGAGCAACTAAGAAGAGAGGGATATAAAAAAAATGAAAGGGATATTGTCAATCTTTAAATTCTAAGATGAAAAAATGAGAAGGTAAAGGTATAGAGATCTTTCCTTTTTCTTTTCTTCTTTCAAAAGCCAAATACAGTGCATTAATTTCGTATCAGCATGTGTTCAAGAACTTGGTGGAATTCTTATTCAGTAAGTCTAGGTTAATAACCGGCCCTCCTCGTACACCATAGAGAACTAGAAGTTTCTGAAAAAGGGTAACTAGGTGGTACAATTCTGTTTAGTCGATAAATAAGATGGAGGAGTCCTTGAAGGAGGAGACAGAAAACACCCCATGAGGCATTTGGCCGTTAAACGAAACTTTAGTAGGTAAATTTTACATTTCTCTTATATGAGAAGCAACTCTTTCCTGCTTCAGGTCTCTGTTTCGTCAACATGCCTGCCTGGCCATTTGCTTGATAACGCGACATCTTCTGTATGGAGATCTCTTTGCCATCAAAAATCCTTTCATTTCTTTCCTTCTAAATGTTCCACCAAATACAGGCAGGCATTGTTTTGCACCAAATCTTCCTGGCTCTTGCTACCTCCCCTCCTTATCCAAATAATTCACCTTAGCCAAATTGATGAAAAATGCCAACACTTACGATGTAACTCTACACCATGGAAAAGGTGGTTGTTTGTCTCTAAAGCCTCTTTACGTAACGAGCATCTAGAAGCCATGTAGATTTTTCCCTTTTCTATAGTGTGTCATGAGTCCGACCAGCTCTAGCTCGTCTAACTACTAGACAGGTGAAGCATTCAACTTAATTGGTGCCACACTCTTCCATACAGACTTTCGGGGTCCATTCTGATAGTGTTCTCATATGTTATCAGATTCGATAGAAACCACCATCATTTGTTATCTATTTGAACTAAGGTGTCCCTTGATAGCTTGTTTAGATGTTAGTTATGCAGTATTAAATTCTGCATAAGTAATACTATGGTAGCGGATTAGGAGGTAAATTATTCATGTATAAAGTTAGTTCAGTGTTTGCTTTGCAATTTAGAAATATGCATAGCTAATACATGATTAAGTTATGAGGGAATCTATGTATTATTTTATGCAGGATAGAAGGTGAAATAACTAATACATATAACTAATACTAACATAAAATAATACATATTTTCACTCATAACTAATCCCTACATTACTCATACCTGCATAACTCTAACTAGCTACAAATGACCCCTAAAGGTTTAAATTTGTATTCTGACTTGCTACTTGGTTGATCTGCTGATAGTTTGGTCGACTTTCATTTTCCCAGTAGTTTAGTTTTGTTTCTACTGAGTTTGAGGTTAAAAGGTGAAGTAGAGGAAAGAGTTGAACCTGTAGGTCAAGTGTTTGGGTACATCAAAAAAAAAAAAAAAAGTAGGTCAAGTGTTTGGGTGAAGTCGTGATCAAGCTTTGGCTTGATTTAATCGTTAAATTATGCACTGCTCATCTTGATCTGCTAACTAAAGTAGGTCAAGTGTTTGGGTATCTTTATTGCTCTATATTTTCTTTATCCAAAAATTTTCCATATAAATAATACTACTAATTTGATAAATCGTTAGGGGGAACAGGCCCAACAGTAGTAAGGAGGGTATAACACTTGTAGCGACAAAAAAATTGGGAGCAATAAATTTTATATCCATGGATGCTGGACAAACAAGCGAACGCCCCAACTCTGATAAGAAAGACGACGATAGAAATGTTAGGCGCCACGAACTCTACAAACTTGTGATGGCTAATGAAAAGCATACTCTTAATATGAAATACTCTTGCTCTACTTCCAGAATAGGTTAACATATCAGTTCTAAAATTTATTGAACTTTGGATAGAACACACTGTTTCACCGTTTTACAGTTGCCCCTTTTTCAAAAAACACACACTTTGTTTCACCATTTTGTGCAAATGCATATTCCTTTCCCAGCATGAATATGCATTTTCAGTTACTATTCTGAACATCTAGTCTGATCTTTGCCTGCTATATACGCAGTTACTGAGCTTCCCTTGTTTCCTGCTTTTGACAAAGGAAATCCTCACTCCATCTATGAGAAAGGTAAGTTACTGTAAGTTGTCATAGCTTTTGCGGAATCTACAAAATTCATTAATACTCATTGAAAAATATTTTTGTGTAAGGTTCAACATCAGGTCTTGTAATAAAAACTTGCTGTACAGCTAATTTAGCCACTGCATTCATTATTAAAGGTTTTTTTTACATCTGGTTTGAATCGTTGTTACCCATTGTATCGTATTATATCTTACAAATAAACTTTTTTTGATTGCTATTTAAAATATATTAAATTGTATTGCTAAATCTGTCATTACGTAACAATGAAAAGCGCCCTTTTGTGTAATGACCTATTTGGTTTGATCGCGTTGTTACCTAATATCTCTTTCAAATATGTCCTTAATATTTTTTTTTTACCCTATATCATTTAACTCCACCCAGAATACCATATCCTAGGTTTGTACTCTTTTTCTTTCTTTATAGTTAACTATGTTATTTGCGCAGGTTTCTGCCCTTGTTTTGAAATTACAGGTACTTTTTTTTGTCCATAACCATATATTTTAAGTTCCTTTTCTGCTTTAACTATATCTCAGTTTATGGAGAACCTTTATTGCATTTCTTTATTTCCATCACATCTATTTCTTATGAACTTTAACATGCAAACAATATTATAGATGCAAAGAGAGCCTGGGCCAGTTAACAATTAATAACACTACTTGTTGAAAAATACTTACTTCGCTATAAGTTCTGGGCCATGTATGATATACTTGATCCCAAAAGAAAAGAAATCTTTTCAAAAATATTTTTGAAAATAATTATGTTTGAGTTGCATGTCTTGGTTGTTTTTGAAGTTAGCAGATCATATTTATGCTGCATGTGCTATTTAGTAGTTAATGTTCATATAACCAGTTGCATGAATTTAATGTGTTTGTTTTTGGCTTGGGTTTGATTTTTTTCTTTAAATTTGTAAACAAACGCCCAAACATTATTGTAACTCTTTTTGGTTTATTAAAAAAATGTGGAATTTGGTAATGTGATTCACCTAGTCAAAATCTCACTAACAGTATTGTTGTGATACTTGAACACTATTGAATCATTGATATCTTTCAATTATTTATTTGCTAGATTAGGCCCATTAACAATAAATATATCCATATTTTATAGATGTGCAAGTGCAGCTTATTTTTTATTCAGATTTATTTTTGCATATACGTAGATTCATTAATTTCATTTGAATTTGCATGAATTTAATAACTTAAAACATATACAAAGCATAATTTGTGACAAATTAGCAGAAATATGCTGTCTTATTTTTTATTTTTATTTTTGAAATTGGCGATAAAATTACTTTATACAATAGTTCAGGGTATTTAAGTAAACTTACCAGTTACAATACAACATGATACAATCAAAGCCAAACAAGAAATATATTATTGTCAACAACAAATGATACAATCTACCCAAACATTGTTCTACAAAATAATACAATACATTGTGAAATGATTGGCTGCAATAATACAAACAGAGTGAATAGTCTCATGTTTTAATTAATACAATTATGTGTTCTCATTCTTTCACTCTTTCTACAGTTCCACCTTTCAGAGTATCCAGGTCACTGGCAAAATAAGAACTTCTCTGAATATTGAACTATGATCAAACTATGTACCATATAAAAAAGTTTCTATTTGTAAATTTTTTTGCTGCAGTCTTAGATGGTAAATATCTACACCAGAATCCAGAAAAGCTAACTTGTGTGCTCTATATTCAGGAAATTATGAAAACATAAACACTTTTGGACATACATTAGAACGTATAGTAGCTTATTTGCATTTACGCTGCCTGTTGTGCATTACAATGCAGACTTGACAAGAAGAAATTGTGGTATCTATACGTTTAGAGTTCAAGAACGAATGTACCATGTGATAAATGATTTGATAGATATCATGCAGCTACGTAATTTCTGCCGTTCTCATAGGTAGCCCATGTACTTCATGGACATTGTTTTATTGTTAATTCTGAGCACTGCATTTGGCCCGAAGGGAATGGGATATTTGTAGAACACGAACAGCATTACCTGTACGTCAAAAATTATGTTGATCTTAGCCCTCTGGTCATATGATGATGTTTTTAGGTTGTGCAGATTTGGATATACTTCTTGGCCATGTTTATTCATCATTTTTTCTCTTCAGCTTTGGGCAATCTAACTAATTTGTAAATTGTTAATTAGTGGTATGTATTCCTGCCTTTCTGTAATATTCTCACTTGAGCTCATGCTTTTTTGTAATATTCTGAAAATTGGCATCTCTACCGATCGAAGATGCACCTTTCAGCCTTCGATAACTTTACTTACCCTTTGTTCGTTTCTTTTAGCCTATATTTTCTATTTAACGTCTTCACTTTGAGGCCTTCTCTTATCACTTTGTTTAGTCTTCTGTTAAATCTCTATTTAATATGTAGATATGAGGATTGCATGTTGTATGTGCTTCTTTCTGCTATAGGTTAGGACCTCACTGATATTGATATACTCAACCACTGAGTTATCCTACAAGCATCTTTCTGCACCAGTAATGGTACCACAAAAGGCACATCTTCATCAGATTTTCGATTTTAGCCTTTGGTTTTCTTTCCTGTTAGTTAGCTGCACACCCATTGCTTCCTAGCAGCTTTATTACTTGGCAAGTGAACACCTCAACGACTATCTTGTCTTCTAATAGTACAATACAATTATACTATTTATCAACCATTAGAGTTCAGTAAACTTCTTCTTACGCCCTCGGATCACAGCCTCGACTCCATGTAAACCGAATGGCTTTGAGAACTGTCCTCTGTTACTTCCTGTATCTGTCAGCGTTCCGTCGCTTCATATTACTGCTTATTTTGCTGGTAACGTTGTCCTCTTTAGACAAAATCTACATATATAATTATTAACCGACTGATTTATCTTTTTCCTTGCAGAATTCTGAAAGAGTGACCATTGGATCTAACCATAAGCGAAACTATAGTTCCCGTGACAGACGACTATTCTTGAACAAGTGACATTCCATCAACGACAACCGCTTGTTCAGCAATGATTCTGCTGCCAAGTGAACTTAGGTTTGCACGGGCGACACACTTCTGTTAAGGTATGTGAGCCTGTGCTGCTTATTCTGATGTGTGTGGGTTTTCCCTGTCGGAGGAGAGGGACATTATTAAAAGATAATTTTTTTTGGTCCTTCTACTTGTAGACGACATATAATAATTAACTTGATTTACAACCAAGGGTAATATTGGTATTTCCTTTTGACATTTTTCTTTGCTTATTTCTGTTCTCTCCATTAGCCCCCACAAATTTTTTTCCACTGATTTTGCCTTTCATGCCTGCACTCGGAACATTTTTGCTCCAAACAGGGAAGAGCTTTCTTACTCTTTCCTGTTTGTTTGTTATAACCACAAATAAAACAAACACAAATTTACAGGGGTCACCCACTGAATTTAGTAGAAAAGAGATCTAAAACATAATGGAAGCATGTCTGTCAATTTCCAAACGTTTTCTTCTTCGTTTGTCCATTTTTAATTGCACTTACAATTTTCAAGTCAGCTACTTCAGTTTTTGATCAAATCTGGCTTAATCTTCTCAAGATTGTTTCTTCCAATTTTCCAGGTTAGCTACTTCTTCAATTCTCCGTCTAACATTTTTTTTTGAATGTTGTCTGATCCGTGTCTATCTATTTTGGGAGAGCTAGCTCAGATACGAGGGAAAACATTCCTATATTCCTTACTGCCATCTTTATATGTAAAAGGATATCTTTCTTGACGTTTGGTTATGATAAATATATTTCTCTAAGTTCTTTTGTTGCAATTTTTGCATTGAAATCAATCTTCTCTTAGGAGTTGGAATTGGAAGTGACCAAGCATATGCGACTCATACCCTATCGCTCTGCTAAGTAGTGCTCTTAACAAAAGGAAGGTAAAATCGATATTGGTTGTCAATAAGAACAGCAAGTCCAATCTTTTATTGTTTTAGGTATATTGGCTCCCTAACAGTACCACAGGATGTTATCTGGAATATTAATAGAAAGGTAATTAACTATTAATGCCAATTTTTGTTAATGAAAATGAAATATGCAACCATTTCCATTTGAAGTAAATTTTGCTTTTTAGTTTTACAGGTGAAAACCAAATGAAACTGATCCCAGATGCTGTTCATGACGCGAGTTGCTGCCAAATTTATAAGTGTTTTTTTCCTAATTATGATTCATCCATTATAGTATTTTTCTGGACTTTTTTTTTTTCCTTTTGTTGTTTATCACAGGAATCTGAAACCAATGCAAGACCAGCTCAGCCGCTTAAACAGAAGTGAAATGATTTTGTAGCTATAGTTTCAGAAAGCATACCTTACACTCTTTAAATCATATTGTCGCTATTGCTGTTGATCATATAGAAATCTTTACAAACTTTTTTTAAGTTCTCTGTCTTTTTCTTTTTTAAAGAGATCTATTAAAGGTTATGTACTTCGATTCAAATTGTAAGAAGACAGGAGATCTCATATCCTCGGAAGAAAAGTATATACCTTTTACTAAGGTTGGCAATTGATTATTCTTTGTTGTACCAAGATATTGGGCTGAGAATTAAGATTTCTTGGTAGCTTTAAAGAAGAAAATAGTATTTTCAGATCTTTTAGGTGTAAAAATGAAGATTCCGTAGGAAACTTAAAATTTTTTAAAAAATTGCAAAGACCTAAGATCCATTTTCCTCCATCAATTGACCCATCACATCTCCACTTTGGATTTAACTTAACAAACTATTAAAAGAGATACATCCTCGAAGTTCATACCAAGAATTCATTTTCAAATGAGTTTCAAATATATGGTGTTAAAATTAGGTGTCATTCAATCTAAAAACGCACTGTATTTAAGTGGGATCGCATAATGACTCTCTTGCTTACCTCTTTCCTATATTGCTTGCCACTCCTCTCTCTCACCTGTGTATTTAGTGTGATTCACATGTATCTGGATATGAAATCATTAATTACCTCTAGAAATTTTGTTCGCATTTCTCTCTCTTTTAGTGTATTTAATAATAAAAATACATGTATCTAATTTAATATTCAATATGAAATCATTAATTAGTGATATAATATATCATTATTTGAAACTATAGAAAGAATTAGTAAGTACGAATCTATATATAAATTATTTCAAATTATAGAAAGAATTAGTAAATACGGTAACAATGTTTGTCTATATGCAGTTTTTTTCCTCTTAATTTCCGAGCCCAACAAAATGCAAAGTGTCCAGCCCACTTCAATGAGATGAGAAGTAAGACCCGAGATTTTATTGAACAATTTTTCTCCTTCTTTCCACTCAAAAACTCCATTGAAGCAGCCAAGAGCTTATACTACACAGTAATCAATAATTTGGAAGTGGCGGATCCAGTCTCTCACAAAGCAAGGCAGCCGTTTGTTCTCATCAAGGTTCGCTCCATTCTACATTCTTCATTTTCTTTTTTTTCTAATTTAAATTTGAATGTGTACATTTTCTGTCGTAACCTCCTTCGCAACGAATAAATTAGTTTGTGCTTTCCATTTTTTTAAAGTTGAAATTTAGCTTGTTGTTTACATGTCTCTGATTCTGCTTAGTTGCTGTTTACATGTTATCAATGAAATGATTTACTTCATAAAGTTCACTGTTTTTGTGGATTAGTTTCATATTTTCAATAGGTTAATTTGATAGTCCAATGTTCCGTGTATATATCAGCTAACTCTGTCTAAGATAAATAGGAAAAAGTGGATACTTCTTTGTAAAATAATTATTTGACTGATTTAGCTTAATCCCATAGCTTACAAATAGGGGTTCAAATAAACTTGGTATGCATTTAGAAGCCTGAAAATTGAAAAATCATTTGCATTTCTTGAGTTAGGATGCATACCGGCATATGCATTTCACTATTTGATTTCCCAGGTCAAAAGAACTAATTTCCCTTGCACATATGTTGTGCTACTGAACAAATAAGAAGGTTGATGTCTCTTTGGAATGTCATAATTTTTTTTTCCAAAAATACGTAAAGAAAGTGATGTCTCGTAACTCTTCTTGATATATAGGCGATTTAGAAGTTTTTGGGATGATGGAATATACAATGGGAATGAGATTTTGTGATTGAGTCGGGGACTGATGGCGTTATTCAGGAAGCCTTTTCATGATTTTCCTTTTGAGAATTTAGAAGCATGTCTAAGGTTTCAAGCTGAGGTTGTGTCAAGCTTCTGTTCTGTTTTCCTTTTTAGAGTCTTCCGATCCATCGTTTGTTTCTATAGTTGGAGAACTTTATATTCTGGTCATTCCCAGCATACTAATGGAAAAGCATGACCAATGATATCTTGTTGTTCCTGTAAAGCGGAGAATATGCATCTAATTCTTTGTATTTATCTGAGAGCAACTTGTGATATTTTTATCAGAGAAATAGAATGAATGTGATATAGAGGGGACTAATGTGACAATCTGTGTCGACGTTTTGAGTAGGTAATACACAATCTGTGTTGGTTACTTTGATTCTTTTTTTTCTTAAACGGAAGTTTTGTTTGAATTTTGATCATTGTTTGGACCAAATATAAATAGGATGTTATCAATCCGAAATGTGATATACACTATAAACTGAGGGGTGCTTGAAATATGACTGGTTTTGTATGTATACATATTTTGTAATTCTGTTGTCCATCAAAGACAAGCAAAGTTTTAATTCGTGCTGAATTTGTATATGTTTAGTATTTCTTTAGTTTTCGATTGATTGCATGCTGCACTTAAGGACCTTAGCCTTTTTTTGTTGCAATTTTTACTTTTAAGAACAATGAATCTGATATATTTACAATTGTGTTAGGCTTCTCACTGAACCTTCTTTGAGACTCTGCTTCTCCTTTGTGCAGTGAATCCGAATATTGAGCTTCTTTTTGGATCCAAGAAATGAACTTAGGGAGACTGAAAAATGTGGTAGCTGCTGCAGCGATTGAAGGATTGGCCGAGGCAAGGGCCAAGATATTTGGTCATGTAATTAATCCAACTGGGCAGCGATCTGCTCACAAGGTTTTACGCAAGAAGCTGATCGGTGAAAAGGTCTCACAATGGTACCCACACGATATCATGAAAGATGACCCTCTTGTGATGGCTCGTCAAGAGCAAGAGCGTCTCAGCAAGCTTGAAATGTTGAAACGTCGTGGAAAGGGGCCACCTAAGAAAGGCCAGGGCAAACAGGCTAAGAAACGCAACAAATAGAGATGATACTCTCACTGGTTTGAAATAAAGGGGTATCTTGGATTACTATTTGCAATTTGATTACTAACTTTTATCATCAGCCACTTGCTTTCTAGTGAACATCATCTGCATACTCTTCTACAATTTTTTTCCATATAGTTTGGGCTGTTCGAGCTAGTTTGCTTGTTCCTCGACTATTTTGCAATGAGTTAAATGGGTGGGTATATTATTGGATTTGGTATAATAGAATGAGACTTCAAGTAAATATATTTATGGGGAAAAGGACAAAGATAGATTGGATTTTAGCAAATCCGGTGGCGTTGGAAAGAAGATTCAATTATCTATCATATAATAGGTCATGCATGAGACACCTAATTCATTTTGTGCTAAGAGTTATGATTTCAAACTATTATAAATGGTATGTAGATATTATTCGTCATACTTTTAGAATATTGGTGCTTCTGCGGTTCAAAAATTAATATATGCCATTTATATTAATGGATATGCACATGTCATAATCATATTCACTGACCCGATGTTTGTTAGATATCGATTGATGGATTAGATTGGCCACATGTTCCTATTTAGTATTCCGTTAGAGTAAAAGGGCATATTATGCTCTAAATTTTTAGACAACAGAAATATCAATGTCCCAAAAGTATGAGGAATGGTATCTGCATATTATTTTTACGATAGCTCAAAATATATTTATCCTTTTTACTTAAATTTATATACACGTATAGGCGTGCCACATAGGTGCCATGCAGGATACTAAGACCTAACCGTGCAAGGATAAATGTGTGTAAAGTTATATGACAAGTAAATATATCAAAAATGAAAGTATAACAAAGGACAAATATAACCCTTTTTTCTCGTAATACAAGACCAAATATGACTCTTTTCGATAGTATTATTCTACTTAAATGCCCAAATCATCAATAAATACCAAAAAAAAAAATTCAATTTTTTTTAAAAACCTATCTCCCTACAATCATGCAACAATAATATCTTTTCTTGTTTTCTTCTTATCATTTTTTTGAAGATGGGGTTTAGCAGGGGAGATCTTGTTGAAGTTGTAAGCAAAGAAGATGGATTTCTGGGTTCTTATTATGAAGCAACTGTTGTGTGTCAACCTCTCAAAAAAGATTACATCGTGCAGTATAAAACCCTATTGAAAGATGATCAATCGGATCCCCTGACGGAGTTTGTTACCCACTCAGAACTCCGGCCAGTACCGCCGGAGATTCCGGTGAGTAGATTTAATTTGAATGATCAAGTTGATGCGTTTGGTAATGACGGATGGTGGGTTGGAAGAATTACTGGTAAAATTGGGAGTAGGTATTTTGTGTATTTTGAATGTAGTGGAGATGAATGTGGGTATTTTATAAGTGATTTGAGAGTTCATCAAGATTGGATTAACGGGAAATGGGTTTGTTCAAAATAGATTGTAAATTTGCTATTAGTTGTCATGTTGCTCTCATCACTATTTCTTTTTTCTTTTTATTATTGCTTTGATTTAGCTTAATTAAGTCGTGAGTTATGAAAAATAGCTTTCTGATCGAGAACTGGCCGATACTCTATTCTCGTACTGAAATTTAATTGATATTGTTATTTATTATTGAATCCAGATGAATTTTGTTTCTATATTTTTTAGTTTGTATTTGTACGTTTATATGGATCATAGGGTTAATAGATTAAACCCGTAGGGTTGGAATCTCACATGACTAGTTGTGACTTTCCATTTTTAAAAGATATTGATTACTATAAATATGTTAGTATGGGTGAGACGAATCTAAGATTTGAAGAAGATAGACGCCATTGAAGAGGGATGTATGTTAGTCTAAAGCTGGTATTGCTTCGTTTTAAGATATTGTTAGACGTCTAAACTTCAATGTATCTGGATAGTTATAAATTAAACAAGTAAAATATGTACAATTTACATTAGCCTATATGGTTTGATGGATTTGAACCTCATTTATCACGTGCACGAGGCTAAAGACAATTGATTTTGGACTCGTGTACCAAATCAACTTTTGTGTTGTAGAATACACAATGAAATATATCTAAAGTTAGCGGGTGCATATGCATCACACCCTATTCTTTGTGGATCCATTATTAAGTCAAATTTTGACAATCGATTTTTGACTGGTGTATGAAATCAACTTTTATATTGTAGAATACACAATGAAATATATCTAAAGTTATTGGTGCATATGCATCACACGATATCATTTGTAGATCAAACGTTAAGGCAAAATTCGATTTGAAGAACATATTAAAAGACATATCCATTGAAATTTCTACTATCCATTGGGGGACTTGATTTTTCCCTTTCATAAATTTAATTGTTACACAAATTCCTTGTAAATATATTTGTTTTAGGCAACAAATCATACACAAGGAAAATAATTTACATTGCTCATCATGTACTTAGGTGTCAAATATTGTGTATGTTACGAAGAAGGAAATTAACAAAATGAATATCCTTAAATTACCTTCGAACAATAACAAAAAATAATATTTTAATATGATTATTTTCTTTTTAACATCAACTAATATATAAAACTTCATATCAGATGTCAAATATTTTATTTCCACATCTTCAATTTATATATTATAATTTGATTATCTTCGATTCAAAGATAAACATTAATGTTAATTTTGTAAAAAGAGAGTTTAAACGAATTTGAATGAATGAAAAGATAATCATTTTACAATGGTGTCTAAATTCTATCCAAAAATCATTTGATGATTATTGCTCTTTTGTAAATCTAATAAATTAAATCTCTATCTCTCTTATTACCTCAAAACAAAGTGTAATTTACGATATAAATAGAAAAACGCTTTCTATCAAAAATATATATATGCCGTAGTATTCGAACTGAGTACATTTTATACAAACTTCTTCAAAAATATCCAATCAAACTTTTTTGATAGCCAAACAATAAAAAGGAAGCGTCCACCCTTATCATTTACTACCAATTGGCACTAAGATATTTATTTTCCCTTGTCTATAAGATCAAAAAACACAACCCCATCACTCCAAATTGAACAAAAATGGGAGTTCTAAGCTACTGCTACCTTCCAATTACCTCTACAGCCACACCCATATCTCAAGATTCTTCAAATAATCCAACCCCATTGTCAATTCCAACACAATCCAAGCAGAAATCTGTGAAATTGTCTAGTGGGGTGGCTGCTAATGGGGACTCTGCTGCTGACCCACCCACTTCCACTACTAAGCTTAGGAAGTACTGGGGTGAGGATGTGGATCCTCTCACCTCTGATGATTTTATATGGAATAAGGAATTTATGGGTCGCATGAAGAAGTATATTCAGGATCCTCAAGAAAATGCCCCTGCTGCTGCTGTAAAGGTATAATCTTTGGCCTAATTGACCCTTACTATGCATTCATCTTTTGAGCTGTTCTAGTCATAACTTATGACATGCTTTTTTCACAAAAGATTTTATCTTTTCTATGATTTGAATTTTTGGTTCTATTCTCTGTTGTGTTGTTCTGAGTTCCATGTTTACTTGTTCACTATTGACTTTGCTCCCCCACAGGATTCGTTTGGTGCGAGGTATAAGGTATAACAATTCCGGGATAAAATGCAGGATTATTTTGTCCTTGCATTTGGTTGGAGGTATTAGTACTCCTTGAATTATTTATTCCACCATTTATACGGGATAAGTTATCCTATATACTTGGATGTCCCGGAATAATTATTAAGGATAACTTTTTTCCAACCAAACGACCTCTCAAGGTTTGGGAAATGCATCTGGTAAATTAACTTGGCTCATCCCTTAAGGCTTGGGAAGTGCATTGGGTAATTGAATTTAGTTAATAGTAAGAGTAAATTAGGAACTAAGTGATAAGTTCTCTCTTAATTTTTCGAATTTGTCAAGTAAAAGTGAATACCTATTTTTCGTATAAAATGGACAAGTTTAAGTGGACGGAGGGAATATGTTTTGTGATGAAATCTTTATTTAATTGATAGGCTTCTCTTTATTGGTGTATATGCTGGTTTTCATGATGAACACTTAACCCTCTTGGTCATTTTAATGGTTTGGCAATTAACAAGTTTCAAAAGTGTTCATTTTAATGAACTTATTTGAATGGGAACGGAGTTAAACAAAGTAATGAACACTTTTGAAAGTTGTGGCAGTAAATACGTCATAACTTTTATGTGACTATTAGACTTTTGAAACAATGTGATCTTAACTATGTCATACAGTAACATGTATGAGGCTATAAAAGCGTCTGATAAGAGCAGAACAAGTTTTACTTAAATTATTTCCAAATTTAGCAAGAACTCATTCTTTTTGGAATGAACTAAAAAGGAAATAAGGTCACATAAAATTTCATGGGGGTCTGTTCTATCAGTGTGGTACTCTTGTATGAAGGATATAAAAAGTTGCCGTTAGCGTGTTGCATTATATGTTGGTCATAATACATGCATGTTGCTTAAGGAGTACCTTTTTTTTCCAATGGTTGTGAATATTCTTGTGACTTTATATCTTAACAGGAAGAGATATCAGGATTTCTTAGCTTAAACAGAGTCATGAATCTTGACAGGTGTGATCCTTTTCTTCTTTTCTTCATAAAAATTTAGAAATTTTGTTTCCTTCTAATATTTAATCACATATGGAGAATAGTTTGGAAGTTGACTTGACCAAGGAGCTAACTGCCCCTTCACAACCTGTTCTAGAACCAGAAGTCGAAAAAACTCAAGTATGTGGTAACTTTAAAACACTTGCCTTCAGCATCTTTAAGCATTAGCCTTTTCTACTAACATTGTTGAAAACTAAACTGATTTTCAGGCTGGTTTTACTGCATCTCAAAAATGGCGGCCAGCACCAACACGACGCGAGCAGGAGAAGTGGGGCAAAGCTGCCAAGGCTGCAACTGGGGGCAGTGTACGTCATCGAAGCTTGCAATTAGTTCATTGCTTGAAACTTAATTATAATATTTCTTTGCTCACCTCGTCTCTAACTAATAAGATAGAGAAATATGGTTCTCTAAGTTGTAGTTCTGAAATTTTTTATCATCCAGGACGTGATGTTAAGGGAAATAAAACGTCCTCAAGGGGATCCAAAGGTTATGGCTGCTCAGTCAAGGGAACAGTATCTTAAGGTACTTGTTTGTGTTTATTCCGCATATATCACTCTTTGTTGAGATAAGTTGACTTTTCAGATCACCGTTTTGATTGTTCCTTTTTCTTGTCTTTCCAGTTAAAGAATAAATTGCAGCTCCTCACAGTTGGGATTGGTGGTGTTGGTGTGATTTCAGCTTATATCTCTTATTCTCCTGAAATAACAGTAAGGTAATCCAAAATAGGACTTCCTATATGGCTATATGCTTTAATTTCTTTACGCGTCTACGTTAGAGTTACTCATGTTTGATTTACTATTGTTGTAGTGGGACATGACCCCTATTTATTACAAATCGTTCCTCCAATTACTATATTGGTCCCTTAAGTTGTCAGTTTGAAAAATTTCTTGACGAAGAGAATCTTAATTTGCTTATTTCTTCTGATTTGTGTAACTGATGTAATGTATGGAAATTTCCTTGACTGAAATATCTTTAGCTGCTAGAGTTCTTTTAATGTCCTCTGTCAGGCCTGCAACGTTTTTAGCTTCTCTTTGCTTAGATTTAATTAATGTAAGGAATCTTTAGTTTTTTCAAATCTGGCAATAGCACTCATGCAAAAATTGTGGTGTTAATGAACTGTTGTATTTTTTCATTCTTGCAGTTACACTGCAGGGTTGATTGGTTCTTTGATGTACATGCGTATGCTTGGAAACAGTGTGGATTCTATGCAGTCAGATGGACCCAGAGCACTTATTAAGTACATTTTTTGATTGTTTATCTTTACCAAACGGCTCCCTCTATGCCATTCTTGCATTATCTCAAACCTAAACATCATTTGTTTCTTTGTGTTGCATGTGTGTGTCTTAATGGAGGCGATTGATGCCAATTGACAATAGGAAGCCCAATTTTCTTATCCGTTTTGCATGTGCTACACTGCTACTATTTTACAGCATTTTGTAAAATTGTTTATGGAGCATCCTATTACCACTACATCACATTTAAATCGATATTGTCATTTTTGAATTGTAATTGTACATGGTCACTCAAATAGTAGTTCTTAGCGAATTGTCAGTTTCATCGTTCCAGGATTGGAAGTCATTAACCCACAGTCATAGTAGAAGCCAAACACTTGCATGATTTAATGATGCTGTTGTTTGAGACTAAGAAGAGTAGCTATATCCCTAAAACGGACTGTTTTGAGCTCTGCTTGATAAGCTTAACCGAACTTTTATTTTCAGGGGAGCTGTTGGGCAGCCAAGGCTATTGGTTCCTGTTGCTTTGGTCATGATTTTCAATCGGTGGAATGGGTAAGCTCTACCACTATTACGATATTGACCAAAAAGATATGTGTCGAGATTGACTGTTGCATAAAACTTCTCTTCTTGATTCAAGCAAATTTCTTAGAACCTCTTGTTTATTTTCTGAAAACTACTATTCGTAGCATAAATCTATCTGCATTCTGAACTCAAGGAAGTTGGGGCTACTTTATGGGGCTTCAACTTCCTCTCTTGATCCATTTTCCTGCTTGTACACACCAAAAAATCCAGCCTAGTTTAACTTTTTTCCGCATTCCCCCCTTTTTACTACTACTACACTTGCATCCAAAGAATACTTTAATGACTTCTCTTTCGTTGTTATGAAGAGTTGCCTAAGCATCGGATCTTACAAATTGATTTATTTCCAGGATCCTAGTCCCGGAGTATGGATTCATGCACCTCGAGTTGATACCCATGCTGGTCGGATTTTTCACTTACAAGATTGCAACTTTTGTCCAAGCAATCGAGGAAGGTGTATCGATTATTGGAAATAAGTCACAAGCTTAGCTCTAGTTTTTATGTTTTTCCATCAACCTCTAATGAAAATAATAGGTATGCTTCAACTCGAACCTCCCATCTACAACTTTTATCATATTTTCAAATTACCATGAATCTTAGATTTGAATAAATGGGTTCACAAATTTTCATGTTCCATCTCAGTATAAAACTTGTTTAGTCACAGGGAATAATGAAAACCATGCCATGGGATAACCAGTAAAGTTGTTGTCTAGGGGGTTACGGTTCAAGCCCTGGAAACCGCCAGGGTAAGGTTGAGTACAGTGGACCCTTGTGTCCAGCTCTTCTCCGGATATACATGGAGCTTACTGTATCAGAATGTTTTTCTTTTTGTCACGTCAATACTAGTCTGTATGTCTTGTCTCACACTTGATATCTCTTGTTGCAGAGGAGAAAAAAGTTCAGGAAGACGTTGGATTCGAAAAATGAGCTACTACATCTATACTCAATTTATCACTGGATGGATTGAACAAATCGATGATTTCCTCATGTAAATTCTTATATATACTTAGATCGTAATAGATCGTGCTCTCAGTTTCGTTGATAATCTCTTGTTTCTTATCCCGTTGAAGGCTTATGAATCGTTTTCCATCATAAAAAATTGTGTAAATTCTTCTAGTTAATTACGATTATCAGGAGCTTCCATTTTGTGCCACTTTCTATTATACGAGAGCAAGTTAGATTAATTTTATATGTACATCGACCACATAATTAAACATTTGTTATTCTTGCTAAACAAAAGATAAAAGATGATCATATCTCTCCTTTGGTTGTTAATTAGGATTAATTAGTAGTATTGAGATAAATTAGTCATGCTAGAGGGTGAAATAATAGTACGAGACTAATTGTTTCCGGATAAATCAATGAAAATAATAAAAATACCCATGAGGTCTTGCAAAATTATGTAATTCATGTGATCTTTAATATAACAAATCACAATATCAACAAAAAAAAAATAGTACGAAAATAATTAATCCCTACATAACCTGTCTTCGAAATCAGACCCTCTTGTATATTTTGAAACCAAAATCAATTTTTATTACTAGTATACAAAAATTATAATGCAAGAAATATAACATAAAATGTATCATTAACGTAATGTTTTACCAACGGATGCTTGGCTAATAATTTCATTCAGTCGTTGGAATTCAACATCAGATCATATATAGACTGGTTGCGATTTCAAGTCAGACACCGATGATTCTGGAGTTTTTTAAATTACTCCATGTATCATATTCAAGAACGTATGTATCAGAAATCACACACTCAAATTCTTCAGAAACATCTCATCGTTATTATTCTTGAACAGACATGGGATTATAAAAGTTAAAAGACAATATCACTTATTATTATACATACATAATAGCCTTAGCCTTAGCCTTTGCCTTAACCAGTGTTCTGCATTCCAGCAGCAATACCTTTCATGGTCAAGATGAGGGTGTCTTCCAAACCAGGCGCATACTCGCTCGTAGGATTCAGCTTCACTAATTCAGCAGCTGGTTTGCTTGATTCCATGATCTCCTTGTCTAGGTGAGGTCTGACCTTCACATTGTAGTTGGGGTCACGAATTCGTTTCAATGTGTATGCTTGGCTTACGTTGAGGGTCGTAATGTAAGAGTCACGAAGTTTGAGCCTTTGCCTCAAGTATGGATCTCCTTCCAATAGATCCTTGTGCCCAGCAACCTATGACAAGCAGCGCGATTAAAAGAGATGTTCCATAGGATGTGAGCTTTGTGGTGATGAGGTAAAATAATAGTATTAATTTCTGTACCTGAAGGAGAAAGCCCTTTGTTTCTTCGTATTTGGATCTCAATCGCTCTCCAAGCGGCCACAGATCTTCGGATACTAAAAGTTTATCATACAATGCAGCAATACCCGGGTCTCCCTTAGCGAAGACCATTTCGAGCAAGTCAAGTGTCACTCTAAAGAAAGGCCATCCATTGTACATATCCTTGAGCATTTGCAGATTTCTTATATCCTTCTCAATAACGTGCTTGAATGCAGCCCCAAAGCCAAGCCAGACTGGGAGATGAAACCTTGTCTGAGTCCATGCAAAGATCCATGGAATAGCTCGAAGAGATTCAATCCCACCACTTGGCTTCCTTTTGGCTGGGCGACTTCCAATGTTCATGCGACCATATTCTAATTCTGGGGTCGCCTGCATTTTCGACAAACATAAAAAGGAAGTTCAGTTTCATAGGCATCGGGCTGAAGGCAAATAAGTCATCAATGTCTGAAATGCAATTTGCATTCATGCCTATTTTGACTAATTTATTAAAACGACTGCTTTCACCTAATTAAAAACTACTGTTTGTGTCCCCTTCAATTCTTTGAATCTTATAGTTTCTGGATGTTTTTTTTTCTTATACCTCTTTTTCTGTTATGATTAAGAGTGATTCAGAAGCAGTTCAAATCAACTTATGAAGTAACTTGAATATACTTACAAGGCGGAAGTATTCAACAAATCGTGGATCCTGGAACACTAAAGACCGATACTCTTTCGTAGCAACAACAGACATCTCATCCAATAGGGCACGCCACTCTGGATTTGGAGCCACAGGGGGGTTCATTCCATGCTCAAGTGTAGCTGCTGTGAAACGCTGAAGAGTTCTAAAGCACAGGTGTTCCTCCCCAAATGACTGTTCAATAACTTCACCTTGAACAGTCACACGAAGTGAGCCATGAATTGTGTCGGGGGGTTGTGATAAAATAGCAAGGTGGGTGGGACCCCCTCCCCTTCCTACAGTCCCACCTCGGCCATGGAACATTGTTAGCTTTACTCCAAATTCTTTTGCCACCTTTACAAGTTCCTCTTGAGCCTTGTACAATTGCCAAGCTGCAGATAGTCGGCCAGCATCCTTGCCGGAATCAGAATACCCAATCATAACTTCTTGTTTCCCATTGATACGGTTTCTGTACCAATCTATGGAGAACAACCGAGCAACAGAAGCAGGTGCAGACTCGAGATCAGCAAGCTTTTCAAACAATGGAACAACCCTCAATGGACTTTTTACATGACATTCACGCTGCAAAAGCTCAACAGCAAGCACATCAGAGGGTGCCGTGGCCATCGAAATTATATAAGCACCGAAACTGTCGGCGGGAAGTTCAGAGATGACATGAAAGGTATCCAAAACATCAGCGACTTCATCAGTTTTAGGGAGATCAGGTCCAAAAAGTGGACGCTTGCCACTTAGTTCAGATAAGAGCCATTCCTGTCTCTTCTCTTCAGACCATTCTTTATAGGAGCCAACACCCACGTGCCTTGTTATAACATCTAGAACATCAGTGTGTCTATCTGACTCTTGCCGAATATCAAGTCTCACAAGTGACAGACCAAAGGTGGACACTTGCCTTAAAAAATCAAGAAGGCTTCCATCTGCAATTGGTCTGTCACCACAAGCGCATAGAGATCTATAGCACAGCTCCAGAGGTTCCAGAAACTGCAGGATAAAGACAACCAACTTCTTCACATATTCAAATCATACAGAAATTAGCATGCATATTAGCAGATCTGAATGCCATGAAATAACATTTGAGAAATGAGAACCACGTTAATTTGGGTGATAAATAAAATCCTAAAAGAAAAAAATGTAGAACTTGGCTCACAAAATTGGTGTTGTAGTATGTTAGAACTTTGTTAAAGCAAGATGAATATTGTCAAATAAGAATTCCAAAAGCTCACTTGAGTTCGTTTCCTCATTATCTTACATAAACTATTTTCTTCTGTCCTTCAACATTTAGTCAATAGACTATCAGTTTGCTACTTAGACATCCAAATAAAAATAACTAAAAATCACATATAAAATCATAGATGAAATATCATTGCAACACATATTGGAAATGAAAAAGATATCTGTTCAGCATAGGTAAATTTGGAAGTCAAACTAACAAGTTCTATATTATTGAAGAGGTGAGCAGAAATAAAAAGAGTTTCTGAAGGACACCTGTTCAAGATTTGTGAATGTCGACTCCTCAGGAACATCAGAGAACCCATTGGCTAGTAACTGACGAGCGCGTTCCTGTGTATTATATAACCTATCTCTCACATCAGCAAGAAGAACACGGTAGGGCTCATTCGGTGGAATTTTCTTCCAAAATTCTGTATTAGTAGATTAAGCAAGAAGAAACAGTTAGTAGTTGAAGGGTAGGAGGGAGAGAGACTATAGAATATTAGCAAGAATAATCATAAAAAGAGAAAGGTAAGGCCAAAGAGAATGATATGTGAGCTCTAACCCAATACACTTTCAGAAAACAAATCTGGTAGCAGAACAGAGATCGGGGGTAAATACCAATGTAGTGCTTTGCATCTCTTTTGGAAGCCCTATGAAGTTCTTCTGCACGGACACGGAGCTCATCATTGCATCGCCACATTGAAAGCTGGCATAAGCAAGATAAAATGGGCAAGACAAAAAAATTTAGTACAGGATGGAAGCAAATTGCAGGCAACAACATTCAGTAGCCAATTTGTCACCTCAAACATAAGATCCTCAATCTGAGAGAAATAAAGATTTGCAGCCATCATTCTAGCCAATAAGCACACATCTCTTGTCACTTCCGGGGTTACTCTAGGGTTGCCTGCATGCACATCAAAATTTGTTGGTGCCTTCATAAAACATTCAAACTTGGCATGCAATCACATTGAGCTTCAAGGAGAATATTTTCTTATGTCACTTGAGAATCATAAGCAAGATGCTTCTACTGCTCTAACCTAATGCATATTGTAAAGCTTTAAAAGTACCATTTTACCATCTAGCTATGATGTTTCAGATACTACGAAATTGTGAATGAATTAAGAACACTTCAACTAAACAAACATCATCTTTTTGTCCCTCAAAGTTGAATCCATGGATTTATATAAGGATACACCGAACTCATTGACCTTCGAGAATTCCAATAAACTAAAGAATCTTAAACCAACTATAAGTTCTGCTTGTATCAGTGTTGGTTCCTTCTAATATGTGCGTAATCTGACTTTCAATGAGCGAGAACAAAAAATAAAGACAACGCTACTTGTATAGAAAGGTCATACCATCTCGATCACCACCCATCCAAGAAGAAAACTGAATGAGAGGGGCATTGTAGGGAACACGTTCATTTATTCCAATATTCTTCAAAGCAGTGTCAACACGGCGTAGGAATTTCGGCACCCCCTTCCATATTGTCTCATGGAAGTAACTCATCCCCGCCCTCATCTCATCTTGTGGAGTTGGTGGAGTCCTCCTGATTTCATCTGTGCGAAAGGCTGCTTGTATCTGTATGCAGCAAAAGAGAAGAGTCACAGGAATTTATAGTTGTTGATATTCTTTGTGCAGATGACTAATGATTCTTTGTGCAGATGACTAATGGGACATTCTATCAATGCTTAATACACAAAATCACGTTAAAGGGCAAGCAGTGAGTAGTAAAAATATAAAAATCAAATAGTTCTGACACCTGTTAGCGGACTCTAGTACATTCTCTCCTTATTAATTCATTTTAAAAAAATTAAATACCTGCCAACTCTTCTAAACTTTTAAATGCACAAAAGTAAAGGTGATCTGGCAGCTTAAACACCTCTACAGAGGTGAATCTCTTTCTTCCCATTTAAAAGCTAAGAAATGGTTCCTGAAAGGTCTAGCTTCTTTAACAATTGAACCTATATTCTTACCATGTACTAACGATCTTCCTATCCGAGTTTTGTTATCAGCTCTATATATCAGCTTTGCCTAACATGAAGAAGGAAGATAGATGCTCCAATATCAATATTTATGCACCAGGGGAGTGAAAACGCAATAAGAGAATACTCTACAACCAGCAGAGATTTACTAAAGCACCGGTCTTGAAGGCGTTTCCTCACATCCACTTTAGCTTAGCACAAGTTCACTAAACAACATTTCTGTACACTAACTTCGTATACCAAATAAAATTTAAGCCTTTTTTAAAACATAAAATTACATCCTTACTGAAATGCGGGGAATTGGAATGATAGAAAGAGAAGAAGACGACAAGAAAAACCAGCACTATGAACCTCATACCTCTCTCTGTAGAGCCTCGTCTAGCTCCTGCTTATCATCAGGAGTAATATCTTTGGCGTACAACTGCGTCATACAATCACGAATCCTGGACAGCAAGTGGGAAATGAGAATCTTAACTTGTCCAGTTAAGAATAAGTAGATGGAAAGAAAAAACAAGAGTTGCTCTCTAGATGGAATATCGATAAACTGAACAAAATGTATGTCTCCTTACTTTCATCTTCTTTTTATCCCTTCAGAAATAAACTTATCTTTAGGTAACCTAGAAAAAGTATGGAGCTTTTGCCAGCACAGCCCCACAAACAGATTGAATAGGATATGCTGTTATTTCAGCACACATTTTCTGTTAACTTCAGCAATGGTAACTTACCTTGCATGCTTTTGAAGCAAAGACCTACGAACAGACTGGGTAGGATGTGCTGTTAGCACCAAGTCCACGGTCTGATTCTTCAAAGCATCAAAAACTTCTTGGGGTGATTTGTTTAGCTGTCCGACGAGCTTCTTAAAAGTCTCTTCAATGTCTGATTCAGTTAGTGCAGAAGCCTCATCCGAAAAATCACGCTTTTTTAGCTTACTTCTTCGTCTGTAAGCTATCTGAACCTCTTCAGCAAGGTTACCCAAGTTAAGCATGTTAGAAAAGGCTTTGGTGACTACAATGGAATCCCCAGCATCCAAACTGGTAAGCATACTCCCAAGCTCTTCCAACTTATGTGGGTCATGTTTCCCTTCATATTCAGCAGATAGTTCATAACAATCTTGAACCTAACACAATGTAGCACCACAGTAAGTTCCTTCCACTTTTACCAGAAATCACTAATATTTTGTAATGATTAAGATATAGGACCTATAATTTACCGTGCCTCGCAAAGATTAGAAACAACATGCAACAATCGAAAGTAAAACTTTGACTCACTTTTATCCCAGATGAACATTCTTTGATAGAGGAAGACATTAAAGGAGATGTGAGTACTACCCAGGGCCCAGGGACCAAAGCTAAACTAATTTAATACAAGAACAGGACAGATGGGGCCAAATCAGTTCATCATAATAGATAAGGAACAAGGTGCACAGAAATAAGTTGTTTCTTCGTTTCATAAGATAGGGAAGTTACTTTGCACATATTTAAAAAGAATAATGTCCCTGATTCAAAGGCTAATAGAGACTTCTCCTTAATGAGTCAGGAGAATTTCACCATCACTAACTAATTCAAAATGGCATAACTATATGTAGTCAAATTAAAAGAACCTCCATCACCCTCAACAATACATTCCCTCCTTTTTATTGGTTGTTACACTCAACTCAAAGCGTTATATATGCTCTAAACAGACTAAGGACTAAAAAAAATAACAAATTATGAGAATTGACTAGTGATTGAAACCTCAAATTATGAACACACTACCAGTCTTAAAGAGTCCATTAACCCCCCAAAAAAGGTGTAATTTGTTAGTATAAACTAGTCAAGAATTTACAAAATCAAGCATAATGGAGATCAGCCTAGAGCATCCACACCACAATACTAATAAAGTACCAGCCTTTTCCCCACACACCGCATAAACACAACAAATGAACGCGAAAAAACAATAGTTCAACAATAAAGATTATTACGAACAGACAAAACTTGGTATAATGGAAACTAGTCTAAGGCATTCAAACCATAAACAATGAAAAAAGAACCACTCTTTTCTACTCACACCACATAAACATCAACAGATTACAGTAAAGGAGCTGATAAACATAACATTAAACCAAGTGCCTACTGCATTCAAAACCACAAATCATTAAGAAACCCAACAAAGGGTTTCACCAGAAGTATGAAAAAACACGAAAAAAACTTAAAAAAACAAACTAAAAGTACCGTTTCTCGAATATCCTCTCCATGCAAATCCTGCAGAATATCAAGAAATCTGTCAAGCAACAAAGCATCATACTCCACAAGCTTATCATCCTCTGACACTTTCGCTGGTGCCAATAGCCTCAATTGGGCATCAATTGAAGCCATTTTCTCAATTTTCCGACTCATCTTCGAAAAAAAAAACACTCTTTTTATCAACTAGCAAAGTTGAAAAAGAAAAAAAATCACGGATTCTTCCACCCTTTATCACGGAGAAAACTGGGTATCAAACAATTTTCAGCATTAACTTAAAACATTCACAATTTTTTTCAAAATTTTATGAAAAGTAAAAACAGAGTGAATAATTATTTATGGGCAATTTCAAGATTCCCGTGACGGAAAAATCCAGAAGAGTAGAAATAAAGGAGAAGATTAATAGGTCACGAGAGAGAAGAAGAAAAAGAGAAGTGATTTGAAGAAAAGTTGCAGAGAATTTTGGATTTTGCTTAAGCTTTTTTATAGAAGAAGATGTGAAGAACAGAGTGGAAAGCTCTAACTAAAAATCAACAACAGTCCAAATTAGTGGTGTACTTTTTTTAATTACGGGAACTTAATGGGTTGAAAATTCAATATATATTTCTTTTTAGATTCCTAGAATATTCCATAGAATCATAATATACTCCCTCCGTTTTCACGAGGATGACCTAGATTTGATTTAAACAAATTTAAGAAGAAAAAAAAAATTTGATCTTATTATTTTAAATTAAAGTTATGTCAAATATATCAAAATGTTTTTTAATTTTGTAGTCTTTAATATATCATGTGAAAAGTTAAAATATTATAAAAAAAAATAAGTTATTTTTTTTTTAAACATACTAAAATGAAAATATGGTCATTCTCTTATAATAGGAGGAAGTAATTTTATATTCGTCGATATGTATATATAATAGTTATTTTAGAATAAGTTACTTCATTGTAATATAATTTATGTAATTTAAATTTTATTTCATTTGAAAATAAATATTTATATTAAAGTCCAACTAAATTTGAATTTTAAAGGTGATTTCTTATTAGAAGATTCAAATTTGAGATCTTTCAATTAAGAATAATGAATACTTACTACTTTATCGCGTGATTAGTGTTTGAAGTTTAGAATTGATCACTCTAAGGTTACTTTTGTCAATTCATGCTTTTCCACAATTTTTTGTAAGACACGTGTAGAAACTTCTTTGAATAAGACACAATCACTTCATAGCCCCTATTATGCTTTTAATGTTGGTAAATTAACTTAATTATTACTATACCAATAAAACATGTGAGATTTAATTATTGTGTAATTCGAATTTTGAAATTTTATTAATGTTATGTAATTGAGATTGGTAGAGTAATATATTTTATTTGAAATGATGTGAAAAGTATTATAAAGTTATAGTAATTATTTATTTAACATACGTAAGAGATATAAAAATTTAATTAACTGTCGAAATTATATTGATATTATACAAATTAAGGTAGATTGAATAACATATACTATCTAAAAATTATATTAAAATACTATATATCATAGTAATTAATAGTTTTTTAAAAAAATTATCGATTTGAAAATTTTTTATCAACTTTTGAAATTTTATTTATATTATATAAATTGAGAATAAATCTAAATCTTTTAAAATCTATGACCCTAAATCTTGCTTCAAGTTTTATATCCGCCAATCTTTTCTTTAGATTTATTTATTATTTATCACTATATTTGTTTTTACTTATATATGCTTTTCAAAAAGTTCTTGGATTCCAAAGTTAATTGGAATAGTAGAATACTCCCTTTCTATCTTCTTCCCTCCAGCTTCTTCTTTTTTTCTTATTTCTTTTTCTTTTATTTATTGTTTATATACTTTTCCTCAACACCATATTCCAAAATGTTGACTAATTCAACTTTGTGATTTTTGAATAACTAAGATTTTGTTTTTTCTTTTATTATTTTTCCTCTTTCGTAAATATTATATCAAAAATACTTTTTTAGAATTTGTTTTTTTTTGCTGTACAACTTAATTAATTTAGATGGTATAGAAGAGTCCTCGGTTTAACAGCTAACATTATTAAAAGGTTGGAATTTTTTTCTTTAAGTGGTTTATAATTAAAAGAGATAGTTTTTAGTTTAAAAAAAAAAAGTAAAATCAAATTGAATTATGCCATCTTTTAGCATTAAGAATCGTGACCAAACAGCTTAAGCAGTAATTGATTATGACTCATTTAATTGATAGTATTAAGCATTATTTTTGGTCTTATAAATGTTTTAAGGACCACGTGTTGTGGTCTGCGCTTCATTATTTCCTTTTAATTGATAATAAATTTATTAGGTATTAAAATAATTTTTTTTTTTTAAAAGATAAAATAATAAAATTTCATAAAAATTGAGTTGAGTTAGGTTAGATCTTGATCTGATTGTTATATTATTACATTATGACTGGTCCAAATTTGGCATGCAACATGTATGTACAACAACAAAAGTTAAATTCACAAGTAGAGTTGGAAATGATCGAGTATATACAGATTTTACTCCTATCTTGTAGGTATAGCAATATTGTTTCTCATAGACCCTCAATGACTCTAATAATTCTTGTTTGACAGTTTGAGATAAAAAGAATACAAATATGGGGGCAATAGTAACAACAAATTAATGTGAAATGGAGAGTGTTACACAACAAATAGGTGAAAGAACAATAACAAAATCGTAGCATAAAAAATACCAGCGAAACCCGAAATCGAAGATCAATAAACTACAAAAATAGTGCTAATTACTGTTGTTAAGAAGGTCCAAGTATGACCACCAAGCCTATCTCGCAAGGAAGCCAGAAACACTCAAGTACCAATTAATTTTCTATCGTAGTTTGCGATCGCCAAACTCTCGTATCTAAAGTTATGTCATCATTAAGATGAATAAATCGTCAATTTATAATCTATCACCTTCCCCATTACTTTTTTTTTCAACGTTATATTCTAATTCCTATCCCTACTGGTGCCCTTTTGTCCAACCACTCAACACCTCCAACTATATAGCATTAAATGCTCAACATATCGTTTTCAATATGCCAGCCATCTCAACCCTATTCGTATTTTTCATCTTGTTCAATATAGAAAATACTTATATCTAATCTCGAATATTTTCAATCGTAATCATCTTTCTTCTAATATTCCACACATCCAACTCAACATTCCTTTTTGATAAAAAAAACTATTGACACTTAATTACTATAAACTTTTTTTTTTGTTCTTGTTATCAAATTAGCATATTTTCCGAATAACCTGATCAACTTATCTTATGAAATATTCCATGGAGAATAAATGATATTACAAGTATAATATAGAGAATAAATAAGGCATGAATTATAAGATGCTCTTATTAGCACATCGCTATATTACGTTTACGTTTATTCTACTTTCTATTGCGTATAAAATAACATATAAATTATGGGGTTGGACCAGTCTACCCCACAAATGTGTCCCTCTAATTGAAGCTTTTGGTTCAAAGTTACACACGTCCATTCAAGAAAAGAGCAATACTCAGCAAAGGAAAAAATATGGCCATAGATAGCTGAGTGACAAAGAAGTTAAAGATCACAAATGTGAAGTTAAGAAGGGAGCTAAGAAAAAGCTCTTGTCCTTACTCACCAACTATATATGATTTGTCCTTACAATCTTATGAAAAGTCAATCTCTTTTACCTTATTTTTGGGGGCATGCAATGGCAACTTCTAATTTCTTGAAGGGGCAAATGGGAGGAACTAACATGATATTAACGAAGGATTGTAAAGGGATGAATAAGATTTCTTCATTCTTAATTAGATATCTGAAATGTGAGTAAGAAAAAAAATCATGTATGGAAGCGCTTTCTTTTTAATTGTGAGTGTTATACGATGTGTGAATCTGTTTAATCGACACTCTAATGCAGATATCGAATACAGGACGGAAGAAAAATAAGATATTGATGCTTCTTTTGGCAACATATACTATGCATGGGAGAAGAAATTGGATTTGAATTGTACCAATTTCAATGAGCCCAAAGTTCATAACCAATTTGGCATCTTCAATATTTTCCAAAGTTTGGGAAATAAAATTTCAACTTAATTTCATGAAAAAAACCAAAAAAAAAAAAAGAGAAAAAAGGGAAAAGATCTTTCGAAAAACTACTAATATATGCTGATCTTGACTAGAATTTCATTGGAAAAAGGAAAAAAAAAAGAGGAAAAAGACCTTATAATAAAATTGTATGATATTACACATAATATTAATTAAATTGACCATTCAAAAGTGATAGTACATTTTAATGCAATGACAATGAATGGTGGCAATTAAGGGTGACAAAAATTAAGGAGAATTGGTTTTTGTACGGACTAGAACTTTTTTTTTAAAAAAAAATATATGATTTTTTTATTTAGAGATTTTTGTTTTTATAAATAAGAAATTTCAAAAGATCGTTCTTTTCTATTAATTTAGTAAACGGTTTAAGAAATTTTAATTCCTCACAAAAATCAGCCGGGAGAATATAATTTGTCCATTTATTAGTCTAACACATATTGATCTGTTTAAATTTAGTTCGTCCAATAATTAAGTTGATTCACCCTATATATTTTAAATTGACTCATGAATTTTTTAATCAAAATATAAAAGAACTTGTTTTTTATACTATATACAACTACAATAAAGAAGAAGAAAAGTTAAAATAGTTTTCTATGATAATTAAATAAATTGTTACTAGAAAACATATGATAAAATTAAAACTTTATAAGAATTAATTAACGATATGTGTTATTTTCCATTTTTTACATTCAATCTAACTAACTCAAAGTTAGGTTCGACCTAGGTTCCTACCCTTTTTTTATAAATAAAGTTAGGCAAAAATTCATTTATTAATCTATTAATCCATTTTAATGACATCTAAATGATCAAACAAAATATCTTTATTTGAATGGTACATGATTCGTAAAAAAAAACTAATTTCTAACTCCCAACCTAATGTTAAAATAGTTTTATGCATGATACGTCAAACTTTATATTATAATTTATAATTAATAGTACTCCATGGTGTACGGTGGATTTTGATTGTTCTAGCCAAATAAAAAAAGACAAAATTATGTCAATTTTTAAATAAAATATCATGTAGGTTCTTTGGTTTTAGATTGTGAATCTTTTTATATTTATTCTATCATGCTTTTAAAAAAAATATTATTAAAGGATTCTGATTCACAAGTACTCTAATTTACAAGATTACATCTAATAATTTAACATATATAATGCTTAAGTTGGAGGACCACACAATTAATTACTGATTAATTTAAGTATGATTAATATTTTATTTAGTGGTTTCTCCCTATTGTATGATCTTCTTCCTACACTTGTTAAAGTGGTGGTTGTACTTATCATATCATTTTTTACGGATCAGAACTTTTTTTAAGTATTCTATTTTTATTTTTCTATCTTTAAAAATGACAAAAAGAATCTCCAATATATTAATAATGTATAGATTATCACAAAAGTTATTCAGGTGATTCGCGTTTGTTATTTTAATATTTTTTAATGTGTTTTATATTTAAAAAGTTAAGATAATATATTTGTTAACTGATTTACTAACATGATCGAATATATATATATATTGTAAACTAGATAGGTGAGTAGTTTATGCAGTGATAGAGTTATGTTGCCGGCCAGATTAGAACCCACACACTTACTAGCTTTTGAACCTTCATATCGCTAAATTAAGTCCATCGCTGGTGTTAAATGGGTTCAATGTTAAATGTATAGACATAAAAATACATATTTAATTGTATATACACAGTATAATTTTTCAATTCATCCATGCCCTCTGAGTTCCATGTAGATTCGCCCTTGAGTTCAAACCCGTAATTATTCCATTATTATTATACATTCTATTTTCCATTTAGTGCATGGCATCTTTAAACAAAGTTAAAGAATAAATATTCTCCTTTAGCATCAAGCATTTTTATTAACAACATATATAGAATGTTATCCTTTAAGAATATGTTTTTTTAGTATAAAGAGAGGTTATTAGGCAGCATTTGGCATAAGTATTAAGTTTATTCTTCTGGAATCAAGAAATTAAAGAAACCTTAAGATTCCACTTAATAGCTTTTTTTTATATATAATTATTTGTTAGAGTTTCCCCATATTTTTACCATTATCATCAAATAAAAATGTATATCAATGAAATATAAGTATTAAGAATATCTATTGGGCTTGACATTGATATTCATGTAAAAAATGATGTTGGGCTAATTATTTTTGGGGCCTGTAGTTGAAGCACCTGGAGTTCATTTTTCGAGCATGGAATATTTTTTGTCCATGTTTTATTTACGTATTAAAAATTGTTATTTTCAATTTCAATTATATGCGATTTTTGAACTTTACCCTCAATTCCTAGAGAATTTGAAGTCATTGTCCAATTTATAGAATTGGTTTGACTTCACTAAAAAGAAAACCACTAATATCAATATGATCTATCCCAGGACGTGAAAATTTTAGTAGCTCAATCGGTTAACTAAAATTTGATTCTGTTGATGAGAGTTTGATCCCACAATTCGTAATCTCATCTCCTATTTCCCCAAATGTTTTTTTCATTTTTTTAAGAAAAAATCGATCCCAAGCTTCGGGTCATAACTGGATAACCAAATTGGGCTATAAGCTAAAAATGGTTTTGTCCCAACTAATACAGGAATATTGGGCTATATGGACTCTACTATTTTTGGACCACCAGATTATCGCTATTGGGCTAAATTGACTGAAAGCCCATTTATGGCCTATTTGGTCACAACTTGGGCCTTTATAAATGGCATTGTAATGTCACAGAGCCTAAGTATTAACTTGACTATTGCAATTCAGTTAAAATTTCTAACTTTTGTCTATTGTTGTGCGAAAGAAAAGAGAAATCTTAGTCACCTCAGTTAATTGACTATCTGAACCTCCACTTCGGTGTTGAAGGTCCGATTCTCTACATTGTAATTCCCTATTCATTTGATCCCCCTCCCCTACCCCCAATATAAAAGGAACAAAAAAGATTGAGGGACGACTAGGTCCCTTAATATTGTGTTGTTGCGGAAATAGCACAGGATAAACAATATAGTAAAACTTTCTCTGCTTTTGTTAGGAGGAGTAAGCCTAGCAAAACCTCATTAAATCCTTGTGTTATTCTTCTTCTCTATTTTCTTTGTTTATGACTGTGCTATTAAATCCACGATATTTCTGCATGATATCAAAGTTACTCATCTTTTTTTAGGTTTGTATCCAATGTATATAAACCCATAAATGTATATTTCATGTTTCAAATGTCAAGTCTTGATGAATTAGATTTGATATCCATATATAATCTTGGAACAATCATCGGGGCCTTACTTATTTCAGGGGGACTTGATTCTGAAATGGAGTGATTGATAGAATCGATATTTCATAGAAGAATGACCGAGACCATAAAATCCTTTCACACTCACACGTGTGGCTGAATATATAAGGAAGTACACACACCCAGGAAAAATCCATCTTGTATCCTTGACTTGCCAGCTTGATCGCTTGTCATCTCTCGAGCTAATCATTGATACTTCTTAAGTTAATTTTGCCTCTTCATCACTTCCTCATAAAGAGAATCGAGGTGCAACGCTATCCCCTTCAAATTAGGTCGTTTTAAAATAAACGTAATTTTAGCTTGGACATACTTTTTATTAGAAACTAAAGAGTACAATGTTACTATTTTACCTACTATCAAAGAAAAGCTAATTAATGATTTTTGGTTACGTAAACAAAGATAATTTTGAAAGTATAAGATCAATTTTCTTTTGAAATCTTAAAACATCACTTATTTTAAAACAAACTAAAAGCACTTTAAAAAAAAAAAGTAGAGTCAGTTCAGGATCAAATATAGCACCAGGTACCAATTGCCTCTCGAGATTGGGACATGACAAACTTGATATATCCAAGCAACGTTGTATCCTATAAATCTACAATCTATATCTAGTAAAGTCTTGCTCACAAGGTCAGTTACCTTTCTTGCGTCTAGATTGCGCGATAAAGCTTACTCAAAAAGAGTTATTTGTGATTTCCCGTCTCTAAGAGTCACCTTCACTTATTTTAAAACGTAGGGAGTATAATCATAATGATACAAACAAGAAGGGTGGACCAAAATATTTCCACTTAATCTTGAAAGGGTAATGGGGAACCAATGTATATAATTTCCCACTTGCATATCAACATGTTTTTATTTTTGAATCACTAATGTACGGATCACCCTTTCTACTAAAAGACTAAAATTCCAGAGTGGAAAAAGAAAAAACAACAACAAAAGCAATAGCTAGTAAGACTTAAAAGAGAGAATCAAAATGAACAAAAATTGACAAATTCATAATCTATCACCATAAAAGCAAAGAGTTTTTGCCAAAATAAATGGCCCCAATGTAAAATCAATTAATCAAGCAAACATGTGTCCCTCTCAAATGTTAAAAAGATTTGTGGGGAATATAATGTATCCCCAATATACATATCACTCAACAACACTGATAATAATGATATTGATCAGTATAATTTCATAAGTAGAATTTATAGAATATAATGTGTATGTAGATCTTTAGCATATATCTAATGAAAATAGAGAGTATGTCTTTAAAAAGGCTAATACATAAACATGATCTTTAAATTGATGTCATCGGACAATTATGATCTTTAACTTTTGGTGTGCACAATTAGATACTTAAACTTATATAAAATTGAATAAATAGACACACATTCGTCCTAAATATATGTGTGTCAACTAGTTTAATTTTATACAAATTTAAGTGTCTACTTGTGCACACTCAAAGTTGGAGGTCATAGTTATCCACTGAAGCCAAGTTAAAGGTCATGTTTATGTATTATGCCTTTCAAAAAATTCAAAACTGTAATGTTATGAATTAGGCATAATACATAAATATATCCTTTAACTTGGCTTCGAATCACATTTATGTCCTTCAACTTTGGGTGTGCACAAGTAGACACTTAAACTTCTATAAAGTTGAACAAAAAAGACACACAATGTCCTTACAATTTATCCTGCCTTGGTCATTTTTTTGTCCTACTGGTGTTCATATGTGTATTGTGACATGTAGGACTCCATGTGTTTATTTTCTTTACACAGTTGGCTAGTTTACCGTGTCTGGTTATGTACATTCTGCAGAGTTGGGGAGTCAAGTTAAATTTGAAGCCAAGTTTTTAAGAGTTACTCTTGTCTTATGCCTATGAATTTTTTACCTACAATAAAACTAATTCTTGTTGAACAAATTAAAATAGAGATAATATTCCGTATGTTCCTTTTCTATTAACTTGATGTTCATTTTCATTTTGTAACGTTCCAAAATGTTTGAGATCATATTATTTTTATACAACATGCACTTAGTTGTTTACATTTTGTATTTTTCACACTTAGGGTGTGTTTGGTACGTTAGAATATATTTTCTTGAAAAAAATCCATACAAACTCAACACATCCTTAGCATCGAGTCAAAAATACCACGTTGATGGAAGCGAAAAAAGGAGTGTGAACCCTAAAACAATAAAATTAAGAACAATAATAAACAAAAGAAAAATCATACTCCCGAAGTAGATAGCTAGATTAGATCGATCCGAATAGATAAGCTTAAAAACAAAGAAGAAATTAATTGTCACTTAATTAAGTTTTTGAATAACCTAAATCTTTAATCAACCATTAAAAAAATATCAATCTCTTTAGATAAGGCTTGATTGTCGAATTAATTTTTTCTTTGATCATATGTCATAGGTTAGCTATATGTTCTCTAACTCGAGCTATTAGATGAGAGTTGATAGCATAATATTCCCATTGAGAGGAAGAATTTCTCAAGCAAATCTACGCTAGTCAATTATATTGATATTCAAAAATGGCATCCTGAAAATTACAAATATAACCAAATCATACTGTCATCTGTGGTCCGCATGTCACTCTATAGTAGGCTGGGGCGGAGCTACCTTTGCTCGAGGAGTCTGAAGCACACTTTTTGATCGAAAAATTATATTGTGTATATATGTAATATTACATCAAAAATGATCTTTAGTGACAATAGTTCAATTGTCCCTACATGTATTTTTTTTTGAAATAATTAACATTTTTTAAAAATATCCTTAAAACCTATAGCGATATATTTCTAATTATCGTAATATTTTAACATTTTGTGTTAATATGTATATTTAATGGCGATAAAAATTGTCTTTCCTATACTCTTTTGCATGTTGAGTCTAAGCTAAGTACGTACCTTGATGCAACTTGAAATTTGAAATGCATCACAAATGAAATAAAATAACGTGGATAAAATTTCTTAATTTAGTCCCATAAATTATCTCTGTGTTATATTTAATTAAGGCATAATACATATATTGCTTTTTAAATTTGGCTTCAAATTTTAACTTTAATCTTTCATAATGCACAAACAGACATCTTAACTATCCAACTTTTAAATAAATAAACACATGAGTCCTACATGACACAATACATGTAAGACACCACGTAGGACAAAAAATGGCATGTAGAATGACATGTAGGACATGTGTGTCTATTTGTTCAACTTTATACAAGTTTAAATATCTACTTATACACATACAAAATTAAAAAATATAAATATAATTCAAAATCAAACTAAAAAATATATTTATATATTATGCCTTTAATTAATTAAGAGCTTAACTTTAACAATTAACAGTACCAATCTAATAAGTAATATTTATTACCACGTAAAGACAGGTATGTCTTGTTGTTCAAAAGCAGTAAAATCTCACCGCACTCATCAGATATTTGGATATTCTTCCTATTCGATTAATTTAAATTTATATTATATATAATTTATTTGAAAAAATATTTTTTATATATTCATAATTCAAAATCGAGACTTCTAATATACAGTGCAGAGCGAGAAATTTTACGAAGAATGTTCAAAAAAATAATGAAAAATCTTTACTAGCGAGATTCAAAAATTTGAAGTTCGATTAATCTAGATTTGTACAAGGTATGACTCATTTGAAGAAACACTCTTTTTAAGGACTTTATCATATTCGCAACTCAGAATCGAGACCTATTTTGTCACGAGCATTTAAGGTTCTTTCTAGATATCTATAACCACTAGATTACAGAACCCTATTTTGTCACGCATGTCCTAAATATATTACTTAATCACTTCGTATATCATTTGAATTATATATATAATATTATTTTTCAAAAAAAAGTGTCGAGACGCTCACTATAGAATATCTACGCCCCCGCTAATATAAAGAAGAAACAACTTTATTCGCAGCACCATAATTGTGACGGTGTTTTATTAGGGCTTTTGTCTACATTTAGTCGGCAGAGAAGACGACAAAGCAAGTAAATCGATAATCAATAACCAATTATAAGCGTCCATTTTTGTGCAAAATATTCTTTAATAGCAGTACTATGGTTTGGGGGAGGGACCAAAACTTTATATTCGAAAAAATAGGTTTGGTAATCTTAGGTTAAAAACTGTTCTTCTTTATATAAGTTGGTAGTAAATAGTTATTATTAATTTCTTTTTTATTTTCATTTTTTTCAAAAAAAAAACAAAATCACTTTTTGAGATAGTGATTATAATAAATCGAGTGAATGTGTATGAGAAATAAACTTAAAAAGTACTTTCTCCGTTTCACAAAGAATAGTCTAATTTGACTTGACACAAAATTTAAGAAAATAAAGAAAACTTTTGATCATGTGATTTTAAATTAAAGTTATGTCAAATGTACAAAATTGTCTTCAATCTTATGGCCTTAAACATGTTACGTAGAAAGTTATTACCAGAAAAAAAATGTCATTATTTTTTAAACATACTAAAAAAGAAAGAATGTCATTTATTTTGAAACGGAGGGAGTAAGATATTAGTATGTACTACCTCTGCTCCTATTTACTTGTCCCATATTTTCTCTCTTTTAGATGTCCCTATTACTTACCATTTTGACAAATCACGAAAGGGCACAATTTTTTTTTCCTATATATCCCTTCATTTAAACCGTCTTTGGAACTTTCTAAGTTTTATTTATTATTTTGAAAGCATATTTATAGGGTAAAATTGTAACTTCGCTATGTTAACATTGTTATCTTAATAGTCTAACTTTTTTTTTTAAAGTGGACAACTAAATAGGGACAGAGGGAGTACTTATAATAACTCTCTTCCTACGTCATAAAAGAAAAATTTTAATAAAAGAGGTCCCATTTTTCTTAATAACCATCCGTCATTATCTAATTAAACTTAAGCATTATACACCACACATATACATATACTTAAAAAATATAACATCATAATCAGGCGGGACCTAGAGTATGATAAGGGGGTTTACCTGAATTCTTTGTCAAAAAAATTATGTTGTATATTTAAGAATTTTTTTAAAAAAATTATATTTATAAATTGATTTTGAATCTCCTGAATATAAAATTAGAGATTAACTTAGTGATTTAAAATTTCAAATCACTACTCTTTTTTTTTTGAATTTCGCTAATAAATTTTTTTAACTACATCATTGATTATAACTATTTTAAAACTGAGAAAATAATTCAAATATCCACTGCCTTTGTGCTGCCCCAATTTGCACTTGCCTGCATAAGATAAAGAGCTTTTTGAGCACCTGGCTCTGTCCCCAACCTTGAAAAAGGTAGATCTTTGGTGTAGAAAATTAGTCTAGTTGTCTTTTCATTCACTGTGTGTTTCCATATGAACTAGGGTTTGCATTCTTTTGTTCAAATTGAATTGCATATTGTTATGGTTGTCATCACTATTCACTTCTTTTATTTTTGACATGTTTTATTTTGCAATAGTGTATAAATATGCCTCGTAACTTAGCTTCAATGAGCATATGTATCCTTCAATTTTTTGTGTACATAAGACGATCACGTAGGACACAAAATCGTTATGAAAGATCGATGTATATTTCTTCAATTGTATACAAATTTCAGTGCATACTTATGAGTTATGTACACTCAAAGGTAGAGAGTATAGATGTTAGTTGAGGGCTTGAGGCAAGTTTTTTTTTTTCACATGGTGTTTGGAGCGCGTATTGGAGCTTCGATTAAATTTCAATTAGTCGGATCGCGCACTGTAGGGTTTATTCGAAGATGGCGCCACCAACAAGATTTTTATCCATACCCAGGGCTCAAATCAGAGACTCCTGGTTAAGGGTGAAACACTCCCACCAGTACACCACAATCCATGTTGATGACTTGAGGTAAGTTAAAGGACACTGTATTATGTATTTTTTCTTCAATACTTACAACCTATCAAAAGTAGTTTCTCTACACATCACCTGCTTCGAATCATATTCGTGGGACTATAGTGATTATGTTATTACTGAATATTATATATATGTCCTACCATTTTCCTTTTCAAGAAAAACTGATACTGTACACATGATTATCCATGCTGAATGTCCCTTTTGTGGGAAGCAAAGCCACGATTTACTGTTTGGCACATTTCTATGTCATATCAATCTTTAGCTTTGTACAATATTCCCATTCATGAACACTTCTATTATATGTCCTTTAACAATTTTCTGGCCATACTTATTAATTAGTACTACTACTTATTATATAGTATAAAATATAGCTTTCATTTCTTGTTTTTCATGAATGTTTGTGCGTGTTTACGTACGTACATTCAAATATATATCAGTGTCTACGTAATTTTTTTAAAAAACTTTTTGTCTCAATTTATGCGCTATACTTTTCTTTATAATGTATCTAAGTGATCCCATTTGTTTGGGATTGCGGCGGGGAATTCAAGATATATATATATATATATATATATATACTAATATATCTATATATATATAACTATATATATATATATATTATATATATATATCTATACTATATATATATATATATATATAGATATATATATAATATATATATATATATTATTCGCATTAGACTCTACTGAATCGTGAATGCCAAATTAATTCGTGTCATCGAGTTAAACCCTTTACTTTGTGATATAAAATATGGATCCGGAATAGAAAATAGTATCGATTAGTACATTATAAGTAGTTTTAAGAATGTAGGTTATGGAGGGATCGGAGAAATTTCCAAATATTGTACTTCAACCGTTCCTTTTTAGTTGTTAAGTTGTGTTTTTAGACAGTCAATTTGACTAATTTTCAATGTTAAATTGAATTACATTAATTAAATATTTTATTTTTAAAAATTATACGGAAAGTACTATAAATTGCAACTTGTTTTACATCAATATGTTGACAAAATACATCTTTATTAGTCTAAGTTCATATAATTTGACTCTCAAAAAAGAAATTATAACAACTAAAACGGAACCGGGGCAAGTAATACTCAATATGGTGAAGTAGGAGATTGATAAACAAAGCATCTCACATTAACAAGGTTAAGGAAAGGGTCACATCTAAAAGAGATCGATGTGATGTAGATAATATATTCTACTACAAGTATTAATAATTGCTTCCATGACTCTAAGGTGTGACCTATAGGTCACACGAAAGTCAACTTTACTAAAATCTTGGCGCACTAAACTCCCGATATATATATATATATATAAAAATCTATCGTATGCAGTCTCGAGTAATGTTTGAGGGTCCCAATTAAGTTGTGAAAGGAAGGTTCACCAAACACATGGATCAAATAAAAAACAATTAAGACAAGAACTTGGTTTATGAGCTGATTAATTATATCTGTATATGATTAGAATTTGAAGGTGAAATTCAAAAATTGTATTATTGAATTGAAGTGAATGCATTGAAAAGACATTGATTATACACACAAAATGGCACGGGTTAGGTGATAAAGTTTTTTGAGATTCCAGCTTTGGACTTGCTGATAATCAGAAACAGACACACACCTTTATGCATTATGATTTAATTGTATACCAATTAACCAATCTAATTAAATTAATTAGCTCTCAGCCGTACTACTGATTAGTAATTAACTAATTATTAATTAATTATACTTGTTATGTTTAACTGATCATGTTGTGAATTTTCAAAGCTACTTGATTGAAATCACCATGGCAATAAAGGGGTTACAAGTATATATTCCTTTATTTTAAATCAAAGATTTCGTGTTGAGATCCCGTAAATTTCAATCTCAATTAGTAATGCTTCGTAAAAGATATTTGAACTTTGAATGGGAAATAAAAATCGAATCTTTATACAACAATTTGTCGTTTTCTGGTCTAGTTGGTCTACTTATTGATTGTACATAAGTGTAACATTCTAATTACTGTCTCGATCCTTCCAATCCCCCCTTCCCAAAACTCTTGCCCGGTGACAGAGCCATATATACTGATTAACACTCGTTTATCAAAATTCTGACTCTCTCCTACCCTTTCTCGTTGATCATCCCACCCCACCACCCTCAAAATTCCTCTCCTCTCTTAATCTTATCATCGTAGTGTTTTGTTAGATTACATATAAATATTTATGAAATAATATTTATTCGCAGATTTACCAATAATAGTAAGAAACATAGTTATTTTTCCAAAATTCCTATGAAACACCCCTATATTAATTAGTATACTCATTATTAATTATAGGTCACGTCAACCTTCCATCTTTACACAACAATGAATATTCTTTTCCTCGATCAAAAGATTTTCTCGATAATTATTGAATTTTGAATAATGGAGGTACTGGATGAACTGTATACATAATACTATAGTAGTTATTGTCGATCTAATATAACCATAAATATAATAAATTATCGTTGATAATAACAAAAATGAATAAATAATTTTTTAGATTGAGACGCGAATATCTTGTTCTCTTTAAAATATAAAATAAGTAAATAAATCTTTAAGTTGATGCGCAAATATCTCACTCTCCACATACAAGTGGGATAATATTCTGCATAAAATTAATCAAATATATATGGTGCACTTGATACCAAAATACAAGCTCAAACCATTTATTATGAAAGTAATATGTTATAACTTAGAGCCTGTTTGGATCAGCTTTTTGGCTCAGCTTAAAAGCTGATCAAACACGGACTAAAATTGATTTTTTGACTTATTTAGCTGTTTGAAACAATACTACACATACGTTATTTTAAGTTAAGAAATTATTTTTAGAGCCCAAAGTTAAAAAAGCTGGGTAGGATGCTTTTTTTGTTTTAGAGCTATCAGCTGTTTTAAGTTACCAATTTTTATCTTTTGCCCTTAATATTTTTTACAATCTCCAAATTAACGATATACAACCCCTAACATCTCTTTCTTTCTTACCATTTTCTCCCTTTCACTGTTGGCATAGCAACTTCACAGCACTTTTATCCAAACACATAACTGCTTATTTTAAAATAAGTTTCAGCACTTTCAAAAGTATTTTTTTAAAAAAAGCTAGTTTTATTAAGGCCATCCAAACGGGGCCCTTATATGCATCGATCCCAAAGTATATGTTTTACTAACCACCAAAGAAATAAGAGGTAACATGAATTGGATTAAGCTATACATCTACTTTTAATCAGTTTTTCACTTCTAGTAGTGTTTGATAAATATAAAAATAACCTAAAATAAGTTTAAAATCAAAATTAGATATCCTCTTCCAATTTACTGTTTGACTTAAAAGTCATTCTAATTTAATTTTTTTTTTAACTTAAAAACTATTTTTTAAAAGTTAATCCAAATAAGTTCTAACTCTTTATATTATAGTAATAGAGAAAAAGGTAATCTATTAATTACCGTATGCTCCTTTTCTTTAATTTAGTGATATACTATTTATAATTTTTTTTTACGATAATGATGAGAGAAATAAATAAAAAATATACAAGCACGACAATATATAAGCATATAACCAGAAATCTAGGATAGTTGTCTATTCATCATGAATTTTTTGAAATAAATAAGAAAAACTTTAAATCAGTGAGTCATGGTTCCATTGTATTTATGTTCATCAATTTTCAATTGTCAGAATGAATACTTAGATAATATATCTGTCTACGTACCCTACAAACAAGAGGGATTCATAATTTTGAATATTTTTTTTTAAAAAAAAAGACGCAGTTCATTTAATTTTAGACAATCTTTTTAATATAAATTTAAATTTTTAATCAATTTTATCGAAATTTGGTATAGTGGGTGCATATATACACCGCTGATGAAATTGATAGGTAAGTATTTTTGGGAGTCTATAATAAGCTGATGCAATTATAAAGTTGATCACGTGTTGTCTCTTCACAAAAGCTTATTTGTACGTACTGATTAGATGTAAAACTTTTGGCTATAAAATTTTCAAAAGAATTTCCCCAAAAATTTACAAAAATAAAAAAGAACGTATAATTAAAGGATTTTTATTTTTTCTTGTAGAAAAGGTAATTAAATTTATACACCAATAACAAAAAAAATGTGAAATTAGTAATCGTACTTCATTTTCAAAGTATTTTTATGTAAACATTTATATATCATGGTGTATCGTTTACCTATAATATTATGGAAAATAGCATTCTCAATGAAAATAAAAGATATTTTATGTCTTGATTATGTGTGTTAAACCTCTCTATCATTAATAATTCATTTTTATAATAATATTTTATTATGATAGTCTAGTATTCTTTGGAACTGATTTTATGTTATATAATATATTATTTATAATAAGATTTTGTTACGTATCCAATAATAAAAACTTAATTTAAAAAACTATTCTAATTTTAAAGCTTTCACTTCAGTTTACTACCTTTTTTTGTTCAAAAATTTGAATTCTAGTCTTTATTTTGCACTAATGTATTCGCTCTTGGCCGGCACAAGTTGTACATTTCACTGAGAAAATGAGAATGGCATTGATAATAAAGGCCGCATTTGTATAGCTTATATAACAACACCACTTTAAAAAATACTTTTAAAAGTGCTGTGAAATTTTATTTAAAATCATGGCAGTATTGTTTGGCTTAAAAAAAGTGCTGAAGTTGATAAGGTCAAACGTGAACAGGGAAAAATGGCAGAAAGAGCTTTTAGGCATTATGTTGCTAATTTGGATATTGTCTAAAACTATTAAGGCCAAAAGCTTAACAAAATGTTGTCCACTTAACAACATCTTATAAGCTAAAACAAAAAAAAAGCAACCCCTAACCACCCACCTACCCCAGCTTTTAACTTTTGGCTTTAATAAGTTTTTTTTAAAACCCCCCTTAAAATAAGTTATTTTGAGTATTGTGTTAAAAACACTCTAAATTAAGTCAAAAAATCAGTTTTAATCAGTTTGAACCAGCTTTAAGCTGAGCCACACAAGCTTTAAGATCAACCATTCGCTTTTTGTTAACGAGAATACTCTACGGAATTAATTTAATCATTTTTATAAATAATATACACATAAATATCTATAACTTATTTAATTGATAATAGGCTTTGACGTACAAAAATTTTCTTTTAAAAAAGAAAATTAATAGATATAATTGTTTTTATGTGTATAGCACGTGTCCTTTCCTAGTAATTACGAATGGTCAATCAATTGACGATTAACTATTTCCATTTTCAATTGTGGGGGTTCAAATATCACGCGGATTAGTCTAATCATATTTTCTAATCACAGAGCTATCAAAGTTATTATAATTTTTATTAATTTTAAAATGCAATTCGAGTTAGATCTCTTAATAATGAGGTAGATGCCTACGTGAATATCAAAAATACTAAAGCATTATAAATAGTAACTTGTGTAGTTAAATACGTATATATTTTTACACAATTAAAAAGTGTAGAGATTAAAAAATTCTACTAAAATTTAATATTATTATAATAATTTTGATCAAAATTTAAATATATTCAGATATTTTTCTTGAGATATTACTTAAATATTTGCTGGACGTTGATTCAGAGAAATTAAGCCAATTAATAAGCAGACACTTTATCAAAGATCTTCGTGATTTAATCAAAAAAAAAAAAGGTTATATATATGAACAGCTTTAGAAACAGTAATTTATCATCCTTTATATCTACCTGAGACAGTGAGAAATAGTGATATTTTTGTCTATATAAATTTATATTTATATATATTAAAAAAAGGTTGGAATCTTGTGTCAAATGAGTAATATTTTTTTTTAGATAAGAATCTATCTGAAACAATATTTATATCCTATAAAGGTAAAAGTAACACATTAACGTTATGTATATTTCTATTTTCTCATATTATTGTATCGATAGAAGTATACTGAATATATATTATTGTTAATAAAGATAAATTTGAAGTTAATGTATTTTCTCCTATCTTCTTTTTTTCAATGTGAAAAGATAAATATATTCATGAACTATGTGAAGTGACATGTATATCCTTCTTCGATTAAAATTGGGCAATTTGTGATGCTAGTTATATTTTTTTACTAGCAAAGTTAAGTAGGTTAATTTTAGCGTGATTATTAACGTTTATACATATCATTCATTCAATTAGACAATATCAATTTTTTACCTAATACTATAGTTCAGAAGCATATACATATCATTCGTTCAATTAGATAATGTCAATATTTTATCAAATACTATAGTTCAGAAGCAAATTTAAACATTTATCAATAAGTAAATTAATTAATTGTGACGGCTAAGATAATTTAAACGAGTCTAGAAATAAATGAAATATAAAACATGTAAACATAAAAATATTGTTTCCGATAAACCTGACATATTGGATCTTCAATTTTGGAGAAAGAGTCTTAAAGTCCACCTTACTCATCACAAATTATGGAACAAAGTCTTATTATATAGGCCCTAATGTATAGTATATACTATTTATAATATTCCACTTACATATCATGAAAGTGACACCAAAAAAAATAAAATTATACTTCTAGCTTCATCATCTGATAATTCATACCATATCCAACTTTCCACTAACCTATAGCTAGTCAAAATAAAGATCATGTTAAAGAATATTTCACAGTATAGTCTGGAACAAAACCAATAATTTGCTATTGTCTTTAAGCGTGTTTTTTTAGGAATTTTTTTGTTAGATATTTACTTAATATTCCCGATTCAAAAATCAAACACAAAATTTTGTTCAGATTTACATAAAAAAAAATTTAACAAAACGAGGGGAAAACAAAACAAAAAAAATTAAATTGCTCTCTCACAAATCCAATTCATACCCTAGTTGTTAATACACTACATCAAAAATATTTTAAAGTCGAAATTAATAAACATATTAGTAAAGATCAATGATATAGTCTAGACTGATATTAGTTAAGTGTCAATAGATCCAATATCATCTAAGACTTTAGAAACATATATAAAACTATGCATGTCAATTGATTAGGTGGTTTTTGGATTAACTTCTGAAACTGAGTTGTGTTACTCTTTGGTAATGACTAGCCATGAATTCTGTCAAATGCTCGCTAAAATTGTTGAGAATATCATTAACTAATAAAAAATATGTTTTTTTAATAGCTTAAATTTTTAAATGAAATGATCATACACTTAATATGGTATAGAGTAGACAGAGGTCTTGAGATCTAATCTCACAGCCACCTAAATTAAAAAGAATTTCCACGTGTTTGACCCATGAAAAAATTAGATTCGCACGTAAAGAGACGTGTTGAGAATATCATTTACTAATAAAAGATGTATTATCTAACAACTTAAGCCACGATAAACGATTAGGCCAAAGTGGTTGGTGAAGTCGTAATTTCTTGCTCTTCTTGCTAACGAGAAGTTTGACTTCACTTGCTTATCGATGATTCAAATTTAAACATATTCTTTAGACTTCTTCTGTGCATTTTTCACCTGCCAAAAATTATTCATCAATTACAAATAGTTATCTCTTCACACATAGTCTTCTCATGTATATTCATTTTAAAAATTGTTTTCCTAATTAGTCAAATAATTATAAACATTAAATTCAAAATCATTTGACCACTTAAATTGTGATACACATGTATGTATAATACTTTTCTAGGTTAATTACTAGAATATGCTAATTAAACAGCTAGAAAAATGTGATTAGTGATTCCCTGTCCTTTTAATGAAGATTATAATGGAGATTATATTATGAAAGATTGTGGGGGCGGGATAATGTTGACAAAAATGTCACCAATAATTGTATCTTAGTAAGAAAATAATGTATAGTTAATGGTAATGAAAACGAAATTGTTTGGTTCAAAAAATAAAACATATGTACGAAGAAAAGAGAAGCACATAAAGCAACTATCATGTGGCCCATTTCTTGTCAAATCAATAGGTCCTTTTGATGTGATTTTTATCTCATTTTCTTCTATTCCTTTAACCTTTGTATAATCTTTTCAATAGTTGCCACAATTTTTGGCTACAAAAATCGATCAATAACAATCCATTTCAAGAATTCCACTTGAAAAAAAAAAATAATATGTCAAATTTTGATAGAGGTAAAGAATTGGTTGAGGGATCATCACCTCCATGCAACCCTTGTCACGTCTTTCTCTTAGTTCCTAATGAGTCTAACCGAACGTCGTGACTGAATCTTCGTTTGGTCAGTACCTAAGGAATCAAAGACCACCCGTTTCCATTTCCCAATGCAATAGCAACCACGTGCTGGAGTTCCTTAGGTACCTTGACCAATTTGGGAAGACTAAGGTTCATTTGCAAGGTTGTATCTTTTATGGTCAACCCGAGCCCCCGGCTCCCTGCACTTGTCCGTTAAGACAAGCCTGGGGGAGCCTGGATGCTCTCATCGGGCGGCTCAGAGCCGCCTATGAGGAGAACGGTGGCTCCCCCGAGACAAACCCTTTCGCGAGCGGCGCGATTAGGGTGTATCTAAGGGAAGTGAAAGAGTGTCAAGCAAAAGCAAGAGGAATTCCGTACAAGAAGAAAAAGAAGAAGGCTAGTGAAAGCAAAGGAGATGATGATTGCACTTCTTCTCACCCATTTTCTTGATCCAAAAAATGGTAAATTTTCTAACTTTTCTTTAATATTTGATTGCTTAGTTAATATACTTAAAAGGGGTTTTTATTTTTTATTTATTAAAACCATATAATAAAATATATGCAAAATTATATGATTAGGCTAATAATACTATCCCTAGAGACCAAATATAATGGGATAAAGAGGCATCTTTACATATAGATCCAAACTTGAAAGATATAGCAATACAAAGCTAGTTGAATATTCTATAGATTAATAAGAACTAGTATATGATAGATGAAATAGTATCATAATTCTATCTATATATAATCCAATAAAGTTGAACTTTAATTATACGTTGAACACTAGATTTCTGTGATCTAATTAGGAAATTAAAAAGTTTAAAGTTTGGGGTTGATTTCTTATATGTTCACTCGATTAATAGTTAGTTGTTATCCCAGAAAGTCAAATTTCTTCAATGAAACAGACTTTAACGTAAAAATAACTATTAGTTGAAATACTAATCATCTGAGAAATTAATTTGTTTTTAACTTTCGCACCATGATATGAGAAAGAAGCAAATTGCATTAATCTTAAATCTTAGCTAATGAATTTTGATCGATCATCGACCATCGATCGGGGAATTAAAGTTGAAAATATTTAGCTAACTAATATTATTCACCTCAAACCCTAGAAGTGATGGATAATTATGCAAAAAATTCATCATTTTTCTTACCTAAAAGTATTGATTAATGCCACAATGTTAAAAGTACTATACACTTGCACCTCAAAGTCTTCGTAGAACTAGTCAATTTATTGTTATGTAATCCATGTTATCACATATTCGAATCGTACAACAATCTCTTATAGAAATGTACTAGGAGAAGGCTTACAAACAATAGACTCTTATTGGTCCGATCCTTTCCTATTATATCTTCATGAAAACTAATAAGAGTCTTCATTCAAGAATTTGGGAGCTATTTCAGATTTATAATTATCATCTTACCTTTTTTTTTGTTTGTAATTCTTTGGGATTTCTTGGAGGAATTTGTGCCCCCCACATATAGCCCATTTTGAGTTACATAGGCTTTTTACATTTTTAATATAACAAGCATCTTAGAATTGACATTTTTTAATAGTTAAATTTATGTCCTATTCCACCTGAATCAATCAATCTATGTTAATTTACTCCACCATGCAATGCTCCCTCTCTTTATTTTTTTAATAATTTATGAAAAAAGTGCGTTTTATAATGGATTTTTAAATCAACAGAATCATAATTGCAAATCTTTCTTATGTACGAGAAATCATAATATATAGTATTGATATTTCTTCAATTTCACGGTAACATTAATATATTACATTTCCTATTAGTGCGCATATATAGATATAGGAAACAAATCTAGTAGTATTCATCTTAATCCATAACTTTAAGTCTAAATTTAAATTACTAATAGATCACCTTAGTATTGCAAGGGTGTCTAGACCTATTGAAATTGTTGAAAAATTAAATTAGGTAACGTAATCGCGATTTCACTTCTATAGATATAAATTACCTTATTATTGCAAGGGTAATATTGATATTTGAATGTTCAATATTGTTGTTTATTCGTCCTTTGTATCTTTACAAGATTGCTCACTGTCTGTATTAGATCTTTGTGGGGGCATCACACTTATTCTTTATTTGTCAGAATGCTCTCTCTATATATTTTTTTCATAAAAACAAATAATTATGTACTATAGTCTGTATGACATATTCCTATTTCCTCCATTATCGAAGTTGTTGGTTTCTAGCTGCATTTTTTGTCTTCTATTTGCTTCATTTATATGTTCATATCATTCAACTAATATATAATTTTTTTTAAAAAAACATATTTTTTATCTAGTTGATTATAGTATCGATGTTGATTTTATGTGTTTGCTTCTAGTTTTAAAGATATGAATGACTATTTGTTACAAATATGTGTGTTATGTTAGCATCCACGATTTTAAGCTCCTAGCTTCCTAGCTTTTCTTCTAGACTATAGCAAGTATAAAATGGTCAAGCAAATGAAAACTTATAGTTAAAAATCAAGATGAATTTACTTCTATCATGTCAAGTAGACTTTAATTAATTAACATACATAAATGGCAATGTATTGGTAGAATTCTCAAGTTATTAGGTAAAGATGATTGAAAAGGTAACATTATTTGATACTTACTAAAGTTATCTAATGGTAAGAAACCTAAGAATTCACACTTATAGAGCTTCTATCCCTCTGAGATGCCTCTGTCAGATAAGCAGGACTGACAAATTTTTAGGTTGACAAGCTTTTGAAGATGAAGTGCATATAAAACGAGAGAGGAAGAAAAGGAAAGGAAAGAACTTATAAGATATAATTTAAAATCTTATGGTACAAATATTTTTAGGACTTGATATGATATATCCCTAAAGATAAGTGCATAAGGGCCTAGGTCCAAATTATCTCACTTGGGAATCTGAAATTCTGAATTTGATCCTTTTTGATATTAGCATCCTCTTGCTAGCTTCTTTTCCCTAAATCTCTTGAGCAATAATACATGTCATGAATTTGGATCATAACAAATTTGATATCAGAACATGTTCTCCCTTAATGCGATGGTGGAACAAACTTTTGTCAGGACCTTATTATGGTTCCCGGTTATGAATTTATATATGGAATGCTGCAAGATAAAATCTGAAGTTTTTTTTTTCTATTTCTGGTGCTAGTCGTTAAGAGAGAACCTACTATCTCTTAAGTTTGAAGTACTCAAAAACTTGACTAATTTTCTGCTTATCATTTCATTAAATACAAATTACATTAGATACATCCTGATGAATTAACTACCCATCTGAAAACAAGGAATTAACTTCTACTACAACGAAAATGAGTAAGGAGAGAAATAACCCCTTTATTGCTACACAAAAATAGGAAAATAAGTAACTAAAAAGTTGTAGTAATCTATTGCAAACAAAAATAAAAAATAAAAAACTAAATTTATATGATACAAACTTTTAAATAAATAAAAAAACTTAAGTTGTAGTAATCTATTGCAAACAAAAACAAAAATAAAAAATAAATACTACTTCGATACAGGAGAGAAGGAAAATACAAAATTTTATAAGACATAATATAAATTTATATGATACAAACTTTTAAGGCTCGATATAGCATAGTCCAAAAGACATGTCTTTAGACTTGAGTCATGGCACCCTAGGTCTAGTATTGCGATTCTTTTTCATCCCTTTGCTTCAACTTATGCTTTTTTTTTTTTTTTACAAAGAGTTTTAGATTTACACACGTCAAAGAAATTAATACTACATCTATCGATAAGTTAAATCTACTTAAAATGTGAAATTTATAATTTAAAAAATAAGACTAATTATCTATTCTAACAAGTGACCTCATGATGTAGAAATTTTTTATATTGATGATCATGAATATAACTTATACTTTTTATACTTTTGAAATATATATCTTAAACTCGATTTCTGATGGAGTTTAAGTTATATGTACATTGTTAGTGCATATCCTATAGAAGATCCGATTGTATAAAACATTTTCTACCATTATGATATATAAGTATAAAGTATAATAATAATATAGTGACATATTCGATATTTTCTTACAAGTGGGATATAAAAGGTAGGAGATATACAATACTGTTTCCAATAGACCCTAACTCGATTTAAAAGATGTATAGTTTTCTGATTAAATTCACTAGAAATTCAAATCTAATTATGATTACATTTATATATTATTATTTTTCTTGTTTTATTTTTGCAGAAAAGTGATGAATTGTGTCTTCATGAGAAGGTTATTGCTGAACACTTAAGGGATTTGCTATATACATATATATATATATAGCACTGGAAGAATTATGTCTCATATTTATTAAGTCACCATTTGGTTTTTTATATAAAAGTGCCTTGATTTCTTTTTTTTTTTACTGCTAATTAATTAATTAGCAGTCATGTTCAATCAGAGGCATTTTCTTCAAATTATTACTGCTTAGTAATTTAAATATTCTACTGTTCTTTCCCATTATATTTCTCAGTTGTTTGTGAATCCTAAACTAGTTCTATTGTAAGATGATTATTATAAACTCTTTTGTACAATTAAGTGATCATTATTTGAATCCAAACCCTACTGTACGTATATTACGTTGTTTATGCTCCTTTAATTTTATATTTTCGCCGTCTCAATTTATCTGATGTACTTTGACTAAACACAGAATGAGTATTTGTGTGATTATATTTAGATTATCTCATGAAAATGAAAGTTTAAAGTTAAATCATTTTTACATATACAATCAAAAGTATCATTCTCGCCGTCTCAATTTATCTGATGCACTTTGACTAAACACAAAGTAAATATTTGTGTAATTATATTAGATTATCTCATGAAAACAAAAATTTAAAGCTAAATTATTTCTATATATAAAATAAAAAATATCATTCTCCTTTTTTGAAGAGACTAAATAAAAGTGTAATACATATACATTTAGAAACATTCTCATCTGCAAATGGTCTTAGTTCTCAGATAAAAAATTAATGGAAAAAATCTGTAGAATAGCAAATAATCAACATATATTAGCTAGTACAGCTACATAAAGAAATTACAATTCACTGCTACAATTTCTTCAATTTTTGTTATTCGTCTGATTCATATAATTCGTCATACATCGAGAAATTGTATAATTCATTTTCTGATTGTATAAATTCATAATCCTGTACGTGCTAATTATCCTAATTATTTGTATACGATTTAAAAAAAAAATCATAATAAATTACCTTGTTTTTATGTTGGCAAACAAAATATACAAACAAAGTTCTAAAAAATTCTTAAATATATAAATACCGAATTTATGTATATATACTTACCTTATTTGCATGCATAAATATACAAACTGTACACCGTTCATAGCAAACAAAATTATAGCTATAGAGCCTTATTATATCTATTATATTTTCTATTTCTAAAGTTTTCTCAAATTTTGTAGGGAGGCGTTCATCGTCAATGTTGAATTGTTGATGTTTTCATTGTTACAACATTAGTACTGAAGTCATATTTATCCCTGCCACTAAGCTTTTAAATTATTATGAATATCGAAAAAAAGATTTATTGGATATGCCAATAAGTTAATTAGTTGAAAAGATTGAGAAATAACATATATAAAAGTTATGCGATTAAATTAGAAGACAAATAAAATTGTAAAAATTATTTGAATGGGTGTCTTTTAATAAAAAATTACGAGTTTTAGCTATATTTTTTTATTTAATATCACTTATAATAATACTATGTTAAATCTGTAATATGTATTAGAAGTGAATTAAGTGTGCGATATTTATGTATTATAACTATTTTTAAAAGTATATTATGCTTTTTCGCTATTCACACATTATATTATAAGTGTATTAAAATATATTATCCATCAATTAAACTTGTATTATATGTGAATAATAAATTGTTCTTTGTAATATGAATTAAAAGTGATCAAGTGAAAAAAAAATATTATTGCTATAAATGAGAAATTTTTTTTATTTATAGTATATTTATGTAAGTTTCCCAAAAATAATTATACTATCACTATATGAGGAGAGTATTTTTGGGTTAATTAGCTTTAACCCAATAACTTATATTAGAATAAATAGTTTGAATAAACATATGAATAGGAATACGGGCCACTTGCACCTTAACAAATCTAAAGAAGAGATTATTGAGTGTATCGATAGAATTTATGTCAAAGCTATATATACTTAATGACGTTGAATCATATTTGAGATAAAATGAACAAATTCTAACCCCAAAATCCTATATAGGTCAATTAGTGATATAATTATAGGTTTAATTTTTGTGTTTCATAAATATTACTAGTTCATTTGTGATGGATTTGTTGATTGAAAGGTGCATATTATTTCTCAATTTCATTATGTTTGTGCGAATATCAAATATTATGACAGGTGAAAACTATTCACTTATCTACAAAATAATATAAATTTTAGATTAAGATGGTTTTAATCAATAGGTTAATTATTATCAAAAGCTTTATCAAGAAATTACTACTTGGGGTTGTAAATCCTACCCAATGGAGACAATTAAACTCGTCCAACTCTTACCAAATTTTAATTTTTTTTGCTTACTATCTTTTAATTTATTTAATTACTAAATAAAAGTTAATAATCTATTCAACAAATATATAGCACATCAAACAAAATAAACTTATTTTTTAAAAAAATAGTTTGATAAAATTTCTTTAGTTTGAGATATATAATAATCAATATCTAATATTAATATGAGCTGAATTTGAACAAATTAAAATTAATCAAATTAAAAAATGTGAGGGTCATTAACCCATCTAAACTTTGACACCTTAGTGGAGTCCTATCTTCTTAAGGTGGTAATCAGGGGTGTCAAATGGGCTGGTCAGATTGAAATTAGAGAAATTAAAATGAGTTGAAATAGAAATTAAGTTGGATCTTGACCTGCCTAAATTTAGTTTGAGCTCAAATGGATTGAGTTCAAATGGATTAAAAAAATGTATTGAGTTTATAGCCGTCCAATTTGATTCGATTAATATCAATAATTTTAAAATAGTGATTTTTAACTTTTACAATCACAATGCGAATTTAACCTCAATTTTTTTATATAAAAAAAGTAACAAATAAATAGATAATTCAACATTTAGGAAGATCAATATTTCCGTGAGCTAATTTTGTCACCCTTAATAAATATACTTCACCCAAAATCAAGCATATGGACTGTTGAAGCTGAAAAAAGTTATAATTCAATGTCCTAATAGCCTTAAATATTAGTTTAGGGACTACATTAAACTTCAAAAAGAGTTTTAGGACTTAAGTGACCATCTTTCTCGTCCAAAATATATTTCTTCTTCTTCAAGGCTCAAGCACAAGAGAAGCATCAGTGGAGAAGAAGCTATTTCTGCAAATCCTTTTGCTGCTGAAACTTTGCATCTTCATCTTCAACCTCTCGATCGTATGTGAAATTTGATCTCTTATGCAATCGTTGATATAAATTGTCACAATGTTTTTTTATTTTTCGCTTTAATTTACTTAGGTTTTATGTTTTTTTTCCTTACTATAGAAATTATTCCTGTGTTATTTGATCCTTTTTTGGTTACTTTTTTATGTATTGAATAAAGTAGATTGTGCACATTTTCTGATTAAATACGTGAATATTTCAATTTTTTGTTATACGAATCAGATATGAGAGAGATTAATCCGGGAGCAGCATACTTCGTTAGATCCCTGCAGCATTGTTAAAATTTAGAGATGAATATTAGTTTTAATGAAGTAGAAAATAACTGGAATATTTATTGGTGTTCAGTGAAGTTCTGGATATCGATTTTCGGTGTATTTACCTTTTGGTGAATTACTTAATCATGGTTTAAAATAGTGAATTTGCAGTTTCAGTAATGATGTTAGTTAAGCTAGTGATTCTACTGTCTGACTTATACTGTTTTTGCTCGGAACGTTATCATTTTACAGGTTTTCAACTGAAAATTAGTCCTCAAGGCAATGGGTGATAGTCAGTATTCTTTCTCACTTACAACTTTCAGGTATAGGTTTATGAGATAGAACTTGTATGTATTGGATCAATTATATAGTTTCTACTCAATTTTGATGTCTGATATTGTAATATGCTGTGGCATAGTCCATCTGGAAAGCTGGTTCAGATTGAGCATGCATTGACTGCTGTTGGATCTGGCCAAACATCATTGGGAATTAAAGGTAACTCAAGGTCTAATTTAAATGCAAAGTTATTGATATGGCAATAGCGTTAACATATGTCTGCGATTATGTTCTATTCAGCATGTTCACTTGCTTTGTATTATAAAAAAAGTTAACATAGAGAATGCCGAACAAGTTAACTCTGAAATATTTGAAACCAAATCTTGTAACATCGTTTTACTTCTAGTTGTTGATTTAAATGCTTTTGGCTCTGTAACATAGATGACTTGCATCCCCATACTGGGATTTTTAATTTAGTGAAGACTGAAGAATGTAGTTGTGACTTTATAAGCCAATAATACTATAATAGGATACAAATGTCCTTCAGGTATTGTGGTGTGATTCTACTTTTCATTTAAGAGTTCCTCCTGGAGAAGTTTCAAGCTTTTGTTTTCCTAGCTCGATTAATAGTTGTGAAGTTCTTGTAGTGATTTTATATATCCAACTGTTTGATTGCAGCTTCTAATGGTGTTGTAATTGCTACCGAGAAGAAATTACCATCTATCTTAGTTGATGAAGCATCTGTAAGTAGATTCCGTAAAGTTTATCCTCTGTTGTCTATTTATGATAATGAATGTTCCTTGTAAATTATAGTTGCCAGACTGACTGTTGATAGCTAATCAAATATAGTGGTGCTCTTATTTTTCTCTCTAAAGTTGATTCTAGTGCTTTATTTTTATACTCTTAACTTTTTGTTGATAAAAATTTCCAATGACTGTGTTGGTGTGAGTAGTAGTTTGCTTTTTAGTAATAAGTTAGGCATAAGCGAAGATATCTTCTGTTTAGTTCCATCTATGAGTACCTGCTCTGATATCCAATTGAGCTTCATCAAGATTGAAACAAATGATGATTTTTTATTAAGTTAAGATAATTAGTCTGTTTGAATTTGCGTATGCATTGAAAATATATAAATTTTTTAGTAATGTTTACTTTACTGCTCTGTAGAGTTATATTCTAAATTATATTCACAAAAGCAGTTAGCCAGTCACCATGTTACAACATACCAACAAGTGCATTCATGTTTGTAGTCTTTGGTGTCAAATTCGTATATTCTGTGGTTCGGTGATATTTATTTCTACCTATCACGTCTTGGGACTGCATGGGCATTCCAAGTGTCTTTTTGTTTTTGCTTTACATTCCTTAACCTTTGCCTTCTTTGAAATGTATAACAGGTGCAGAAAATTCAGACTTTGACATCAAATATTGGAGTTGTGTACAGGTACAATCTGTTATATGATAGAGCACAAAAAATTTCCTATGCCCATGGTGCTTTGTCCATAGTTGAATTGACAAATCGATTGGCGATTTGCCTTGCTTAGCTAGTTGCTATTCATTAGAACTTGTAACTAACAACTTGTTATACGTGGAAGGATGGTACCTATGAAAGCTGATGGTTATTCTCTTGCACTTGGTTCTACTTCTGTTCTAAATTATCTTACAATGTCAGTAAAGCATCAATATATGCCTTGCAAATGGTCTTAGTTCTCTGATATGTCCTTCCACGGGGTGTTTTTATATGTTCTTGTGGTTATTGCATTACCTCTGGTGATCTCTCTAATACCAAAATTTACTCCTTGCAGTGGCATGGGTCCTGATTCTCGAGTTTTGGTTCGGAAAAGTAGGAAGTCAGCTGAGCAATATTACCGACTCTATAAAGTATGAATTAGCTTTAATCAAATATTCAATTCTATGATTCAGCAGTATTTCCTTAATGATTCAAGTGTAATGTTACCACTCTGCCGGTTGATATTTGTACAGTTGATATAACTGTCCTACTATTTTGCAATTTAAGATGCTTCTTCTTTGTATTGATGCTAACATATAAAGTCGCTGTCTAATCTTGCTCTTGCTATACGGAGGCAGAGGTTGTCTATTTGAGCTCCCTTTTCCTCTAACCTGCATTGTTTGTTTCACTCTATTGCTTTAATGTGATGTTGCTTTAGCATACTTTGTTCCTTCTATATTTGCCTGATTATCTATGTGGTGCATAGGAACCAATCCCTGTCACTCAACTGGTGAGGGAAACTGCTGCTGTCATGCAGGAATTCACCCAATCAGGGTAAGCACTCTTTTATTCCATACTTCCACTTCACTTGGAGGATCCTGTAATATATGCTGATCATATTTTAAATATCGAGAAACATGGTCAATAAGCATTCGTATTGTCAATCCCAACTTGTTTGGACCTGAGGTCTAGTTTTTGTTGTTGGATACCATTAGTTATCACTGAGAAAACAATTCTATTTGTTACTCATTATTCATTAACAATATTTTAAGATTAATAACATTCCTCTCTTTGCATTGTTATTTCTTACCTAGGGTTAGTAGGTGGATTTTTGAGTTTGGGTTAATTTCTAAAGGAATCGTTGTTGGATTACTGGAGCTGCACAAGCCTCCTTTATATAGGATGGAAGCGATGTGTACTACAGTTGTTTTAGTCATTTCTAATTTTTAGCTACTCTCCGGAAGCATTTCTGGAAGTGGAGGTTAAACTTGGCCTCTAAACTTTTTGGATCTCTTGGATGGGCTCTCTTTTCATGTTAGAATATGAATTAATTGTTCTGTTGACGAAGATCAACACTTTAGATTCATCAGACTATCAACTGTAGGGCAGGCAAAGCCATATCTTTCTTGAAACTATTCCAGATGCTCATCTGTATCTATTCGTGATTTTCTTTTGGATGTTCAAGAAAGAGGTCATTTTTAGTCTTTTTGGGCAATACCTTACTTTTGTTTTTCTGTTTTCTCCGGTACAGTGGTGTAAGACCATTTGGTGTTTCACTCTTGGTTGCGGGTTTTGATGACAAGGGTCCACAACTATATCAGGTATGTTGTCTATCAGTGCTGGTGATCTCTCTGATCACTTTCTGTTCTTGAGGTGTCTAATTTGGTGATCTATACTTCATGAGGTGAATTTACATAATTTGTATTGATGTTCTTCATGGTTTTTACTTGTGGAGCTTTTATTCTTTGTAAATTTTGTTTAATGAGCTGCAGCCTGCAGGTTCCTTTGTTGCTTGAACTCTTTTCATGTTCAGCTGTTTTTTTCTCATTTTAGGTGGATCCATCTGGTTCGTACTTCTCTTGGAAGGCTTCGGCAATGGGAAAGAATGTCTCTAATGCCAAGACATTTCTCGAGAAGAGGTGAATCCTTATTCATTTAAAAAAAGTTGATTGTTTATTCATAATAAATTTTAACCTCCTTTTTCTTATTTTAAATGCTATATTTTTACATTTACTGGTCTACAATCGAAGTTACTGTCTGATTTTATGTAACAATTACCAGTTTTAGAAGACTCATCTTGACCAGCTACCTCATGAGTTTGTAGCCCTAATAGTTTTGGTTAAACAAGAACAATAATCTCTCCTCAATAACCCACAGCTGTCTAATTCTTCATCCATCATTGATGGACTGTCTTGATCTTTTACTGTGCACCATCTTTATATCAACCTGCTACTGCTTCTTGCACTTCCTCTACTTTTACCAAAAGTTGCAAAAAGTAGTTGGAACAGCTTTTATGCGAGGGAGACATTCTTCACTTTGTGAGTATGTCAATGATTTGCATCTGTTCTATTCTATAACTCTGGATGTGCTAAGGGTTATTATGCGAACGGAGTTGTAATTTATAAGCGTCATGGCATCAGAAGATGAGAGGGGGTGAAAAGGGAGGAAATCTATAATGGTATGGGTTTTGTTGCATTTCTACAAATTTGCTAGGAAGAGAATTGTCAGTAATGAACAATTGAATTGATTGAAACAAGTAGCTAGCAGAGGGCTTCTGCCCATACTGCTTTGTGACATCAGTTGGTGCTGGCGATTGGAGTTGTAGGTCAAACTTTGACATACCTCTGAAGGATGTTAACCATTTTTCTGTCCCACAATGTCAAATGTTGTCTGCATGTTGGAACATTGTCTTATTGGCCAACTACAAAGCCTATTAATTTTGGGGTGCTTTTCAACCCGTTTGATTACTGGTGAAGTATTATTAATGTAAATCATAACGTTCCTGTTCCACTCAGATACACGGAGGAAATGGAGCTCGATGATGCTGTACACACTGCTATCCTGACATTGAAGGAGGGGTATGATTAATTTATTCCTCTATGCAGGAGCTGTCTATTCTATATGAAAATATCCCCTTTGATGGGACGTGTGTTTTTTCGACCCTCTAGATGATTTTGGTGTCCTCTATATTCACATAATGTTTGTTGGCACCACAAAAAAATAGGATTTAAATCTTGTTCGTCATGTTAAATATATAGTATCAGAAATATCACGCACTTGAACTTGTCCAGAATTGCGAGACCATTCCTATTGCTTGCTTATTGTGCAGTAATGGTTCTCAATGCAAAGTTTCTTTATCGACGTTCTGCCCCCCTCCCCTCTCCCTGAACAATAATAGTAAAAGAATCCTCTAAAATAACTCATATTTGGTGTGCTAATCCAGATTTGAAGGACAGATCTCCAGCAAAAACATTGAGATTGGAATTATTGGAACAGACAAAGTATTCAGGCAAGTGTCTTCTTGTCTTTAAAGTTTTTAACATGAGTTCACTCTGTTAGCCGGTTACTAAAACAGTCGTTCATCTCCTTGCAGAATTCTCACTCCAACTGAAATAGATGATTACCTACAGGAAGTAGAATAGATTTCCCTTTCAGCCAAAAAGGAATTGGAAGTAGTTGTTGGACAGGAAGCGCGGCTAGGGGCATAGCACAAGCTCAACTACTGGAGGTTCTTGCTGGCTTGGGTATAATTTGATTTTTAATCAAAGCTAAACTTGGTTGTATGTATTTTGGTCATGCTATGGTGTTATTTATGCTCTGATCTGAAAAGCTTAATATGGGCTTTTCTCAGTTTCTTAAATTCACATATTGTTCAAGTATTACCTTAAACACATCAAAAAGAGAAAAATTACATTCATGAACTTGCATGTTTTGACAATTACCAGCCTAATAGTATCTATATCTTCAAATTTTACTTTAATTTATACCATTTACCTGAATACATAGTGAAATTTTACTTTAAGCAAAGATTCATTGGTGTTAACTGAAATTTGTACCGTGTGATTTAATAGTCTAGACTAGGTTTTTTAAAAAAATTGATTCTTATCCTTGCAGAAATTAGCCAACTTTACCTTGAGCAACAAAATACCAATTTGGGATGTATAAAAGAATAGAACCAATTTGGGATTTTTATTAAGAGATAAAAATAAAATTTGAAAGCAAATCGAAACAAATTACAACAGTCCTTAGATCCTATTCTCAAGCTTATCACGTCTACATAGAGGATTTTCCTTAGCCAAAGTGACACGACCAGAAGACTTGTAATCGAAATTACATGCATGTTCTTCAGGATACTTATGAACACTACAAAACATTCCTTTACATCGACAACTAAACCCTATTAATCCTACTTTCTTCTTGCAAGTCATGCATCTTTGCTTAATCTTCATCGTACATTCAGTTGTACCTTTAGCATCATCTTCACAAGTAAGAGATGATATCTTCTCCGATAAAACCGCGACATTCTTGGCTTCTTCTTCTTTCAGAAAAGCTTTGTAGCATTGAGAACAAAGATTGTTATTGCTTGAAGTTCCATAAAAACCACAACCCTTTGCACATAGAATTGGATTCTCTACCTTGCTACAAGAAGTCATCTTCCTTTAATTAGCACTTTCTTGTACAAATATTTCTTTTTAGAAGAGCAAATTATATAGCAGTAATGGTGATTTTGTTTTAGTTGATGAGTGATGTGCATGGTTTTGATGGCAATATATAGAGAGGACAAATTAAGATACTATTTTTCCTACTAGAAATCAAATTAGGAAAATAGCGGCTCTTTTTTTTTTCCCTATTCCGTTTTGGCTTAGGAATATAATTTTCCTTTCTAATATTCCTTCCGGAACACTTTATTTGTCATCCTTGCTAAAAAATAAATAAATATTAATGTGCATGCAAAAGAAAGAAGTATTTATTTCGTCTGCTATTATTTGTCATGATTTTTATTATTGAAGTCAAATTTTTAAGATATATTTTTGAGAAAACACATAAAATCACCATTGAAGTTGTTTCGAATTTTCAAAAAGACACTTTAACTTCGCGAGTGTCCTATTACCCCACAAAACTATCTAAATCTACAATTGCACCATTTTGACTAATTTTAACACCACTCGTGTTGTCACAGCATATGGACGCGTGAAACACTGTTGATATAGCTTTAGATCACCTCCCCATGTAAATTGCATTGGCACTTTCAATTGGCTTATTGGAAAAAAAAATATAAAAAACTCCTGTATTAATTATTTTCTTTAACTTTATTAAGAATTAGTTTGTTATTTTTCAAATCTTTTTGCGCATCTTGCCTACCTAATTAGCTTACCCATATTCTGACACAATGTCTTCCTCATTCTTTTTTTTTTTTCCTTTTCAGCTTTTTAAAAACAATGTTTAAGTTTCTTTTTTATTTTGAAAAAACAATTAGTTTAGTAATTTTTTTTCTCTTACGAATTAAGATTGGGATCTGGCAGTAGTTAACTATGAAAAATTCAATTTGGAAGTAAGAGTTGGAGAAGGTGGTGATTTATATATCAAATTTTGACTTGATAATATTTGAGTATTTAAATTTAAATTATTTGACGATATTTATTTTCATAAATAAATTAATTGATAGTAATTTGACTAAAAATTGACAGTGTTACTGCGAAATATGCTCAGCCACAATGGATTTGAAGATTTTTGCAGCACAAAGAAAATGAGAAAGAACAGAGTAAAGGTGAAGAAGAAAGAGAAAAAGAAAAAACATAGTTGATGTGAAGAAGAAAGAGAAAAAAGGAAAAAAGAAAATTAAAAAGAAATACAAAGAAATCATATAAAAATAAATTAAAATTATTTTTAACACGTAGCAAATGACTATTAGTGCGTGACACACAAATATTTTTGTACAAGTGGTATTGAGTGAAAAATGGGGATTTACATTCTATTTTTTGTTGTTTAATGGGATAATAGGACGCCCGCAAAGTTAAACTATCTTTTTAAATATTTTTTTATAATATAATATGCGAAATATTGCAATTTATAATATTTTTCATATAGTTTTTGAATACCTATTTTTATTTAAAATATCGCATTAATGTAATCAAATTTTATTTAAAAATTTAGTCAAATTAACTTTTAAAAAACATAACATGACAAATAAAAGTAGATAGAGAAAATACTAAATTAAGGGATAAAAAAAAATATGACACATGAAATAGATTAGATAGTATTAGAAAGTATATTAATGTAATTCGTTTCTCATTAATCACTAAATACATGAGCTTGTGCAGTAGGTCTAAAATATGTTATTTAATTCGTCTTAAATTTATATGAAAGTATTAGAATTTGGAGATTCATTCAAATTGTTATATCATTTTAAAATATTTTAGGTTATTAGTGTAACTTATATCACTTTTTAGTTTTTAGGTAATTTTAAAATAATATATTTCTCCCTTTGATTTAAAATACATGTAGAGTTTGCAACGAGTTCTATTGTAGAATCAGATACTATATAGATTAGAGAATATATATATAGAGATACATATATATATATATATAATAATAATAATATTATATATATATAAATAAAGTGAACCAACTATGCACACACTTATAGGAGTATCAATGAAGAGCACACCCTTATTAGTAACTGCTGACTATGATTACAATAGAAATTTTAATTTTTTATTACACAAGTAGCTCTCGTAGCTCAGTTGGTTAGAGCACCCGTTTAGTAAGCGGGAGGTCTTGAGTTCGACTCTCAACGAGAGCAAAAATACCTTTTTGTTTGTTTGTTCATTTTTCTTTCTTAACATAAAAAACTTTTATGTTATTATCACATAGTTTTTCGCTAACAAATAAAATAACACACTCTACCTTATTTATGATAGGTCATTGACTCGAGATACAACTCTTAACTAACCAATAAATAAAAGGTCATAACACATACTCTACCTTGTTTATGATAGTTCATGGCATCGAGCATAAAATGGACTAACAATAAATAAAAGGTCATAACACACACTCTACCTTGTTTATGATAGGTTATTGACTCGAGGTACAACTCTTGACTAACCAATAAATAAAAGGCCATAACACACACTCTACCTTGTTTATGATAGACGCCCATTGACTCAAGATACAACTCCAAGACTAGCCAACAAATAAAATAGCACATTCTACCTTGTTTATGATAGATCATTGGCTTGATATACAACTTCTGACTAGCCAACACATAAAATAATACACACTCTACCTTGTTTATGATATACGCCCTTGACTCAAGATACAACTACTAAGTAGCCAACAAAAAAACATAAAAATCAAAGCAACTTTGATTAGAGGTCGCTCTCCTAGGTCAGTGACAAAATGCATTATTGCCATATCATATGGCGACATAGATAGTGACCAAGCCTAAGCAAAGTTGTTGGTGAGAAATGAAATCTCATGTTGATGGGTCACTTACAACCAGTGTTTTCAAAGACGTTTTAGGGGCGGCAAGTACCTCAAGTGTTTTCAAAGGCGCTTTTGGGGCGAGCCTCCGATATTTTTCTCATAAACTTAGAATGTTTTCTGAAGGTTTCTCGTTACAACACATATTCGGTGTAATTTCACAAGTTGAATCTCTGTATGTTTAGGATTATGAAAATATTCATATTTTTTGCTGACCAAAAAGAACACAAACTATGGTTATCACAATCCAATGTACTAAAGTTTAAACCTTCATGCATCCACTTAGTGCATAGATAGTCATCATCAACAGCTTGAAGCTTAGAATAATATATAACTAGGAGCACAGTAAAGAAAGTTTCAACTCTCAAGTCACCATTTTCACCTAGCTGGAGTGAAAAAAACATGTTATCTAGAGAAAGATAAGTTACAAAATTACTCCAGATTTTAAGCAGCTAGATACAAGTTCTTGAG